>CM073506.1:12540000-12872500 GCA_037074495.1 Acacia confusa | reverse complement strand
GAGAACCAGGAAAGGGACAATAAAAAGAACGGAAGAGCAGTAGAAACTACCGATATGGCGATGTGCAGAGGAAGCAAGTGAAATGTGAAGTGAATGTGGATTGGAGGAGGAAGAGGAGAAATAAGTTAATGACCCAATTTATAATTTAAAGAAGGGTTAAGATGTAAAAATACACATAAGTTTTTTTCCCAGAAGCAAAAATACACATATGGTTTTTTGAGGAACAAAAATACACATGTGGTTACCATTTTAGTGCAAAAATCACAACTCACCGTTAAGTCACTATTCACCGCCGTTAAGTTACTGTTCACCTCATCTCTTTCTCTCTCATCACGGTGAACAGAGACTTAACGGTGGGATGTGACTTTTGTACCAAAATGGTAACCACATGTGTATTTTTGCTCCTCAAAAAAGCATATGTGTATTTTTGCTCCTAGAGAAAAAGCTCATGTGTATTTTTGCACCTTAACCCTTTAAAGAATTTACCTATCTTTTATAGGGATTTGCCCTTAATTTAATATATGAACATATATTATACATAATTTATTGTTATATAGACTGTTAAAGTATATATACTAAATATGAATAAAGTTGGCTAATTATTAAATTTGAAGACAGAATTAATGAAATTTAAGGGCCCACCCCCCCTCCAAAAAAAAATTCCTTTAAAACATGTTGAAAATACTTTATAAATATTGTGGTTAAGGTGTAAAAATATTTATACTCAATATACTTTTTTCTTAGGCTTTGTTTGGGAGTTTGGAGAAGAAGGAAAGGAAAGAGATGTAGGGAGTTTGGAGGGGAGAAGAAGGAAGGGAAATAGAAGATATTTCCTCCCCTTATTTGGGAGTTAAAAAAATAGTAAGAGAGGAAGATTGAGAATTAATGAGTTATTTTTACTATTTTATCCTTTTATTTAAAAATTAATATAATTATTATACTTTACAAATAAATTTAAATTTAAATTTTATAAAAAAATTATTTATGTAATTTTTATATTCAAAAAATATTTTCCCATAAAAAAGTATTTTCTCTCTCTAAAAAATATTTTCCCCTACAAAAGTTCTTTCACTTTCTAAAAAGTATTTTCTCTCTCTAAAAATATTTTCCCTACAAAAGTATTTCCTCTCTCTAAAAATTATTTTTTTCTCTAAAAATATTTTCCCTACAAAAGTATTTTCTCCTCTAAAAAGTATTTTCTCTCTCTAAAAAATATTTTCTCTCTCTAAAAAGCATTTCCCCTACAAAAGTATTTTCTCTCTAAAAATATTTCCCCCAAAAAAAGTATTTTCTCTCTCTAAAAATATTTTCCCTACAAAAGTATTTACTCTCTCTAAAAAGCATTTTCCCCTACAAAAGTTTTTTCTCTCTCTAAAAATATTTCCCCCAAAAAAAGTATTTTCTCTCTCTAAAAATTATTTTCCCCTCTAAAAAGTATTTTCTCTCTCTAAAAAATTTTCCCCCACAAAAGTATTTTCTCTCTCTAAAAAATATTTTCCCAAAAAAAAGCATTTTCTCTCAAAATTTTTTTCATGTGTATTCCAACAATAGAAAAGAAAAAATAAATCAGAAATAATGAGAGTGTTTTATTTGAATGAGAGTAAAAAAATAATTAATCTATTTTCCCTCTTAAAACCCCCGATATTAGGGAAACTTTATTTTTTTGAAGAATGAGGGTTTTGGAGGATTTGTGAAAATCTCTAATTCCCTCCCTTCTTATTTTTAAAACTCTCAAACAAGGGAAGAGACTACCAAAACCCTTCCTTTCCTTTCATTTCCCTCCAAAATGGAACTTTTAAACAAAGCCTTAAAGAGCTTCCGCCCAGCACCATAAATTTTATTTGGATGCAAAAATACCCATAAATTTTTTAAAAGGAGCTAAAAATGCCACCTCCATTGGCATTGACAAAGGATTAAAGTGCAAATCCACTCGAGAAATATTCGCAAAATCTCAATGTGGCTCTGAAAGTCTAAAAACGTAGCAAGCTTGCCCCTCTTTAACTATAAAGATTGAAAGAGGAGAGAGAAAGGGAGAAAAAAAGTTGAGGTTGAAAAATAAGAATACATGTGACTACCAGATAAGCATTTATAGTCAACATTAATCATCAAAATAAATTTTGGGGGCGGGGGGGGGGGGGGGGGGGGGGCGGTTAAAAAGGGGCAAGATTGCTACGGTTTTAGACTTATAGGGTGACATTAAGACAAAAAAACCTTTTAGGGCTACATTGAGTTTTTGTGTATACTTCCAGGATGAACTTCATTACTTTTTGTTGGTGGGTCTCACGTTATTATTTTTAAAAAAGTTTATGAGTATTTTTGTACCCAAATAAAATTTATAACACTAGAGGCGCTTTTGAAAAAAGTGTATAAGGCATTTTTTATCTTAACCCCAATATGTTATTTTGACCAAAAAAAAAAAAAACCCTGATGTTATTAGAGGAGTAAAACTGGACAAATGTGTACCCCGGGGGGCGGGGGGGATAGAAAGACGTGTTTCTATGTAGGTAGATCGATTTAGCCGTTTTTGTTTTTGTTTTTTGTTTTTCCTCAAAAGATCTAACATTTCAAAATAACTCTGATGATGGAAAATAAAAACTGTTATCATATTATCGCAAATCTTTTTATCCTCTTTTCTTTAATTTTGCTTATATTTGATCCTCTTTTCTTCATTGATATGCTTTCTTCATCTTCCTACTTTTTCCAAACTATCTGCCTCTTCCATACTTTTTTCCCAAAAATTATTTCCCTTTTAAGTATGAGTGCTTATTATTTGAACATTATTCATATTTTGCTTTCTTCTTAACCAATTATGAAATTTAGGATCTGTTTGATGTGAGGAAAATGAAGGGGATATGAGGAAAAAATTGAATGAGTTCGATTTTAAGAAATTGAAAAAATGGGATTAAAAGCTTTTAATTAATTTTACTTACTCTTTTATCTTACATATTTTCTTTATTAAAATTTTCAATCCCACTTATCTGTTTCTTTTAAATTGAACTCATTAAATTTTTCTTTCCCCTTCCTTCCAAATCTCTGGTGCCAAACATACCCTTGAACAAAGATATACTTCTTATCCATTAATAAGAATTCGAACTTCAATTCGGAGTATGATTTTCAAGAGAATAACTGAACTCCAATTATTATATTTTTATTGAACAAACATTCTTAATAGACATCACTTAGAGTACACCACATGTTATTGAGATCCCACCATATATATAACATAATTGTGTTAGAATTTCACATGATAATATTCTTGCTCAGAAGAATAATTACTAAATTAAGCCAAGTTTCTGTTCATTGCAGAAATAAAAAACATACAGGTAAGAGGGAATGTAATATGTGCACACACACACATATAAAATGGAATGAATAATATTGTTCTAGAAAATTTGATCCTAAGATTATAACACGTGAAGGTTCATTATATTGATTTAAGTTCTTGAATTTTAAATTTTAAATTTCTTATCTGTATTAATATATTTTTTGCTTCTAATTCTATCATATGTATTTCTCTTTTTGCTGATTCCATTCTATTTTTCCTTTTCCACATTTCTAGTGGCAGAACATTATGTTTTGCTACTGTTAAATTTGCTCTAGTATCTACTAAAGCATGATATTTTTTAGATCTATATTTTTCGTAATTAAATTTTATCAGAAAAATGACTATGCTAAATATGATTTGAAGGAGGAAGGTCTAAAAAACATATGCTCTCTATAAAAGTATTCCTATATAAAAGAGAACATGTATCATTCCAAGACTCTGAAACTTGATGATTGGCCATAATATCGTCATACACTTATACCCATATCTTTTCTATATTTAAGCATATAACCTGCGCGCGCACATACATACATATATATAATCAACATACACAGCACAATGACAAGAATAAAGATCACGTTCCCACAATCATCATGTGACACTACTTATTTTTTTGGGACAAAGTGACACTACATACTCACTTCCATGCTTTTCTCCTATTTTGACATAAGTATACCCTTTACACGAAATTTATTTTGATTCTTTTAATTTTATAAAGTGTTGCTTAGTTTTCTAAGTCTAACATTGTCACTTTCACATTAATAGAAAAATACCGTCATTGAAATTTTAAAGGTTGATAATATATTCACAAATACTAACAAATTACATTTAATTTTTTTTTTTTTTAAAATCAACAATAGTTGACATAAAAATCATCATTTGAGACTAATAGTGTTATTAGGATTAGGGGACTCAGAACATGCTTTATAAAATTAAGAGACTAAACTAAAATAAAGTTCATTTAAAAGTATATTTTTTCTTTCTCACCATACACTGTCTTAATATTCAAATAATTATAGAAAAGTATATGGAAAAAAAAGATAAATAGTTAAAAAAAAAAAGCATCGTCACATTTATACAAGTCGATGTGCATGCTTGCTTGATATACAATTGTATTTCAGGTGAGAGAAAGGAATAATTTTCATGGTTAGGAACACTGGATTTTTGGATTGAGATATTCTATTGTAATGCATTTTGCATTTCGATAAATATGATAAAAAATGTGTTTGAAAACTGAGATTCCCTTATTTTCTTTCTATCTTTTTTTTTTTTTGCAAAAGGAAAAAGTCATTTATTAAATAAATATATAATATTTATATCCAAAGAGTTGTATAGTATATTAGCATACTTGGTTCCAAGTGATCGTAATTGATTTGGCAATATTTCAAATTTTCATTTATGAAATTATTTAAATGTATTAATACTTAATTATTTCAAAAGTTACTTTAAAATGTGGGTGTCTCTACCAACAGGTTCATTTTGATAAGACAATCAACCACGACTATGTGTTTAAGCGAGGTGGTGAAGATAACTTGAAAATAAGATAAATTAAAATAAATCAATAATCACTATCTCGAGAAAAAAGACACATGTAATATTTTTTTCTAACATTTGTCACTTCAACTAGAATGATCTCATCTATTTATATGGATATTGATATCAACAGCATTGCTATATGAACTTCAACTCTTAAACCAAAAAAAAAAAAAAAAAACGAAAGAAAGAAAGAGAAAGTCGTGACAAATAGTAGATCCAACTGGTGTCACAATCTATACAAGGATATGAGTTTTTTTTTCCCAATACAGATTACTTGCAACGCTTCTTCTTTAGATGAAGGCAGAATCTATGTGCTACCGAACCATATAGAGCACCATGGAAGCAATATGCAATGAACATAAGAGGATGGAAATAATTTCCAAATAAACTGTTGCAAAGGCACTACTACATAATCGCATATATTTGACGCTCCATACTTAACGATTTTTATGAAACCATTAAATATAAAGAGGAAGAATTATGGGAAAGCAATATTGTTCGGTCTATAGTTGACAGAGATGTCTAGCCAATGAGTTGGTATGTTAATATAGAATCAATATGACTCTCTTCTAAATATCTATGGATTAGACACCAGTGAATATTGTATATCATTTTGCAAACCAACTTGGCTTTGGCCAAAAAGGGTGGTGTGTGTATAGTGAAGGCAGAATAGTAAATAGAGAGAGAATGTTCATACCTTAGGGTTCACCTCTTATTTATAGATTTTTACCTGTAGGGTCTAAACTCGTGGGCCTTGCACACCTTATAGCTCAAGTATTGTGCCACCACATCTAGGTCAAGATCCCTTCCTTGATTATAGCCTTGATTATAGGTTGGTTAGGATTTCTGTTCATGATAGGCGGATTCTAATACAAATTGTCCATTGTTAGGTTGTACCATAAATGGGCCTCGTAAATGGGTCCGTAACAAATATAAAAAGGTTATTTAAAACAACCGTTAATTATACGAGACAATATTTGACAATTTCATATGATCACTATAATATATAAATTTGTTTTTGTTGGAAAAAAAGTATGATTTACTTAACGGTTGTATATGAAAATTGTTAAATATAGGCTATAAATATATGATGGTTGTTTATTCAAAAACCGTTAAACTTCTATATATGACGGTTTTTCAAAATAAACCATTAAATATAAATCTTTTTGAACACTATTCTTGCAATTTCAAAATTCCCACCTTTTCTTTGTGCACTCAAAGAACACCTCCAACCACTCTTTTCCAAAATCCCCATTGTTATTTACCTCTCTATTGTTGCTAAAATCATGATTCTTCTCATTTTTGCATCTGTGGCTGTCTTTGAGGGTGTTCGTAGAGGCTAGTTCTAAGTTCTTCAAAGCCCTAAAAGTTTAATGTCAATTCACATAAAGATGAGAAATTTTTTCCCATAACCAGAGTTAATGATTTGAACTTGATGCTATATTCATTTACACGTTATTGTTGATATGGGTTATGGGTTTAGTTCGAAGCTCTAAAATTTTTGCTTGTTTTGGGTTATGGGTTTAGTTTGAAGCTTTGAAGTTTATTTAGGGTTAGAAGCTCTTTTTGATTTAGTGTTAGGATGAAGATGATGATGGTGCTATCATCGATTGATATAGTTCCTTTTTCTAGGAGAAGTACATTCAGTTTTCTCTTGGGAATGGTATTAAGAGATAAAATTAATAATGTGATTATATAAGCCCACTAAATTTGTATTGTTGGTGCTGAAAACTAATTTCAAGTTGTTTTGAAAGTTGAATTGGTTCAAAAGTTGCCGACTAAGTGTTAAAAAGAATAGTTAAGATTATTGGAATGTTGCTTTAGTGTCAAGATGATGTTAGAATAAAGGTTGAAATGATTATGTAGAGCTGGAAGTTTAAACAGGTAGGTTGATGATTTTTATATTTAAAGGTTTAGAAACTAAATTGGATGCTTAAACCATTATTAGGAATTGATTGAGTATTTGGATTGTTATAGGTTAATATGTTGGCATCCGATTGTGGCTCAAGTACTGAGGGTTCTAACTCATCCACTAACCCTTCTAGTGCATAACAGGATGATGATGCACTACTTATAGCACAAGATGAAAGATCACTGAGGAATGAGCTGTTGTGATTAAGAAAGTCTAGAAAGCAAAGAGAGAGGGGATGGAACTTAATGTGAGATCAAACAAGAAATGGCAAGTTTTGAAATCTAATAAGTTTGTTAACTACCTCAGGTATGCAACAAAAACCAATATGCCAATCACTTTGAACAACTGGAAGAAGGAAACTGATATAATAAGGAAGAATATCTGGGATGAAGTATTAGTAAGACATGATGCTACATAGTTAATAATATCTTGTTAACTAGTATGCCTAACACTTACAATGATTTGTATGTTTTGTAGTTTGGATTCCACATAGATGAGGAGAAGAAGGATTATTTGCTTGGGAAGGCTAGTAGGATTATACGCTCGTTCTAAGGGTATGTGATAAAGAATCTTTTGTTGGAACTTAACTCTACAAATGAGTCGGTGGTTGTTACACTGCTAAAGGAAGTTGTCAAACAACTTGAATGGGTTGCTTTTGTATGGTTATGACACTCTTTAAGTTTCAAGGTAAATTAAATTAAATGTAATGTGTAACTCTAGATACAAGACTTCCATAATAATGTAATGTGTAACTATGACATCTTTGTTGTTTTTATCTATAGGCATTAAGCACGGCAAACTGTGAGAGGGTGAAGAACAACGAATACATGTATCATAGAGGCTGCGCGGGGTATGTGAATATTGAGCAGCAGTTGATAGAGACGTAGGGGTTTGGATCAAATGTGCTATCAACCATGGAGTATCATGGGCTATTGCGAGGTAAAACAAAGATGGCAACGTTAAGAATCCTTGTGTTCAAGAGGTTGTGTCAAGAATGATAAGTATTATACATATTGGATTGAGTTAGGGTCAAAGCCTTGATTATTATTGCATTTTTCATATACATTTGTTTTAACATTTCATTTTGCTACAAGAGATCATCTTAAGTCAAAAATTAGAGTGAGGTGAACTTCCTGGGGAAGAGGATGTCTTGTAAATAGCTCTAGGTCTAGGCCATGGTGGTCTTTTGAGGGGTTTCAGCTATAGAGTTAGCAAAAAAGAATACTTTAAGAAGCGAAGGAGGCCAACAAGGGTGTCTGATCAAAAGCTTCAACAATATATAGAGATGACTGAGATGCTAAAGCAAACGGTTGAAGCACAACAAACTGTTATTGGTTAGTTAATGAGCTAAGAGACCACAAGGAAGCAAGGAATAGCTTACACCCAAAGTGCCAAGGATGGTTGTACATTCCCCTCTTAGACTCTACCTGAGGTAATATGATTCATGCCGAGAACCTATGATTTATTTGCTTTTTGTTTTACACTGATTGCATTTTCTCTTTGTTTAGGGTGAGGCAAAGGTTGAGTGTGTGGCTGATAGCCCTAAGTGGAATATGGTTGCTATAGGTGGTATGTATAAGTTACCAAGGGAGAACACAATTCACAACTTGCCTTTCTCTCAAAATCATGTTAGGGTAGATATAGATATAGTAGGAGGATCTGTACTTGGCTTTGTTGTGTGGCCATACCACCTTATTGTAATACCTAGGTAGACAAAAAAGGTATACTATCATCTTTTGAGCTTGCTAATAAAGTTAATAGTAACTCTTTTTCTAACTTCTAAAGTTGTTTAGTTGAAGAAGAGGAACAGTAATCTGGGAGCTCAGTTCGACCATAGTTCAGTGTCTTGTGCGTCGAAGAAGACAAACTACTGGTTCCACTAGCTACGCTAATTTCCAACAAACTTCAAATGGCTTTTGAGGCACACAATAGTATAGTCACCAAAATAGACCCTAATTGAGACCACTACACCAAGAAAGTATACTTTGAGCAAGATATCTTTAGGAATAAGGTGTGTTTGGCGCTATCAATGAGGTGTTAGTCAAAGAGATTGTCATAGGCGATATGGCTAACCCAAGTGCTTGTAGCTTTTATATCTGGTATGTCTTCTACTGCAAATGAATACTTAACTACTCATAGCATTTATTTATACTGATTTGCTTGTTTTGTATGTAAGGTGCCTTCACAAGAAGCATGTAACCCATAATGGCCCACAAGACACGTTCACATTCCTCAACCCCCACCTTTATTCAAGAATGTTAGACGAAGACAATAAGCCATATTTTGTAGAGAGAAAAGTGAGGGAACTGGTGGGTTTAGTCATCAAAAGGGTACCAAAGAAGAATGACAGTTTTTTCTTAGTATCATACTGCCAAGGGTAAGTATACTAGTTCAGTAAATTGTATGCTTATTATATTTGTTTCTTAGTTTTGTTCTTATTATGTTTAATATACCTAGGGGTCTTTGGATGCTTATCATGCTAAATCCCTTCAAGAAAATGATTTGGTACTTTGATTCAGTTCATGGCAATGCATGAAATCGGCCACAGATGGTCGAGGTTTTCAATAAGTAGGCTGATGAATTTAAATGTGGTACTTTTATTTAGAGTTTATTATGAATTTTTTGCTTTAATTTCTTATTGTGATATATCTTGTTAGAGTTGTTTTATATTATGGTGCAAACAAAGGCCTCACCTACTCCTTGTTAAAAGGCAAAGGCATGGCATTCACTTACAAATGGAAGAGAGTGGTAGTGGTAATTCTCCAATACTTACCATTTTGTGTTAGAGTTGTTAAAGTTGGTTTTTTGTGTTAGAATGATGCATTTCATTTGTTTTTTCATAATGTCCATGGAAACTAGATCATACCTCTTATTGTGGGTACTGTGCCATGAAGTTCAAGAAGCATATAGTCACCCAGGATCCCGACTTAATTGATACTAAAGTATGTATATGTATGCATGTATATGTCTTTAAGTTAAATCAAAAATAAAGTCATATATATTCATTAACCATACTTTGTTTTTGCAGGCAATACTTTGAGGATAGTTATTTTGAGCAATATTCCCTCGGACAAATTGAATAAGTCATAAAAGAGTTGGCAATGACAGTTTATCCTCAATAGATGAGAGCATATATAAGTTTGCTATAGAGTGGTATTTTTAATTGTCAATGGATGCTATATATGGTTATGATAGTTTTGGTTCCTGCTTTTGGTTTCTGTACCGTTTTCGTTTTTTGCTCTAACTAGTTTGCTTTTGGTGGTTGATAATTTGGATTAGCTTTTGATTTTTGTAATGTATAGTTTTGTATATATATTTTGGAAGATTGAATGGAATGGATATGTTTAAATGGTTTCTGTTGGATTTGTAATCAATTTTATATGTATATATTATGCATATTAGAGCTTATCGAAAGTAAGCTCCACAATTTTTTTAAGAAATTTGTTACACATACTTAACAGTTATTCACCAATAACCATCATATATTACACATTAGAATTGTTTTTTCAAATAACCGTAAAATAAACCCCTTCCTCTAGTGACCATTACTTTACAGTTATCATTTTAACCGTTCTATATTGTACATAATATATCAAAATTGTTTATAAAAAAATTGTTAAATATAGATTGCTATATTTAACAGATATTGTCTTACAATAGTTAAATATAGTGCCCTATATATAATGGTTGTATTTGAAAAACTGTATAATATATTGCCCGATATTTAATGGTTAAAAAATAATTATACATAAATATTTGATGCTCATATATTTAACGGTTAAAAACGGTTAAATATTGATACAAAAAAGTGTTAAATATAGATAAATCTAAAGTAGTGAGGCAAACCATTCAAACATATGATGAAGCGTGCGGCAAAAGAAAGTTTTGTTCCTTTTTTTTTGACATAATAACCACTAAGAGAAAAAAGGACTTTAAGTTTGCTACATTTAGACCTCTCATAAGCAAAGACGATTTAAAAACCATGATTGGTGGTATTTTTATAAATATACATTAAATTTTAGACCTGTTCAATGTTGGTTGTGATTAGTTTTGATGATGTCTTATATAGATGCCATTAGTAAAGAGCAAAAAGTTTATATAATATACATTGTCTAATTGCTACATTTAATGTAGATTTGTTCATGTGGAGAAAGAACAAGAGAAGAGAAGAAAGGAAGAATTGATTCATGGAAAATAATCAAGAAGAGAGAAGAAAGAAAGAAGAACTTGATGAATAGCCTAAGAAAATCATTATATAAGTTTTTAGATTGATTCTTGAAGTCTCCACGATCAAATAGAAGTTGGAATGGCTCGATTCGGAGTTAGAACAAGCAAATATCAATTTCTGGATAATTAAACTCGAGCCTTTCACTTATAGACTCGAGTCTGGTTGATTTCCAACAACTCTAGCTCCTCTGGTACGAGAAAATTCGAGCCTATACTTATAAACTCGAGTTTGGATGATTTCTAGCAATTCTGGTTCCTCTGGTACGAGCAAATTCGAGCCTATACTTATAAACTCGAGTCTGGCTGATTTCCAGCAACTCAGTTCTCCTCTGGCATGAGCAAACTTGATCCTATCACTTACAAACTCGAGCCTGACTAATTTCCAGCAACTTTGTCTACCTCTGTTTCGCGTTTCAGCTGAGCGACCACTGGTAATTTGACGATATCTCTTAAACCAAGAATCGGATTAAGGCGAAACTAATTTTGTATGAAACTAGACTCTCAATGCGTCATATTGACAAAGTTTCATACCCAAAGAAGTACCGATAAGAGAGCTATGAATTTCAGAAGTTGGATCAGAAGTTCACGCCACAAAGCAGATCAAGTTTCAATGTTTTGAGTGTAACTCACAATCTACACATTGGAATGAGCTGAAATCGGTGGCATATGAAAGTAGACTCATAAGGCTTTCCATTAATAGTTAAATAAACCAAAATGAAGTTCACACCAGGGAGATATGGCCTTCAGAAGTTGACAGAAAATTCAGGATTTTACAAACTCGAGTCTATCACTTATAAACTCGAGTTTGACTCAGACAGAGAGCTAGTCGCAATCTGATACTCAATAAACTCAAGCCTAAAACTAATAAACTCAAGTTTAGCTCAGACAGAGAGCTATTAAAGATTTTCAACATGATTAGACTCGAGCCTACATAGCTTAAACTCAAGCCTAACGAATCTCTGTTTTACAGATGACGTCTTCCATCTATCCGATTCAAACTTATGAACTAATTTACTCACATTTTAAGTTTTGAATTATCACATATATGTACTTGATCAATATACTCATTAGTTTCAGATGAATTCAGCAAAGATCAAGGTGAAATCAAATCTGGGTTAAATGCATTTAATAGAGAACCAATAACAAGCCTGAAACTTCTCCTTTTTCCCAAAGGTTCAGCTCAGACCGTTATAGGTCAATCAAATCACTCTCCAACGGTCAAATAAGGTTTATGGAATGACAGAAAAACTGGAAGATCATATGCAACATCTAAATCCAAGATTCCAGCTGAGAATTGAAAGAATGGAGAAAAATATGCAACTGTCATATTCCAGAAATGAAGCTAAACATTGAAGAATAAAAGAGAAGAAAATGCAACGGCTAGTTTCTCAGATTAAGCTATAAATACCCAGGAAGACTCATAGCATCGATACACACAGAATTACAACTGATTACATCTTTGAATTTGAGTCTTTGTGTATTCTACAACATTTTGAGCTTCAGTGTTTATTCATATCTACTCTTTTTGAGAGTTTGTTTTTAAAAATCATTCTATTACTTGTTTGAGAGAACTCAAGGTTATGGGACCTGTGAGTTGAGTTATTACAAAATGTAAGGGGGAGTATCTCATTTAGAGATTTGGCTTCACAAGTGCCTGGGTGAACTTGTGGGATTGTAAAGACCTCTCTTGTGCCTAATTGAACAAGAGGATAGTGGATTGAAAATCTCAAGTGGAGCTTGGGGACTGGACGTAGGTCAAGGATTGGACCGAACCAGGATAAATCATAGTTTGCATACTCTCTTCCCTTATCTCTTACCTTTCCAGTATATACTTATCTTTGAATATCTAACCGTCATTCAAACTTATTTCAATATGTTTCGAAAAGATTTTTAAAGTTCATAAAGTTATCAAACACCCAATTCACCCCCCTCTTGGGTGATAGCCAGGTCCAACATTCAACATACAACAAGTCTAAAATATGCTTTTGAAAATATAACTGGTCTAAAAGGAATTAAAATATGTTTTTATAAAAATAATAGTTAGAGGCTTTTAGACATGTTCTGCATACAACCAATCTAAAATATACTTTGTAAACCTGATGTTTGTACAACTAGTCTTAAAATATATCACAAATATTTTTTAAAAAATAATACTTATAAGCTGTTGTACTAGATTTTTTTCAATTCGACTATAAATCTAAACCCTTAAAAACTATATAGACTTCATTTAGCAACCCCTTTGAAACCAAATGTCACGATATTTGTGTCTTTTGGTCTTCATTCTCCATTTTTCTGAAGCTACCCCTCCTCATCTTTCACAAAACCACATATTGATCTTATCCCCAACTACTTCAAGACCAACAACTTTTCCAGCTTCATTTGATGGCTTCCTTGCCACTAGTTTTCTTCTCCGTGCTTGTCTTTCTCTTCATGCTCGTTGGCTTCTTCGTGTTTGTTGGCTTTTTTAGATCTATGCTTGTCAATATATGCTCTTCTTATACATATAGCGCTATTTCACAATCTCATCAAGTCGTTACCTAGATCTACTTTTGTTTGTGTTGCTACCAGATTTATTCTAAGATAATGCACCAGATTCCATTTTTATTTTTTGTTTTAAATTTATCGAATATATCAGTGTTATCTAAATCTAGCAAACTTGAATGTGTCATTCGATTTAATATTTTCTACTCTTCTACTGTTTTTATTGTTGGATGGTTTGTTATGATTTTATTTTACATGTTTTTTTCAAAAAAAAATTCAAATTTATCTTCTATTTTGTTAAGATAGGAATTTTCTTATGAGATCTCATAAAATTGTAGCTTTTCTTTTGCGGTTTGATGATATCTTATCCAGAGCTCAAAATTTATATCTAAAAATCTTCGCAAAAGAACCCGTTCTTAAATATAAAATCAAGAACATAAGAAAAATCCATATTTCAAAATCACTTCTTCAACGTGATTTTGAAATCTATATTTTTATTATTTGTTTTATTTTTAAATTTACGTTTTAGACCGGTTGGCTATTATATAGTCTAAAAAGTACCAAACTTTTTAAACCACTTAATATAAAATTGAACCTAAAGCCAATTTAAATAGTTATTTTTTATTAGTCTAAAAAGCTCTTTTTAACAGTGAACAATCCAACCTTTGTTAAAAATGATGCGGAAAGTGTTAAGTTGACTAAGGCATTTGAGGAGTGATAGTACATGAGAAGGCTATCGTTGAAAAAGTCATAGAGCTAATAATTTCTTTAATTACAACATTTTATCTATGACCAAACTCTCCCATCATGAAGCGCAATTACTACTACTAAAAAGGTCTATAAGACTGCCACACTTAGACCTTTATATGCGGAGACAATTTAAAAAGTATGACTAGTGACATTTTTATAAATATTGATACAACTTAACACTGGTCGTGCTTTCATGTGATCTAAATAATATTTTCTAGACTAGTTATAAGTTAATTTGGTGTTTATAAGTATTAAATATTAAGAAAATTTAAATCCTTTTTACATTGGACGCTATAACATCCAAGGTACATATTCCTTTAGATATTGCCGTTTCTTTATACCTAGTGTTAAATGTTTCAAACTCTCTTCAACTTCCAAGGTAAACGTCCCAACTACGCTTCTTTTTCAAATTTGATGTCACTTCAGTAATTTTAATCTTCATCCGTCTTGTATTTAAACTCTTTATTGCTTTCATTTCTTCAGATTCAGCTCCTCTTCCTCTCGTCACTAGAATATCAATATGGTATGCGATAGGGCTAATTTTTTTCATCCTCCTTTTCCTCCTCTTCCTCTACAGCCACCTCGTTTGCCACCTTCAACCAAGTAGCTTCTTAAGCAACTCCATGTGAGGGTGGACCATATAGATGTAAGAATCGGCTGAACCCACGAGGGGGGTGAATGATAAAAACTTAGGACCTTTGAAAATCTTTTTGCAATTTGGTAAAATCAGTTTGTATGACAGTAAAGAATTATAAAACTATAGACAACTATTTAAACATATATGCTGGAAATATAGGAGATCAAGGAAGAGAATGTGCAAACTGAGATTTGTACTAGTTTGGCCCAATCCTTGACCTACGTCCAGTTCCCAAGCTCTATTTGATATTTTCAATCCACTATCATCTTGTTTATCCAGGCACAAGAGAAGTCTTTTACAATCCCATAAGTTCACCCAGGCACTTGTGAAGTCAAATCTCTCACTGAGATACTCCCCCTTAATACAATCAATTTCCCACTCAAGATCACCCAACCTTGAGTAACTCTCAAATAGAATGATTTACAATGAATCTTCTCTCTAAGAATTGAATGGATAATCACTGAAGTACAATAAAATCCATTTCACTCTCTCTATAATAAACTATGTAAGCATTGAAAAACAGAGTGTGTATGAGATTCAGAATTTGGGCATTTTGACAGTGCAAGCTCTTACCATCATTTTTCTCCATCTTGGATGTGTCTCTACTTATAGATGAAGATCATCTAAACTTTGAGAATATGATCATTGTGAATAGTAGCTGTTAGAGATCAATTGGAACTAGCCATTAGAATTTCATTTTCTGAACTAGCTATGACATCAGCATTTACTTTACCCTTGATCTTCAATCTAACACCCTTTGATCATCTGAAACATGTACACAAATGATATAAATAATGTTAAGAAGTATTATAAATCATTTGGGTAATCATCTGAATGTCCTTGATGAGAAACGAAATTTTCGACACGGTGATTTTCCGAAGCAGAGATGTAAACTCGAGTTTGCTTTTGAAAACTCAAGTTTTGAGGTTGTTGTGTTACCCTAGATTCCTCTTTGTCTGATCGAAACTTGAGTTTTTGTCTCTCAAACTCGAGTTTGGAATATGCTCTGACGTTCATTGCTCTCTGTCTGAGCTAACTCGAGTTTGATATTTGTAAACTCAAGTTTTCAAGTTGTTCTGTTCTTGGTTGCTCTCTGACTTGATATAGCTCCAAATTTGGCAAACTACTTATCCCCATATAGCTCTTTGAGTCTTCTTTCCAATTCAAAAAGAATAAGCTCCAAACTCATTGTATTTTGTATGTTATGATCCGATGAATGAAGGCTGTTCTTGACCAGCGTTTTTACAATGTCCTGAACTGACTATCAACTTTCGAAGACCATATCTCTCTGGTCTAAACTTCATTTTAGTTAGTTCAAGTCTTGATGGAACGCATTTTGAGTCTTCTTTCATATGCCACTGATTTCTGCTCATTCCAATGTGTAGATTGTGAGTTATACTCAACATTGAAGCTTAGTCTGATGTGTGGCGTGAATTCCTAATCCAACTTTCAAAATTCACAGCTCTCTCATCTGAACTTATTTGGGCTTAAAACTTTTTCAAAATAACGCATTGGATGTCTAGTTTTATAAAAAAAATTAGTTTCACCTCAATCCGATCTCTGGTTTAGGATATATCATCAAATTACTAGACCTCGCTCAAGCTGAACAGAAATAGAGTAGAATAGAGTTGCTGATTAGCACTGTAAACTCTAGTTTTTCTAGTCCAGAAATGCTAGAGATGTTGAAGACACTACAAACTCGAGTCATTAAGTAACTAACTCGAGTTTTGAGTTCCAAACTCTAGTTTTGACTCCCAAACTTGAGTTTTCTCGCATTCCAAAGGCAAATTACTGCAGTAAGGTAGTAAACTTGAGTTTTGACCATTTAACTCGAGTTTGTTCATCTAGAACCTGATATTTGTTTGTTCTAACTCTGAATTGAACCATTGTAACTTCCATTTGATTGTGAATACTTCTAGTATCAATCTAATAACTTAAATAATGATATTCTCATTATATTTGGCAAGATCTTCTCTTTCTTTCTTCTCTTCACTTGGTCATTCTCCACAACTCTATTCTTTCTTCTCTTCTCTTCTCTTGAACATTCTCCACAGTTCAATTTGAACTGATCTTGAATAAAGATATTCCATTCAACAAGTTCTTTCTTCTTAATCTCTCCTCTTCTTCTTGATTATCCCCAAAATCATTTGATAACTTCTTGCTTCTTTGCAGATTCTTCTTTCTGTCTTCTCATATTTTGATCATTCTCCATAATTCAACTCTTTCTTTCTTCTCTTCTCTTCTCTTGACCATCATTTGACTCTTCTTTGATTTAATTTCTTTCTCTCATTCAATACTTCTTTATTGATCTTCTTCTTGATCATTCTTCATCAAATGAACTTCACATCTTTGATTCTACATTAAATTTAAGAATTAGTCAATGGAGGAGATAAATATAGTATACAAGCTTTTTGCTCTTACTAATGGCATCTATATATGACATCATCAAAACTAATTATATCCAACAATAGATAGATGCCTCAGAAGACATGTTGCATTGCTCGACAATGTTAACGACAAGCTCAACTTTATTCTCAATGCTAACAACGTCAAATACAATCTTTTGGACAACACTGTCTCTTCCTCCTCCTTTGTCTTTTGATATTTATTGTTGATGATTATACTCGTCTATTGAAACAACCACCTTTTAATTAACTAAATTAATCATATAATTTATCAGAGTTGTCACTTAATACGAGTTAAACAATAAATAAAGTTTTGCGGAATTTGAAAATTTTCAAATATATGCTTAAGTATGCATGACAAGCCCTAATATGTGGCAATATACAATTATCCATACATCAAAACAACGAACAGAAGCCCTACTTGATTATGGTATACTATGCTTCTGTCAACTTCCCTGTAGGACTCGAACCGGACTGATCACCTGGGAAAAATTTGTAACCATCAGTCCAGCTCATTATGAATCAATATGCGCTAGTGAGGTGCCAAGTAGAATAAAACAATTCGATTTTAAAACAAACAATTCATCACATCCTCACCATTTATTATTACATTATTACTTTGTATCGTCATTGGTGTCTCAATTCTTTTGAATTTAACTCACAGAATCCTTCCCTTTCAATCCAACCGAACCGCCTTCTTTCCCCCCAACTAGACCCATGGGCTAAGTTACGTCCATGTTACTGGTTACTCCAAAAGCTCACTGGTCAAGTGATGAGGACCGGCCAAAATCCTCAGAACACCTGCCCCAGATCATGGGTCTTTTCCCCACTTAACCCCAGTGAGGCGTCGTAAGCCCATCACTCTGGTGGGCAAGTCCCATCACTCTGGTGGGATAATAATAATAAGACAACCATTGTGCACAATGGAGGCATCACCACGTGGTGACAATAACAACTCCATCTTTTCCCAATTCATCTCTTTCCATAATTATTATCATAATTTAACAGGGGAATTTCCAGAATATTCACAAAACCAGGTCATCATATATCAGTTTCCAAAACATGTATTTCAACTCATAATAATTCCACATGGCAACTTTATTTAAAACAATCATAATCAGTTTAACAAATACTCAATAGCAGCATATTCATAACATAAGAAGTGGAAAGTGGTTACCTGTAACCACAGCTAACTAATTTACACGACTCCTAATTTGAAGCTCAACACACGCCATAATTAATCTATCACAATCAATTTTACTAACAATTAATAACCTTAAAAAAATTCCACATATTCAAAATTTCATGAAATTAAAAATATACCAATTTATTTCCATTGTTATTTATTTATCAATCTTCTTTTACCAACAACATCTAATTATTTCTCTTTAACTTAGTATTTCAAACAATTAATTAGAGCCTTATGTCTAAACAAATGAGAAACAAAACAAAAAGCTGCAATATATATATATATATATATATATATATATATATATATATATATATGCGTATGACTATCAGCATCAATTTATTTATTATTTTCCTTTTGTTTTGCCCTTTATGTATGTATTAATGAAACCATTTATGTTTCTTTCCTTCACACCACACGTCCCATAAGTTAACAAATACACTTACATCGATCCAAAAGAAAACTTTGACAGTGGACCACCAAAAAGCTACACACTTTATATATTAACTTATTTTCTTTCTTTCTTTACTGAACAACACGAAGCACACACCGAAAATGCAGCAAAACAAAGCACCACAAACAAAGGCAAAAACCCAATCAGCAAAGAAACATGTTTGATATCTTTTCATCCCCCCCCTTTTTCGTCACAGCACACACACAACACACATATATATTTACTCATTCCTTTTTATTCTTTTGACAGCCACGAAATCACACACACATAGCATATATTTACGCATACCACACTCATACAGGGACCTATTTATGCATTTTTTTTTTCGAAAATTCCCTTCAAGTTTTAACAACATAACATATATAAATATTTAAATCCAGCCAACTCTTCCTTATACTTAACAGCACACGTTCACACACACACACACACACACACACATATATATGTTTTCATACACTCTTCTACCTTGCTTTTCCTAAATACCCACACACACAGCCATCCGAAAGAAAGAAAAGAAAACATGTAGCAAGAAACTTGACTTTATAAAACACCCACATATAGACTCTCATACATATTCAGCGTTTTCTTTTTCTTTTTCTTTGTTTGACAGCAAAATAGAAAACCACACATATATATTTTTCATGTTGCAGCCGATAACACTCACACACACAGAAGCTTAGTATACAATTATATCAGCCACGGTTTAAATCAGCAAAACAAAGAGATCATTTCATGCAGTTATCACGATCCTAATGCAGAAAACAAAACATCTACAGTAACCCGAAACAGCCCCTGTTTTTCGTTTTCTTTTTCAGTTTCGGTTTTGGTGTCTTCTTTTCAGTTCCATTTTGGTTTTAACTTGGTTAAACGTTGACAGGAAACAAAGGAAAGAAAAGATGAGAATCACCTTTTAGATTCCAAGCTCCAAAGGTGATGAATGTTGGCTGATTCCTTGCTCTGTTTTCACGGATGACGAAGCAGAGGAAATAAGAAGCTCTCCAAAAACACTCTCGGTCTCTCTTCTCTCTTTCTATTTTTCGGCTTGTGTCTCAGGAAGAATGAAGAAACGAAGGAGTAAAGACAAGTATTTAACTATCAAATGATCTTCTTTTGCATGTTGAATTTCGGACAGCTGCCCCTCCACGTGTTAATTTGTGCCTGATTTTGTGTTACTGTAGCTATTAGATGGTTTTATCTAATGATCATTGAATCGGTTTGGGCTTAAGAAAGAAAAGGTATGGGCCGAAGCAATAGTTCTGAGGTCCAGAAAAAAAAAATTCATGCGTCTGCTTCTCACGATGAGTTGGAATTGAGAGGAAGGAACTTCATTTTTCTGCTGCATAACGTGTCTAGCTACTCCTTTGGTTTAATTGGTTAAATGAGATAATGGATTCTCAATATTGGTGTCACGTGGGCTTGCATGAAATGATTTATGGGCTTTGTTTTAATCCCTCTGGTTCCTGCTTCTTTCTCTCTTTCACGTGGCTGGGAGATTAAGTTGAGACATTGAGCTTTAATTCTTGTTGGGCCGTGGTTTTATGGTTGGCCAAGACTAAGGATTTTAATTTGGGTTTTTAAGGAGTAGATGTTTTTATGTTGCAATTAGGTACTTATTGGATAAAAATAATTTTCCTAATTCAATATAAGAATCTTCCTAAATTTTCTGTAATTGTTTTTCTTCCAAAAATAATTTATGTAAACTTAGTCTTTATTTCAAATGGTTTAACTTTATAACTTATAAAAACCAAAAATATAAAATAATTAATACTTAATTTTTCTTATAATATTTAATTTTAAGTTTTCCCAAAATTTTGGGATGTTACATTCTATCTCTAATTATTTATCTATTGTTGATGAAAAAGTTTCAACCTGTAGGTAAAGGTTATTGTTTTTAAAATTCATTTATTCTAAAAATTACATTTTAGATTGGATGATATGAAAGATAGTGTCACTATGAATTAAAAATGTTTTTAACATATTGGCATAAGTCAAGAAAGGGTTAACCTAAGTATAAATACTTACTTTCACATGCAGTCTTAATATCTAGCCTATCTCAATCTTGCACACTCTCTCCCCCTCTTTCTGTTGCCTCAAGTTGCAATGATGTTTCTCTCTCCAACATTGAAATGGCTTGGTATTTCTTTCCATTGGGCTCTCCCTTTCTATTGTAACTGTTTTGCTCTCGCGTTCAGTAAAAAATTTTGCTTCTCACAAATGCTCGATAGATTTTTCGTTGTCGCGTTCTGTTAGTATCCTCTTTCATTGTCTTTGCTTGAATAGAAGTTTTAATTATGATCTTTCACAAACCCTCAATACTCCTTTTCCTTCTTTGTCGAAAGTCTTATTGAAAGTTCCATTTTTTTCTTATATCTTGATCAATATTCTCTCTGTTTGGTTGTGAAAATATTTGTAATTTAACATGAAAGTTTACATTTTTTTGCTAGATGTATATTATTTGTGGTTATTGTAATTATAGAAACACTGATGCTCCTCGCTCCTTTTCTCTCTTTTCAGAAACAGTGATGCTTATGCATTTTCGTTCTTACATCTTTTTGTGGTTTGTTGTGATTTTTTTTTTTTGCAACTTTGCATGGCAGGTGACCTTGTCATAGTGTTTCTTGGCACATATGCCCTAATTACCTGGTTGTACTTAATTCAGGCCTACCAATATCACTACTTATATTACAAGGTGCAACCTGCATGGAAATTTGTAGTAGACATGCATACATGGCACTAAGGCTGGATGAGCACAAAATATACCATATATTCATGAGTTGAGAAGTGTCCAATAGTTTATATATGTAGTGGTGTGGGTAAGACAGTATATGTATGCTTGCTTCCAGTTGAATGTAGCTCGTTAATATATGTTTTGTATGTAATACATTGAATTTGAAGCAAATAACGATAACTCTGGCCAATCAACACCACCACACATAGCACAAACAGTAGATGAATGACAAACAAAAGATATTTTCACTAGTGTGAAGAGTTTATGAAGAAACCAATATTATTTCATTTGGTGCTATAAGTTGAGTGTTTTTTTGTAGCTATCACATATATTTTTTGAAATAATATGTAACTCTGTGTAATTGAAAACAAGGTATTTGATGAACACAATTGGAGGTTTTAGATATATGCAAGTCCTTCCTTCAATAGTTATTAATGATATTCCTTTTGTGCTTGTTGCCTTCTTGTATGTTCTTTGTGTGATACATGAAAGTTACATTTTTTTCTGCTGGTTCTTTGTGGTTGTTGTAGTTATTATATGCAATTTTTGTCCATGGAATTAGTCATGGTTGGGACTGTGAAACTTGTGATTATGACAATGATTCAATTTCATTGCTGATTCTCATAATGGCAAGTTTCAAAAGTTCAATCTTTGCAAATTCCATGGACAAAGCTTCGCGTGCACTTTTTTTTTTTTGATACCCTCTCCTTAAAAGGGCTTAGAGGATTATTGAGCATTGGGTGGAAGTGTCGATTGTAATTTTTACACCGATGTGTGGGAGCTATAGATGCATGGTTTTTATTGCGAGTCATCCTGAGAGTCAATTGTGGCAACCCTTGGATTGGCTGCTAAGTTTACTAATCTTAGGCATTTTGATTCCTTTGAGACTTCAGATAAAATATGGCTCTAGCTTACCTCAGGTTTAGGTGATAAAGGTGGAGTATCTTATTTAATAAAGCTAAGTACTAACATGGTTGATATCCAAACTTGACAATTCTATTTTGTATAGTTGAATATGGTTGTGTGATGAGGTCTTGGTTGATATGTAATCAAAGTGTAAGCCAATAATAAAGAGCTACCCAACTAGGTGGAGTTACCAGTGACGGGTTGATGATTAAGACGCCTAAATTAGACGACGAAAAAGTAGGGCCGGTAATATAGTCTTGGAAGGAAAAACTGATTGAACTAGATGACCTAGTGATGATTAGGCAAATCAACTTTAAAATGAGTGAATTGTTACAATAAATACTAGGTCATTTAGTCAACAAAATTTTCCTTCCAAGTCAATATCACTAGCCCTATGTTTATCATCCTCCAATTTAGAGTTATTAATATTCAACCCATCATTAGTATTTACACCTAGTGAGCTATTACTTCCTTATTATTAGCCTTCGATTTGGTTTCCTTCTCAACCAAGACCCCTCCACGAGATCATATTTACACATATAAAATCTAGATCTTGTACTTGTGTATTAACTATGTTATATTCATATTCATTAAATAAGAATCTTCTCTTTTATCACCTAAGACTAGGGTAGGGCAGAGCCATTTATATTTGAGGTCCAGAAGGATCAAAATGCATAAGCATGATAACCTAGTAGCCAATTCATGGGTAGATGCATTCAATTGTATGGATCCTCACAATACAAATCATGCGTCAATATCATGCAAATGTCGAGCCTAAAATTGCATCTACCAAATCCAACGCTAAAAAATCATCTAACTCCTTTAAAGGTGTGCAAATGTAAGCAAAAACAGTAAACCTTGAAAAAAATGTCATAATTAGATTCACTAATTATATAATAATATAGGGCTTTAGATTCATGGTTATTAGTTATATTTATGTTTTTTATGTCGATTGCATTTTTGTTTTTAGGATTGTCTTTGTCTATAGAATATATATTGCATAATATAATATAGCTTTTAGATATAATAATAATATCCAATAGGGCTTCTGCGAAATTGTTGGACCTGGCTATCACCCAAGAGGGGGGGTGAATTGGGTGTTTGATAAGCTTTAGGAACTTTTAAAAAAACTTTTCGCAATTTATAAATTGACAATTAGATATTCAAAGATGAGCATATACTGGAAATGTAAAAGATAAGGGAAGAGAGTATGCAAACTGTGATTTATCCTGGTTCGGTCCAATCTTTGACCTACGTCCAGTCCCCAAGCTTCACTTGAGATTTTCAATGCACTATTTGCTTTGAACTTGATTACACGTTCTGTACTTGAAGTAATCCTCTCACTAGTATTCACTCCCCCTTACAAACCGTAATCAATTCACTTGCTTGATTACATACTCTGTACTCGAAGTAATCCCACACTTGGATTTACTCCCCTTACAAGCTGTAATCACAACAAAGTGTTTCCCACTCAAGATCACCCAATCTTGAGTAACTCTCAGAATGTTAGTTCTCAATGTGTTTTGATGATAACTAACAATTGTAAACTTGATATGAAGTTTGTTTTTGGCAATATGAAAATCTCACTGTCAAAGACAAACTCGAGTTTAGGTATGTAAACTCGAGTTTGAGGAGTTACAGAAAGCAATCAGAAATTTTCACAACAAGTCAAACTCCAGTTTGCAAAACCAAACCTGAAGTCTGGAAGATACAGAGAGCACTCAGAATTCCAAGCAAGCCAAACTCGAGTCTGGATTCCTAAACTCCAGTCTAGACCAAACAGAAAGACACTCGAGTTCCAGGCTAAGTTATAAACTCCAGTCTAGAGTTACAAACTCCAGTCTAGACCAAACAGAAAGATTTGAATAGTTTCAGCTCAAACATAAACTCAAGTCTGTCATTGTAAACTCGAGTTTAGGACAAATAGAGAAACACTCGAATTCCTACCATCTTTCCAAAACTCCAGTCTGTCTCCTAAACTCCAGTCTGGAAAATCACGAACTTAAGCTTGTTCTTCAAACATAGACCCAAACTCGAGTCAGTCACTAATTGACTCGAGTCTAGGAGCAGGACCAAAATTCCATGCCAAATCCAAAGCCCGATAGTTCTCTCTGTAAAAGCCAAACTCGAGTTAGCTTTTACAGACTGCAAGTTTAGACCTCTAATCAACGGACATGCTTTCTGGATGAACCCCAAACTCGAGTCTGGAAGAACAAACTCGAGTTTGCATCGGGGATTTTGAAAAATCAAATGATATTGATCTGCGAAATCTTAATGGGTCTTCCTGAAATTATTTCATGATATGATATTATTGTTTCTAATGTCCTTGATGAAGTTTTGAGTGTTTTTCATATAAGGTTTAGCCAAGATCAAGGTGAGAACAAGATCCAGAATAAGTGCATTAAATGAAGAACCAAGAATAGGGCTGATTCTTCTCCCTTATCCCAGATGTTCAGTTCAGATCGTTGCAACACATTAAGATCACTTCAAACGGTCGAATTAAGATCATGGAATGGCTAAAAATCTAGAAGACGTTCTGCAACAACTAAATTCCAAGATTCTAGCTAAGAATTCAAAGAACAGAGCAAAATATGCTACTGCCATTTTTCCAGAATTGCAGCTGAACATTAGAGAAAGAATTGCAACGGCTAGCTTATCCATTCAGTCTATAAGAGGCTGGGAAAACTCAAAGCAAAACACACAACGAAGCTATCTTGATTATACTTTGAAATTTGAGTCTGTATTGTTATTTTCAACCTATTCTTCAGTGTTTATCCTTATCTATTCTTTTGAGAGTTTGTAAATTTTTGAAAGCATTTGTTTGTGAGAACTCAAGGTTGTGGAACCTGTGAGTTGGGTTGTTCAATCACAAAGTGTAAGGGGGAGCAAGTCCTAGGTGATTAGGATTGTGTCTGGTCTTCATTGTTGTAATTGAAAATCTGTTGAATTAGTGGAAACACCCAGAAGGTATCAGGGGACTGGACGTAGGTCAAGGTTGAGACCGAACCAGTATAAATTCTGTGTGTCTAAGCTTTTCTTTTTCTACTCTTTTATTATCCATTTCTTAAGCTTCATTTTTAAGAGTTGAAAAGAATTTTTAAAATCCCCAATTCACCCCCCTCTTGGTGATTTCTTTCACTTTCAAGAATAATATGATGTTTACAATGAATCTTCTCTCTCAGAAGTAAATGAATAAACAATGAAGCACAATACATATAATCTCACTCTCTAAGCTAGATATGATCATTGAGATATTCAGAGAGTAGATGAAACAGATGTTAGAATATTGGCATTTTCACTGTGTAAGCTCATGTCACTGTTCTTGTTCTCCCTCTTGTATCTATGTCACTTGTTCTTCGTTTCTGGGCTTCTTATATAGATGAAGAAGAGGAACTAGCCGTTGCATTTTCTTCTCTTTGATTCTTCAAAGTTCAGCTGTAAATCTGGAATATGACAGTTGCATATTTTCCTCTGTTTCTTCAATTCTTGGCTGGAATCTTGGATTTAGTTGTTGTAGATGGTCTTCCAGAATTCTTGTCATTCTATAAACTTAATTTGACCGTTTGAGATGATTCTTATGAGTTACAACGTCTGAGCTGAACATCTGGGATAAGGGAGAAGGATTAGGCCTGTTCTAGGTTCGTCATTTAATGCATTTATCCTGGATCTTGATCTCACCTTGATCTTGGCTAAACCTTATCTGAAAAACACTCAAAACTTCATCAAGGACATTAGAAACAATAATATCATATGAGGAAATAATTTCAGGAAGACCCATTAAAATTTCGCAGATCAACATCATTTGATTTTTCAAAATCCCCGATGCAAACTCGAGTTTGTTCTTCCAGACTCGAGTTTGGGGTTCATCCAGAAAGCATGTCTGTTGATTAGTGGTCTAAACTTGCAGTCTGTAAAAGCTAACTCGAGTTTGGCTTTTACAGAGAGAACTATCGGGCTCTGGACTTGGGATGAAATTTTGGTCCAGAAGCTAAACTCGAGTCAATTAGTGACCAACTCGAGTTTGGGTCTATGTTTGAAGAACAAGCCTAAGTTTGTGATTTTCCAGACTGGAGTTTAGGGTCATAGACTGGAGTTTGTAGTGTAGCCAAGTGAATGATCTTTCTGTATGGTTCAGACTCGAGTTTGGGAAGCAAACTTGAGTTTCAGTGACTACTGAAATATTTGAGGTTTATCTGGGTCAAGTGCAAATTGGAGTTTAGAAGGCCAGACTAGAGTTTGAGAGTCTATTGAGTTTTCTAGGTTCCTTTCTGTTTAGTCTAAACTCGAGTTAGGGAATCTAGACTCGAGTTTGGCTTGCTTGGGATTCTGAGTGCTCTCTGTATCTTCCAGACTTCAGGTTTGATTTGCAAACTGGAGTTTAGCTTAATGTGAAAATTTTGGATTCATTTCTGTGTCTGTACAGACTCGAGTTTGTCTATGCAGACTCGAGTTTGGCTTTTATGTAAAATTGAATATCTTTTTGTCAAGTCTCAAAATTGGAGTTTGCTAACACAAACTCGAGTTTTCTTCTCCATGGCTCAGTCAAATATCCTTCTCACAAGTTCTTTGCTTTCTGACCTGATAAAGATCAATCCCTAGAATCCAGTACCTATCTCCATAAAGCTCTTTAAGTCTTCTTTCCATTGCAAGAAGAATCAGCTCCAAACTCACTGTATTCTGATAGTTATGATCTGATGAATGAAGGTTGTTCTTTGCCAGCGTTTTTACAGCATCTTGAATTTATAGTCAACTTTCAAAGATCATATCTCACTCATTTGATCTTTGTTTTCCATGATCTTTATGTTTCTGGAAAGGTATGTGAGTCTACTTTCATATGCCATCGATTTCAGCTCATTCTGATGTGAAGATTGTGAGATACATTTAAATCATTGAAGCTTGGTCTGCTGGGTGACGTTAACAGATGGGTCAACTTCAAAAATTCATAGCTCTCTCATCTATGCTTCTTTGAGCATGAAAATTTGTCCAGATGACGCATTGGATGTCTAGTTTCATACAAAATTGATTTCACCTTAAATCGATCTCTGGTTTGGGAGATATCATCAAATTACCAGAGGTCGCCAGTTCTGATCGTGAAATAGAGTTGGACAGAGTTGCTGAAAGCTTGCTAAACTCGAGTCATTAAGTGACTAACTCGAGTTTTAAGTTCCAAACTTGAGTTTACATTGGCTAACTCGAGTTTTGATGATCCAGAGACGCCAGAGTTGCTGAAGACTTTACAAACTCGAGTCATTAAGTGATTAACTCGAGTTTTGAGTTTCAGACTCGAGTTTTGTGTCCTAAACTCGAGTTTTCTCATAATCCAGAGGCAGATCACTTCCAGTAATGTAGTAAACTTGACTTTTAAGTATCTGGCTCGATTTTGCTCATCCAGAACCTGATATATACTTGTTTTAACTCTGAATTGAGCTGTTCTAACTTTCATTTGATCATGGAGACTTCTAGAATCAAACTAAGAACTTGTATAATGATTTTCTTAGTTTATTCAGCAAGTTCTTCTTTCTTTCTTCTCTCTTCTTGATTATTCTCCATGAATCAACTCTTTCTTTCTTCTCTTCTCTTGTTCTTTCTCCACATGAACAAATCTACATTAAATGTAGCAATTAGTCAATGTATATGGTATAAACTTTATGATATAAACTTTTTGCTCTTGATAATGACATCTATATAAGACATCATCAAAACTAATCATAACCAATAGAAATAAAATAAATCGTACATTTTTTTTAAAAAAATGCCTACTTGTTAGATTGGGTATGAAATTACTTGGTTTAAAAGGTAGGCATTTCTTTATTATAAATTGAAACTTTTTAATACTGGTCACCTAACCAACCAGTCTAAAAAGGGTAACTTTTAAGACCATTTGTAGGTATGATCTTAATAATGATAGACTTTAAACTAGTTGATATAAGATTAGATCTAAACCCGATCTAAAAAGTCAATTTTAACTTGTCTTAGAAGTCTTTTTTCTAGTAGTAAATATTCCTTTATCCTAAATAATATTGATGAGAATGATCATACCTTTTGATAAAAAGATAATACATGTCATTGTGAGATGTGTTAAGGTTGATTTATGCCAAGAGTAGAGAGAATTAATTCCATAATTAGTGAGCATGATTGACAAACATCCCAACCATATTGCTCAAATATAAGGACGTGTGATGAAAATGTGATCCAAGGTTTGTTTAACATTATAGCCAAAAGGACACGGATCATTAGTAGCTAGATAGTAACAATTAAGAATATCGTTTTGAAGTAAGACTATTGTGTAGTAGCTTCCATATGAGAAGTAATTAATTGAAAGAAAATGAAATTGACCAAATAAATCTTCAAATGATTCTATGTTGGGAAGATAAGATCATTAAACGCTTGTTTAAAACAATGTTTAGCATTAAAAACCCTAAAAGAAATACCAATCCAACAAAAGGAATCATCTTTCATTTAAAAAGAAATAGGATTCCTGTAAGAATCGAGTCAGCAATGTGAGGGGAGTAGAGGCTTCTTACCATGATCACGTGCAAAAACGCATGGCCTTCTTAACATGCAAAAATGTGTTAATGGTGAAATATGGGGGTATAATTTGACTACTAAGTCCTCTAATATATGCCTAAGAGGTGTAAGTTCATAGTTTATAGGACCACTGACATCTTTATGTAATTAGAGTTATTAGTCTAGGTATAGTTTATAATCCAAAGGACTACTAGATACAACCAATTTATGCAACTTAGCTAATGACATTCCTTTTGACAAATGTGAGGATTGTTGGAGTTATAGCATTTCATGTGTGTCAAATGGAACAAAGTCCCATATTGCTTGGGAGTGAGAGAAAACAAGTGTATATATTACAACTTGTGAGTTTAGGCTACTAAATGAGCTAAGAAGAAGAGTGGGGTCACTTGCACAACAACAGGCCTTCATGAGGCAAATAGTGGAAATCTAATGACCCCCCTACTCCTGCACGAGTTAAATATGGACCCGGACACTTTTTTATCAAAATATTTTTGAGAAATTCTAAAATTTATTTCATGAAAATGGCTTACCAGATAAACCCATATTTTGAAGCATTTGACTTTGAGACCTTAATGTTTTAGTTACAGGGGCCATGAATCAGATTTTATTTTTGCTTTAACTGGTTTTTCTTATTCAACATTTAAATATGATTTCATGAGCTCCCAACTTTTAAAACCAAAGATTGTATTGCCTCTCAATGTTCAAAACAACAGATCTTATTGCACATAACCTTTATAAACGAAGATTAAATTGCCATCAACCAATTAATGGTCTTACATTCTTGCCCAACAGGTGCCTTGGTTCACCATCTATAAAAGGTAGAGTATACATAGGTTTAAGGCATCTTGCTCTCAAAATCTTGAGTACTCTCTTCCTCCTTTGAGCTTGCAGGCTTTCTCTTCATTTACATATTCTCTCTGCCTGTTGGCTGCTTTTATATTTTGATATTTTGCTTACCTTGTGCTTATAGGAAGAATACGGTTTATCTTGAGGAATGCCGCCTCCTATCAGCTGGTAGTAGCAAAATAGTTCTTAAAGACGATGTCCTTGGATGTGACTCAAATTACACACTTTATTACAATGAGTAGAGACTTCTTACCATGAGTATGTTCCAACAAAAAGGTCTTTAATTAAAAGGGATATGCAGCATAAGATTATCAACTTTAAGTAAATTCATTAGAATATAATTGTTGATCCTAAATGTATAGGCCATTAAAGGGGAGCAGATTGCCCCAGTATCTCATTTCTCCTTTTCTCTCAGTATCATTCCATCCCAGTTGTTTATTCCATCCAAACGCCAAGAAAGTGGCACATCATGAGTTAAAAAAAATGTAACCAAATTCTCTTCTTGCAAAATCAAACCCAGAACCAGATGCTCTTCCCGCGAAAATTCTTCCTATGCTGCCATTTCAAGCTTATTAATCTCTTCTACACATTGGCCGAAGTATGGTAACCTACTCGAATAAGGGAACAGATTCTCTCAGACTCCAATTTCCCTTTTCCTGATTCAAGTTCTAATTCTGTTAAGGTCTGGCATCAAAACTCTAAGTTTGAGCCAAAATCAGATAGTGAACTGGAGCTGCACCCCTAGGTCAAAGTCGAGGAGGGTTTGATTGCCAGATTATTCCCGCATTCCCACTCCACGGGTCAATACTTGTGGATTCAACCCAAAGAGAATTGGGTGAGGTTTACTTTGAGATTAACCATTGTTGGAACTTGATTTTGTTTAAGTGGAGGTGAAATAGAGGAGGAAGTGCCAAGAGTGTTAGCAAGATTGTAGAAGTGTAGAGAAATTGAGGGAATAAGAGAGGAATAGGGAAGGAATAGAGGAGACGAGAGACTAAAATTAAAGGACCAAAACAAAAGCATAATAGATGAGAGTGAAAGCAAAATTGAATAACCCTTATTCATTCTTTATCAAAATCATTGAATAACAGATTATGTTCTAAGTCACTCCTTTATATAGGATAGACAACTTTAGCAATTCAAATAGTTCCCAATGCTTATGTAACAGCTAGGTAGTCCTAAAGACTAACTAACTACTAATATAGTGCAGTATTTCTTGGCCTCTTCATCTTCTTTTTCTCTTGTTTTTGGACATATACATTTGATATGTTTTATTTTCCCTTACAGATATTTTTGTATCATTTGGCAGAGTATGTTTGTTGTGTAATAAGGGTATCAACTTACCAATACTATTGTGATATGATTTTTGAAGTAACGAGAAATGCTAACTTTTTTCTTGATTGTGAAAATTCTCAAATGGTTTGATCTACTTTAAGGTTCTACTTAAATTTTGCTTTTTGTAACTCAAAATTGAGGCTTTCTCCATGTTATAAATTTGGTATATTTTACTCGTCAGCTTTTTAGTGTTCTTGACAGTTTCTGGATTATCCAAAGAATGGTGTTTGTGTCAAATATCTCAACTAGACGTGCATATGTTCTATAAACTATTTGTGAACCTTAATTTGGAAATTTCTATGCTGTTAATACCTTATCAAATATTGATGGTTAGTTTGCATGGAAGCTAGACATTATAAATATCATTTATGTTTCTATTCTTTGTAGAAAAACCTTATATTCTTTTACTTGAATAGGACATGAATTATTCATATAAAATAGCTTACTTGAAAAACTATACTCAAATAGTAACCTCATGTTATTAAGGCAAATATTTTGCTGTCGGAAGTGATGATCCCTAGTTAGCCTGTGGGATATCTCTAAGATACTTTGGGTGCGTACCTTTACTTAAATGTTGCTTCATCAAGCCTTCAATTTACCTATTCAAAGCATGGCAAGGCTTTCACATTCTGCTAATGTTATATTAATTGAGATTGGCCTCCAAACTAACTGCACATTAGCTCATCTTCGAATTTATTGTAGTCTAAAATATTTTTCATGTTATTTGATCTAGCCAAATTTCATATCCTTAAATTGGTGAGGAATTTGTAAACCAAGCATAATGATGTAGTTTACACTAAATTTTGATATGTTGCATTAACTCTAAATGCTGATACATTGCATTATTTGGACATCAATATTATTTTCAAGAAAGTAATTAGTCTTCCTTAAAGATCAATTGATGATTACCTTGGACTTAGTAACTAAAAATTATGACCTACCATTTAACCATTCTAAAATAAAAACACCATTGAAAAGGTATTGTCTTACATTGATTAAAACAAAATGATGATGTCAAAACAAGTTTCATATGCTTATATACTTGCTGCTGTCAAATACTAAGTTGTGCTGTCAAATACCATGTTGTTGTCATATAGCCTATATGTTGTCTTACACTAATTAAAACAGAATACTGCTACCAAAACAAGTTTCACAATGATTCAGCCAAAACAAAATGATGTCTTACATTGTCTAAAAATAGAATGAAAATCATGGTTGAATTACTAAATTGATCAAATTTGAATTGTTATGGCAGGTGTTGGTTGGCAAATCCTTCATGTTGATTAAGCATAGTTGATTCACCTACTAGGCACGTTGATGAAGTTGTTATAGAAGTTTGACCTTCACCTAAGAAGAAAGAAGAAGAAGGAGCAATGTAGATGTTAGTATATGGTCATAAAAATGTGTAATACTATATATTTGATATAATACTGAATGTATTAGAAATTGAGATTTGTATTTGGCATCTTCATGTACTATACACATTAATTTTAATAAAAGTGATACTTTTCCCTCAACTTGTGCACATTCCTATCTTTGCTTGTTTTTTTTGGGTACCTGACAACAAAATTTCCTCTTCTAATGCTTCTAATGATGGAGTCAGACAATCTAAGTGAGCCTATAAATAACAAAGACAAAAGGAAGCATAATATTAACATGAAAAAGCATTAACATACACATTTATAGAACAAATCACAGTGTCAATTTAATTTTAGATAAATAAACTTACCATCATCAAATTAGTAAATGTCTGAATTTGAGGTAGTGCTTGCAATGTCATATGTGCAAAACATGAAACTGGAGCATCTAATTCCTCAATTCTTACCTTGGCTTAGGACTTACTTTTTTTTTCCCAAACGATCAGACCAAGACTTAAATCTTTTCCTTGTCTTTGTTCCTTGTCTCTTTTTAATGCCATTGGGTAGTTTATCTTTTAACCCATCCGTCTTCTTGTTTTCTTGGTTTCCACCTATTTCCTTACTTCCAGCTTCTTCCTTGTTCTCCTCATCATTTGAATTCCTTAGCCTTCAATGGAAGTCTCTTGCTTCTTTATAAAGTTGTATTATAAAGTTGTGGCCAAAGGAAGAAGTCTCAAGACAATTAGACATTTCAGTTGCTAATGTTATCATCATATGACATAATTGTCAATATGTTTGTGTGCTCTGAAGCTTTGGATCCACTTGTATTTCACTTCCTTTAATGTCATGTATTTCACCATCTCTAGCATCTTTGGTCCATCTTTTCAAAATATATTTTTCTAGAAGTTTCCTCACTTCATGTGTCTCATATATTTTTAAAGCATGACAACACAATATCCCAATAGATTCAAAATGCCTACAACTGCACCATACAGAATAATCCTTCAGATCAAATGTCAATGTCCACTTTTTTTCTTCATTAACCATGGTACCAGTATATGTAAACAATGGACCTTTCTCATCTCAAGAGGAAATACATGTGCCAAAAGAGAGAACAAGTTGCTATTGAAACAACTTTAACACCAAGGCAATGTAAATCTCAACAACTTGACGTAAGATAGGTGAACTTTGGACTATCAATATTGGTTTTTTCTCCCTTAATTCATACTCACATTTCATCTTGTTGTACCTTTTATCTCCAACAACCCACTCAAGACTTTTGAAGAATTCTCTAATACTAACACTTGGGTTTGTAATACTTTTGATATTTGCATTAATACTTTCAATTATTTTTGTATTACGCATACCAAAAGTTGTATAGTGTTTCATATAACACCATGTCCATTTCTCTTTGATATCATATATAAACTTCAACCATGAGTTGTCCTCCAAATTAAATGATGATATTAGAGAAGCCCATGCTTCTTCAAATTTTAACTTGTCATCAATAGCAAACATGCACTTATTTAAGTCACGCAAAAAACGTGAACCGCCCTTTATTTTATTTCCTAGGTGTTTATTCCATTTTTCTTAATATGCCATGTGCATAATGCATGCTTCACTTCAGGAATAACTTCATACAGTGCTTTTGCCATTGCTTGATCTTGGTCAGTAAAAATTGTTTCCAGTTTCTTTTGCATGTTTGCTTTCAACAAAGTTTCCAACAACCACTTGAATGATTATGTAGTTTCATCGTATAACAAAGCTGCACCAAAAATTATAATTCCTCTAAAATGATTTAGTCCTAAAAATATTGGAAGAGGCCTATGATTATTATTTGTGCAATATGTGGTGTCCAATGAAATTACATCTCCAAAATAAGCATAATCTATAAGCATTTGAGCGTCTGCTCAAAAAATATTTGTAATTTGATCTTCCATATCAAGTTGGAATGAATGGTAAAATGAAGGGTTCTCGGTATATGTTCTTCAAAATAATTCAATAAGCATCGACTTCCCCATCCTCCAAACTTCTTCATCGTTTAGTCATCAAATAATTTTTCATATCCACTCGAGTGAAGCCAAGATTAGCTCGACCATTTGCTAGCTTACTCATAAGGTCAAAAGTTGCTTTTTGTTGAAGTTCAGCATCCCTGGCCAAATCAAACTCATTTGCTTGTGCATTACTTATTTTTCTTTGAGACCTCATCATATGCACTGTTTCTTGAAGATGTAGTGGGTGATTATGATTTTCTATAAAGTCGGTGATCTTGAATTTACCTTCCACTAATTTAACTGTCATTCTAGCATGACAATCGATCATGGTGTCAAAACAATGGTTGGTAGTTGGGGTGCACCTTTTTGAAAATCACCTAGAGGGGGGTGAATAGGTGATATCTCAAAATTTTGAAAAACTTTCGGGCAACCAAAACAAAACAGAGAAAGGGAGAGATAAACATAGACACTCGATATATCCTGGTCCGGTCTAAAACTTGACCAACATCCAGTCCCCAGAACACCTGGGATTTTCACTAATACTCACAGCACAATTACATTGAACTTGGATGATCCTCTCACTGATCACTCCCCCTTACAAGCTGTAATTGTTTGCCCAATAATTGAGGTTTCAACCTCAAGATTTTTACAAATAATCAAAGTAGTAAATCTAAACTCCTCACGAGTAGATGAAATGTTAATCACTGAAGTGCAGTAAGAGTTTACAGAAACAGAGAGTTATAGTAAATGGTAATTAATTGCACAACGTTTCAATAGCTTCGGTATTTGGTGCCAATCAATGCTTCTTCCTTTTATAGCTTCACCATTAATGCCTTTATAAATGTAGCCGTTGTCTTTGGTTTGTAATTCCGTTAGTTCTGGCGTCGATATTATGACCATTGCTACTTCATTAAATGCTGGTGGTTGGTGAAGGTTTGTCTTGGGAAAATAAACATGCATTAAGAATATTTCATTGTCCGTAAGAGAATGTTCCCGGTTCATCGTTCTTCATTCGACCATTGAGCATTAGGAAGAAGAAAGAATATGTGAGTACTTTATGATGTTTAAACGCTTTCTTGCTGATATGAAGCTTTACATTAAATGATGCTGACATCATCCGCTGCTTTATTGCGAATTAGCATTAATCTTCATCTTGTTGAGACTCATCAACAAACTTACTAAAACATGATTAGAAGTAAAAATTTGAATTAGCATAAAGCAACTGAAGCACATTTAAATCTGTTATGATTCAAGCAGCGACTTGTCAAAATTTATCATATGTTTGGCTCGAGTCAATCTTTTCTATCTGAAGCACCATAGCCTCAAGTGTGGTGACCCTGGCTCGAGTTTTGCCCAAAACTCGAGTCATTCTTTTTAGGCTCGAGGCACAAGAGTCATTTTCAAAGGTAACTATCAAAATTCGTTAGGTAACAGATTTAGAATATAGCTTCTGGCTCGAGTCTTGGCATAAACTCGAGTTACTAGTTGTAGGCTCGAGTCAAGCATAGGTGAATTAGAAAATAACAGCTAAGTCTCAATTAATCAGATCTTCGAAGAACATCTGCTGGATTGAGGCAATTTGTTATGGCTCAAGTTTTGGATCAAACTCGAGTCATATGTTCCTAGCTCGAGTCAGTATAATTCAAATCCTAAAATTTCTTAAGTGACTTGACTCGAGTTACATTTTATTGCTCGAGTTTGAGTTCAAACATCCTCTTGCCTCGAGTCAATTTGACAAAAAGCTCATTATATGATTTTTATGCTTTGTTGACTATGTTTAGGTTGGGTTATCATCAAAACACACATGGAACTAACACTTTTATGTGTTCTTCTTTTACCCTCTTTTGAACATGCATATCTATAGCTAATAATAGTTTTTTTTATCTTTCTTACTCTTTGTCAACCCATTTTTACCTGTACTAAAGCCTACTTTACAAGCATATTTATTATAAAATCTCCATGTGTCATCTAGATCATCAAATTCTTTTCCTAATCTAGGAGCCAAATGAGCTTCCATATATTGAAACCTGAAAAAGTAGATTTATGGAACACATTACAAAATGTCATGATAAAATGAGAAATTACAAGATCATAGCAAAATTCCTGATGACAAATAACATAAAATGACAACACAACATTGAAATGACTTTCCCAATAGCCAAAGCCAAATCAAACGACTTTCCCCAACAACACTAGCTCTGAATGACATTAGATGTGAATAAAAAAAAGGGAAAATTACATTGGGTTCTCAAGGGCTAGAATTAATTACAAAAAAAGTCCTAAACCAGAATCTTATTACAAAAAAGTGCCAAAAAATTCTCTAAGACTTTTTTGTAATTAATTGCTCAAGATGACATAATCCTTTAACAACTGGAAATGTTATATTAACAACTGAAAATGCTATGTTAACAACAAAAATTCTCAGTTGTTAATATGACATTTCAAGTTGTTAATACGGCTTTTCAAGTTGTGATAATTTTTGTTGTTAACATAGCATTTCTAGTTGTTAATATAGCATTTCCAGTTGTTAACAGATTTTGTCATATTGACAATTAATTACAAAAAAGTCCCAATGGACTTTTTTGTAATGGGATTCTGGTTTGGGACCTTTTTGTAATTAATTATGGTCTTTGGGGCCTCAATGTAATTTTCCCAAAAAAATTATAGCAACCATCTTTTTTAAAAAAAAAATTATCAACATCTTTCCCCAACAGTCGACATCTCTCCACACAACACTGAAATGATAAGAGCTATAAAATCACACCAACCATCTTTTTTAATATATATATATATATATATATATATATATATATATATATTAGTCTATTGATTTTCATAGCAACCACTTTCAAAAAATCACCATAGGAACCAGATTCTTTTCCATTTTTACAAAAGATATTCTCATACCTAAATCAGTACAACGTTCTTTGTTGGTTTTCATTCTTTGAACCGGAGCCACTGTCCATTCTTGGTTTTTCGGAAAATGGTGATTATGAAGTTTCCTGCCACACTTGATTTTGGGAGAAGAGAATCTGGTTAATTTTTTTTAACTCATGACGTGTCACTTTCTAGGTGCTCGGATGGAATGAACGGATAGGATAGAAAGATACTAAGAGAAAAAGAGAAATGGGATACTGAGACAATCTGCTCCTGCCATTAAAGATGGTGGTTGGGAGCAATTTAAGATTCACAACAAAAAATTTAGGTTGCTGACTATTTTATTCTTATTCTCCGAACTCCTATCAACCTTTCCAAATTTAAGATGAATTGTAAGGTTTCCTTGATGGTGATAGCTTAAATATTTAACCCTCAAAGTATGCGCAAGCAGAGAGCGATATCGAGCAGACAAGATTCTCTAAAGTTGTTTTGGTATGAAGAGCTTGATGTGGTAACGAACATCACATGCTTCGATGGCTCCAGCTAGCTCAAGAAAAAATATTCACATGAATAACAACAACTAACAACCAATATTTAATTTCTTTTCAAAGTATCCAATGATCATCAATACAACAGTACTTCTGCAGCAGAAAATTTTTTAAAATAAAATAAAATCAGGAGCATAGTACATTACAATCACATATTTTAGGATTATAGGTGTCATTGCAGGTCCCACTTGTAATAAAAGCAAAGTCGGATGTGTTCTGAATTTTCTGATATATGGTGAATAATTAATCAAATGAATGAAACAGTTATGAGGATAATATTTTAGGGTAAATTTTGAATTTGGGGTAGTGTTTTAACTTTTGAGCTTGGAGTATGAAGAGTGTGTGTGTGTGTGTGTTTTTTTTAATTCTTAAATCTTACTTAATTGCCATTATCAGTTTAAGGTTTGATGTTGACTATGTATGATTGTCAGAACCTAAAAATGCAAAACAAAAAAGTTACGGACCCTTTTGATTTCCTGTATTAAAAAAAAAAAAAATCGTTTTGAAAAATATAAAATATGTTTAAAATTGTGTGTTTTGAGCTCTTTATTCTGAAAATTTTAGAAAAAGTTAGTTTTGTTCTGACAAAGAAAAAAGAACATCTTTTTTAATTTTTATGTTTTATTACATTTTTATACTACAAAATTATAGAAGAGACAGAGAACATTGTATTATTATTTTTTGACCAGCAACATCGTATTATTATTAATAATAGTAACACGGAAAACTATTATTTCACCATTTACCTCACCATTTTGGTGATTTAAAATATTGAATGGATGAAATTATGAACGTCGAATAAGGAGAGCTTGGGACATGTGATTTATAAAATTTCACAGCTTCAAAGCTCACTTGGACTTGGCTCAATATAATCGAGAACCAACGGAGGGCTAATGAGCTCTAGGGCTTTCATTTTGGAGCTTGGACGAGTAATTTCAAATCCAACCAAGAAAAAAAAAAAAAAAAGGTAACATGGACATCTGCTCCCTAATTATACATTTCTTTTCTAGGGGCCTATCTCTTGTTGGGCCTTGTCCAATAATGTTTAGTCAATTAAAAAAAAGTGTTTTGTTATTTTATTTATTTATTTATGACTGAAAGGAGTATAACATTTGAAGTGTTTAACTAATAAAGAAGCCATACCAGTTTTTCTGTAGCGCAGTCATAAAGAATGTGAATAGTGCTAGAGCAGGTTCCTTAACAAATTCCAGCATCATCAATTAATTTTGATGATTTTTGTTTAGAAGCAGTCACAATTAGGTTGCCTTCCAAACATTCTTCTACTACGAAATATTTGACCCAGCTTGATTTCCAAATCCTCTAGTATTGCTTACAACGGCAACTTTTATTGTCGCCACTTAGAGGGTGTTTGGAAACCTTCCAAAATCTAGATTTTGCGTAGTACGAGGTAAGTATGTGAGAAGAGTTTTATCTTGGCTTACGCAAAACCTAGATTTTGGGTGTTTTCCAAACACCCCCTAAATCTCAAGCTTCCAATAGTGATTGTTTGTTGTTTTTGGAACTGATTTTCCCCATTTGCTTCTTATATTCGCTGCCCTTCTTTACTCTGAAACGCCACTGCTTTGGTGCAAAACACAATTAGGTGCCTCCTCCTCTTCTTCTTCTTCTTTTTCTTTTTTGAAAAAAATGTTTTAGGGTAACGACGGATACTAAAAAGATACTTTATGATATTGACTGGTATTGAAAAAATATTTTCATGATTTAAAAAAAAATATTTCACGATATTAAAAGGTGCTAAAAATATACTTTGGGATATTAACTGGTACTGAAAAATTTCCTCATGATCTTAAAAAAATATTTCAAGGTATTGACTGGTACTAAAATGATACTTCATAATACTCACTGTTATTGAAAAAATACTTTATCATATTGAAAAATTATTTCAGGGTATTAATAATTAGTACTAAAAATATATTGCATGATATTTTTTTTCAAAATATGAAGTATTTTTTTATTGAAAAAATACTTTATCATATTGAAAAATTATTTCAGGGTATTAATAATTAGTACTAAAAATATATTGCATGATATTTTTTTTCAAAATATGAAGTATTTTTTCAGTATCAGCCAATATTATGAAGTATTTTTTTAATACCAATATCCTGGAGGTGTGTGTGTGTGTGCGCGCGCGCTTGTTTTGGCCCTAAACGGAGATGTTTTAGGGCAAAGGAGGGCAGCAAATATAAGGAGAAAAGGAGGAAAGCTAGCTCCATTTTTTTCGGCTTTCTACGACTTTCAGCATTGAAAGCCATTTTTTTGGTTGTGAATGACCATTATATACATACTCCAGAATTATTTTCAATCTTAAAGAGAAATGTAATTGTGACGCCTGGCCTTTGGGGCCTTTATTTTATCAGAGTTAACACGGTGACAAGCATCGAGAAGATTTGGATGACTTGATTTCATAATCGAAGTTTTTGAATTAACTTAGTTTGAAAATACGAACTAATTTTTTCGCGATTCTATATCTATCCCATAGAGAGATGTTGATACATTAATCCAAGACAGACGAATGATAAACATTAAATACAATCTAACTATTCCTATTTTTCCAGGAAGTTCCAATTGCTGTAGTCCTTACAGTTGCTTCTTGCTCTTTGATCCCGAACCTCTACCTGTATCTTTCATGTAGGCTGGAGTCCAAATGAATGGACCCCAGGGTAACAGTTAATCTCATACACATGTATGAAAATAGAGATGACATAATAGCACATGTTAAAGCATGGAAGAAATTACACGTAACCGTAACCGCAGTTAACGGCCAAGAACCGCAACCCTTGTATAGGACATGCAGCCCCATGAGACCACAGCCTCAAATCCATGGCCAGGAAAACATAAACAAGTAATTCAACCAGCATACATGATTAGCTAATTATTGTATAACATTAACATACATGATTATAAGATTAAAGTTACCTATTTCAACCGTGTACCCCTTTTCCTTGTACTAAAATTGTTTAGATCATATGAATATCAAGATCTGCCTAAAAATGTTTATCATCGCCGTTAGTCACTTATTTGAATCGCAAATAAACTAATTACGTGAATTAATTTAGAGAATTAATAGTAATCATTAATCCCTTAAAAATCCTCTAACAATAATGATTTTATTATTATTGTTATTATCATCATCATCATTGTTGTTGTTGTTGTTGTTGTTCCAAATAATAATAATAATAATCTCCCCATCTATATTTTGTCACTATCACTCCTTTCTTATAATAATAACATTACTTGTTACTATTATCGTCTTAATACTAATATCCCTCTAATTATTTTTATTTATTTATATAACAATGTATTGTGCAAATTAATTCCCAAGAATTATAAATTTTGAAAATATTATTTTGTATAAAATAACACTTCAAAAATATATTTTAGTGTATATATATTTTTGCACAAATCCACAGCAACATTTTTGTTCATGATAATTATTTATCTTGTACCCATATATTCATTTACCCATTCATGTATACAACTCATATCATATAGGTATGAAAAATGAAACAACTCTTCCTTCCTTCACGGGACGTAGCAACACGTACACACACATATATATTTGTCTATGTACACACAATATTACACACACACATATATACTTGACACACGTGTAGTATCTTTTTTTTTTTTTTCTTTCACTGTGCGTTTTCCTCTCCTTTTTCAGTAAGCATATTCATACAAAAATCTTCCTCCTCTTTTATTCTCGAACAAGCAAGACATCCCCGCGCGTTGCGCGATGCAACAGTTTGGGAAAATTTAAAATATAAGTTCTTTATAATACAAAGAAAATAGACTTAAGTAAAAAATTATAGAAAAAAATTGCATTTGAAATTTCTTGAATGAAGGGGTTGAACTATATTAAAATTATCAATATATGTTGCATCTCAAAAACATCATCAAAAGGACAAGGACATGGTAGAGATCAAACTACATCACCTTTTGAAATATGTGGAAGCAACGACAAATTTATTTTAATTATGTGACTAAGACATTTCTGAATATTTCCTTATATACAACATTGGTGGTTGTGCATCTTCCACCATTTGCACCGTCCTATATAAGAATCTTAAGACCAGCAATATTAGTTACTTTTGACAAAACAACGTATAATTGTCCATCTGTGACCACTAGCTTGGACAAATATAACCCCAACATTTTGTAATGACTGACCTAGACTCATTTTCGAATTGGTAATGGGCAGAATTGCTATTGAACAATATAACACATTTTTGAAATTTTATTTCGATATTGGAAGTATCACGAAAAGCATTACCTGAAGATGCCTATAGGAGTTGATGGCTTCGCATTTGCTGATTTGTTATTGTTGATTTACTACTTGTTGGTATAAGTTCCGTTGAGACAACTTGTGAATAAGTGGGCGAACAAACAACATGTGGGCTTGAATATGTATGACAATGTAGTGAAATAAGGTGTCATCAATTCGATCAATATTTTTCGAGTAAGAGGTGCATGAGTGAAGACATGTTTCCATTAAATGACAATCATATGAAATTTTTGATCACCTGGATGTGATGTGTCAAATTGGAAGTCCAGACGTCGCATGACCAAGGAGGTGTCAAATTTTTTTTGTTCCAGTGGTTGATGATCTGGTGAGAACTGTACTATGTTATTATGAGTCAATTTCCATTGATCAAAACTGTTGCTTCGACATCTAATGATACTGTTCCTAAAATTGATTTCGTTTGAACAAATACATTTAGTTAGTTAGGTATCATCTGCCAATATATGATAAACATAAAGATAAATAAAGATATACCAAGACTTTTGAAGGATTGAAATGGTGGTTTCTCATTTCCAAGAACATTTATTATGTCCTAGAAATCAGTCCTCCTCGCTTCTTCCTTATAATCAAGTTTCACTCCGGTATTGAGGTGTTTCTTTTTGGAGGCATGTTGATCAAACCACTAACATAAAAGATTGGTGCAACATATGGGGAAAAAAAAGGTTAGGTTTAAGAGGTGTACCTGAAATACATTTATGCAAGAGTTGTATGATCAAATTTATGCAAGTTAGTTATGATAATATGAGTGAAGATGAATGAGAATAATGTGTTGGGAATTTATAACTAATGAGGATGAGGCAATTGCATAGGCTCGTGTGAGCAAAGACGTCACAAAGGAGTAGAGTGGGTTTTGGAACTTCCCTCATATGCCCACTTTATTGCCAAAATCTACTTTAAGGTTGTCAAAGTTTATTTTTCTTGACATGATGACTATATTATTTTAATGTTTTAATAGTTAGTAGTGATTTTTTTTTTTTATTTTGAATTGATATATTTATTTTATAATTTGATGACAGAGTAAAACATTTCATCCTTTTGTAACATTCTAAATTTTTTATGGTTATTTAATAAATTTTCAATACATGTTTAATTGAATTGAATTGATTTTTCATATTATGGTGGTTGTTTATACGGATTAGGGATGTGGGGAGAATTGAAGTTTCATTTTATAATTCACAGAATAAATGAAGTTGCGAAAGGAATCCAAGACATACTACAGGGAAGAAAAAGAAGTTTATGTACTCTGTCCATGTAAATTTCACTGTTGTGCCTTTTGGTTTCCCATAGGATTAAGTTCAAAGAGATCAAATATTTTCACGTGAAAAGGAGTGGAAATTATGTGTGTGTTTTTCCAGCCAAAAATCAAAGAAATACCCCTGATAATAGAACAAAAGAGTTGTGCAGAAGTAATAACACTCGCACAACATAGACAATAAAACTGTGGTTCAGGGCTTTAGCGGCAAACTCTCCTCTTGGAAGACTATTGCAATGCTCTTCAGGTTTTAAAGATCAAGGGAAAAACTGCTCTAAAAAATTTTAAGTACATGCCACAATAATGAAGCGAAACTGATTTTAGTATGAGATATGGACAAATAAGTGATAAAAGAATTAAAATACATCAGACAACACATTTAATATTAAGAGAGGGATGAATCTCAATCTAATGAATTGTAATAGCACAACAATAATTAGAATGTAGAACACGACATGAGAGACGAGCCATTATTGAGAAATGAGAACCATTTTGCTCATTCTGTACCCCAAAGCCATTGCTGATATGGCCTGCAATGGAGAAGAATGTCATGTAAATCATGATTTATGTTTAAGAGTATACAAATTCATAAAATACAACTAAACGTAAGGGTATAGTCTAAAATGACAAAGCCAGAAAATGGGTTATGTCATCATGCTTTAAAGCTTTATAACTTAGTGATATGAAAGCTCTCTCTTGTAAATGGAACGTCACAGATTTCGTCTCGTTTGTAACTTCAAATGCTCTTCTAATTTAAACAGAAAAATCATGAAATGCATGACCCCCAAACTGACTATCCTGTAGAAAAAAGGAAAGTATATATAAATAATTAACACCAGATATTGAATTGGTATATGGAGAAAATGTATTGTTTATTGGATGGCTGGCTGGGAAGTGGGAACTTTGCTATAAATAGTTTTAGTTGGAATCCTCACACTAACAAACGAATAATTGATCAATTCATAGTTAGCCCTTGGTGTCTGTATGCTAGTAAAGACAAATTCTGACCCTCCAGGCTGGACGTGTGTGTGTGTGTGTGTAGCTGCAGGCTACAAACTGATAGATAAATCAGCTGCCCAAACTAAACAATGAAGGAATTGAAGTACAGTACATATGCTTCAAGAGGCTTTTTTTGTTCTTTGGAGTAGCATGCTTCAAGATATCATTATCATGATACTCATCATCCTCATTAATTAATTTAAAATCACTTGCTCTGAAAGGCCATTAACAAATTAAAGCAATCCCATCCTCACGTAAAAGGTTATCAAAAATCATCCTCATATTACTTCCTGTTAAATTGTTCAATATATTGATGATAAGTACAACGTCATAAAGTAAGTTTCAGAATAAAGAGTTGCAAAAAAATGTGATAAGGTTATCATTTGATCTAAATGTCATAGGTTTAAATTGTAGAAACAACTACTTTGTTTATGAACATAAAGCTGCGTAAATCTATCATTTCTTATACGCAACTTGATAGATGCACATCTCTCAAACACAATGAGTCACAAACCCCACCTTGACCATGGAGACTTGTATGAAAAAAACCAAAATAAATAATTATTTATTTGGTAACAAAAAAATTGTAAAGAATAATAGAAGTGCGATTGACGTTTCCTTAAATTATATTATTACCGTTATATATTTTCCCCACACTTTAAAAAATTATTATTAGATTTATACATGATGTTGATTGCCATTAATTATTGGCCTTTTAGAACCACCCTAGTGTGTAGCATAACATGGACTCTCCCAGAGCACGCTGGACTTTATCATACTTCTTTCCATATAGAAAGTGATTTTTTACTTAAATGCCCTATAATAATTACTGGACTAAATTTACATTCCTCACATTGCACTGTTAATTTAATAGTTTATTTTGACAGCCACAGACTTATTCAATGGTATATATTAAATAGGTACCTAGGCTCAGGGTTGTCCTTTGTCACTGGAATTCTTTGACAGCCAAGAATCTCACACTATCCGTATGCACAATAAAAAGACAAACTGATCATGAAAATGTCTCAAAAACAGGTAAGACACAACCTTTAATACAATAAAGTCACAGCCAAATGCTAAAATAAACACATACCAAAAGCAATGAATTGCCAGTGGCACCTTCTGTAGAAACAGAAGAAAATTTGGTTGTCAAACCCAATATCTCCACTTCAGTTGTTTTGAAGGCCATAAAGGTTGACATGCCATCATTTATGGATTTACTGATAGCAAAAATATTAACTCATGAAAATGGCAATCATGGTAAAACAAAGCAATAATAAAAAAACGTATACAAGATAACCACTACCATTATTCAACCACTAAAGTTAGTGACGTGAAGCAATCCCATAGATTGAATATCTCCTATGGGTATGACAAAATAGCTGGAACTTAAATATTGCATCACAAGAACATTTGTATATTTGGGCACTAAAAAATACTATGATTTAAGTAGAAAGGAAGGAAAATTTGTAGGTCAGATACATAGGAGACAATTAAAGAATATTTGAGATTAATGAAGAAGATGGAATGGCATATATGTGGAAACAGAAAAAACAATGCAGGAGCCAGGAAGACCAAGAATTTTAAGATAAATCAAATTTGGTTTGACAGTGTAAGTGTGTTTGGAACAGAATGCAACACTTATTACTGGATGCATTGAGTTTGATAAAGACTCAGTTGGAGTTTCTTGCTGTTACATTTACGAAAGGAAAGAATGAAAAAGTTCACATAATTCCTGGTGATGTAGCTTTTTAGGTGGGCTAAACAAATAGAGATTAGAAAGGCCTAAACTCATTAAAGAGCAAGACATACCTTAGATGCGGAAACTGGTGAAGGCGTTTAGCTGCGCTTAGGACTTTCTTGCTCCTAAAACATAGAATAATATAATTTTGTTCTATATGCAGCTCGAACTCGATATGTTGAGGGAGCTATTCTTTCAAAAAGTCTTGAAACCAATGCAATTGATTAACATAAATAAGAATGATGAACCTCGCCTTTATCATTTGCATATGACCGTGAGATATTTCTTTTCTTCAGCCGTGGTCCAAACCCTGCAGATAATGCTAACTGTCGGAAAATTTCTGGCCAAGTTGATTGATTCAAGTGCTTCTGCCAATTTCTTATATCAAAGCCCCATGCATATGCCTGAAATTTAAGAATAAATGAAGACAACATTACATTAAAATTTATCCAATCAAAAAATTTCACTGATTGATTATAAAGCATAAAATATTTTGGAAATATCTGAACTCACCCCTTCGACAATCTCTGGATGGCCACCCCCAGGATTAGCAGTCCCATTCTGGTTTGTACCTAATCCTGTAGGTGTCCTTGCAACATCTTCGATGTCCTTTATTATCACCTTGAGAAGAGCAGCATGTATCTCACCAAATAATCTTGAATCCTGAGATCCAACAGTTGGCACATTACACAACAAAGTTAGTGAAAAAAGGGGGGGAAAATGCAAATAATAGTTCTTTTTAACACTATATGGGGATTGGAGACACAGCCTTTAGTAGAATAAAGTCACAGACAAATGAAAAAATAAACACATACCAAAAGCAATGAATTGCGAGTGGCGCCTTCTGTAGAAACAGAAGCAAATTTGGTTGTCAAGCCCAATATCTCCACCTCAGTTGTTTGAAACGACATAAAGGTTAACATGCCATCATTTATGGATTTACTGATAGCATAAATATAAACTCATGGAAAAAAAAAAAAAACACCTTCAGATTTTTTCCATGAGATGAAAACATGACTATTTTTTTCCTCGAAGACGCTTCACCTGCAAAACGAAGATCACAGCATTAGATGGTACCGCATCCTTGAATCCGAGATATGCATTGAAACTATGGCATGGTGTCTAAGTTATTGTAAAACCCCATGTCAAGAACCCAAATGAGAGAAACCTTTTGAGAAGGAGATAAGAGAAAATTCTAATTTCTAACATTTAGTAATCTTGAATAAGGCACTCAAAATTTAAAGCTGCATTAATACACTTGAAAGGCAATAATTTCACTAGAACATCCTACAGGCCTTGGTAGAAATATATCACTACAAACATTGATGTCCAGCTTCAACGATCAAATAATAACGCTAAAAAAATTAAAGACTCAATCAGAAAATTTTGCCTAAGAAAAGGATGACACAAATTTGGATAATAAAATATTTAATCATTCTTAAGACGTTTTTGGACTCCAAGAAGTGTTAAATTTGGAGGTAAAAAATTCACTTCCTTATATTATGAAGTGACAGATAGATAATCAGAACAAAGTTTATTCCTACTGTATGCCATATAATGAGTATTAATAGTGAAATGATAAATGATAAATTAAAAATGAGGTGTTACCAGATGATATGGATTAGATAAGAGATAATCTTCATCCTGATTTGAATTTCTCTCTTTTGCACTGCAATAAGTGAATTTTACTCTTCATCCTGATAAGAGATAATCTTCATCCTGCTAAACAAAGAAATAAAGGTGATTGCATGCTTATTTCAAAAATATCAAGAAAAGTAACTAAGAATTAAAGAAACCAAAGAGACTTACTCCTCAGATACTTCCCTGCTGTTGGAAAGGCCTTCAATAACTGATTCTTAAAGTAATCAGTTCCACATACGGTTGTGAAAATGACACCAATTAAAGGTTGAAATCTTGGAAATGAAATAGCTTGGACGCGAAGAAGAATCATCCTGCACATGGCTAAAAGTTTGGAACTTCATTTACATTTACATTTTGTGTTTATTCTCATATAAGTAAGCAGTTTTATCGTAAAATGAAAACAAAAAATCCCTTCAATTTTAGGATCGAAGAATACAACCCGCAGAATTTGCTCTGCTGCAACTTGATCCCTATGCCTAATGTTCTGAAAAAAGTAGCCAATGTATTGGCATTTTATTGACATCTGAAAACATTTGACATTAATTTCTGCATTCAAACTCGATACACATGTCCCCCCCAACCAACCTAACTACTCTCCCTATGCCTAATGTTCTGAAAAAAGGAGGCCAATAACGAAATTCTGCTTCAAATGTGATTCAAAGGTAATAAGCACAATTAGACAAACTCCATTCAGTAGAGACACAGGAACTTGAAGTTCAATTTAAGCTCACATTTATAAGGAGGCATGGAACTACAAAGAATGAAACCATGCCCCATGGAAAGGATCAATAAAACATTACTAGTTCTGGTACATACCCTATTTCGCCTTTCGCTCATAGTTTTAAACTTAACCTTGCTCTTTTGATCAGTTGGCTTCTCATTGTTCTCAGGCGGCTCAACAAACTTAAATACTGCAAAAGGAAAAAGTGTTAAAATCTTAAGATGACCAACCAAGTTCTGAGCATCAAATTATAGGGACTTGACTATCTTGAGTAAAAAGCAAACCAATATACACATGAGTGATCTTGCAGATCCGAACGAAAAAACTGCAACTCTGCTGTAGCACTATTTCTTTCTCAGACAGCATAAAAAATTGCTTACCTCAGCCAAGAAGGGGAAAAATGAATAAACTGCCTGATTTGGCGAACATCAAGAGCAAAAGGAAAGGCACCCTTAGATCCAAGGGATAGAGACATGCAATAGATGTCTAAAAGAAATTGCAACATATGTTACTATTGCCCCAAATAACTTGGATCAGAATGATCAGATTACCTGAAAATGACCAGCTAGCCTATACTGTCCAAAGAGATATCCCATTTCTCGAGTACCAACGCCCATCTCCTCTGATGGAAGGTCCTATTTTACATTCACTAAAAGAATAATAAGTTGCTGAAAAACTTTTAATGTGCAGAAAGAGATTTCACTTCCAGTTACCTTGTCAGGACCAAAGTAGCGATACATCTCACCGAAAGAAGACCCTGGAGGTTTTCGCAGTAGCTATTGTATTTCCCTGACATGATGACGTTGACGACGGCGTCTTCCGGAGAGATGGTGGTTCGGAAGCTGGGGAAGATGGAAGGGTCACAGGACGAACATTTAGCAAGGTAACAAGACAAACATCTCCGGTTAAATCAGCCAGAGGCAGATCGAAGAAGAAAGTAGAAGGAGACCAATCGTTATTCACGGATTGAAGCTCTTCCTTCATTCGCGCACGTTCAGCAAGCAAGTGGTTGAAACTCTTCGAAAGTAGCAGGCTGATTTGATGATTTGATCTACACGACATTTTGAATTTCAAATTTTGAAATCTAAAAGTAGGAGGCTGATTTGATAAGCATAGTTGGTGCAGCACAGTTCGGCACGAAGCCAGAAAAAATGGCACGGCTTGAAGGTGAAGCCGGCACTGTTCTGATGGACAGTGATTTGTGAGTGTATAAACAGTACACGGCTTCCTATTGCTATGAAGTTTATATTGATGATATTGATGCCATAGTTCATAGTCTGTTTGTTTATATCTACATTTGTCGCATGCATGCATCAGGTCTGATATATATTTATATATGTATGTTTATTTCTCATGGTTTCTTTCACAGGCCAGTCACGGTTTACACACAAAATGCAGAAAATAATACTACTCTCAAACCCACATAAATATAACACACATTCACCAAACAAAAATCACGTGGGTCTCATTTGCAAATATATACTTCAAGCTCTTCCACATATATCTTCACACACATATATTTATAGATTACACTCACATGACCGCAAAATGAATTCATACAGCAAACTTAATATATATTCTTTTCTTCCTTTCCTCGACAGAAACAGTAAACATATGCAAGGCAAAATATGTCCATATTCAGTAACGTTTTTAAAATATCATGACAGCAAAAACCAACATTTGATGCAGCCAAAGACCGAAACTAAGTGCAGAAAAAAAGCGTCCATAGCAACAATAAGAAGAAGACGATGACAGTAAGTAACACAGAGTTTTTAGCGTGTTTTCATGCAACCTCAATTCTTCTTTCATCATGAAACCCGATGATAGTCTCTGTTTATGTTCCATTTTCGGTTTCAGTTTTCAGTTCGTTTTCAGTAAGCATCGGTTTTATTTCTTTTCTTTCGCTTTACACTCCTGACTTGCGTTGAAAACTAAAGGAAAACTAGAGGGAAGAAAGGCTCCAAGAGTTACCTCTTAAGATCAGGCTGAACGAGGAGTGACCGAGACTGATTCTTTCCCCTGTTTCAGACGCGATGAGCAGGGGAACATGAGACTCTCTGTTTGACCGCACTCCCTCCTACGCTCCCTCTCTTCCAACTCTCAGTTTCTCTCTCGGCTTCCTTTCTTTTTCCTTAGTTAACTCTCTCTCTCTCTCTCTCTCTGGCCGAAAGAAATGGAGAAGGATAGGAAAAGGAAACCTTTAAATAGAGTCTTAGAGTTCAAGCTTTGCATTATGGAGCCGACAGCTGGATTATGACGTGTTGATCAGCTGCTTTGGTTTTAATCCTCCTGCAATCATTAATTGCTGAAGCCAACGTTTAACCAGTATATCATTTCGATCCTCTGCTGTTCCAGTGTTTTCTTTTCGGTTTGGTTTTGGGTTGGGTTGATCCAATGTCTTATGATCTCACCGAAAACGCTTCTGCATCAGTTTCTCTTTTCGGTTTGGATAGAGATACAATAGGATCCACTTGCTGCTAGCCTTTCTTGATTCATATATGGCAATAATACTCCCTCCACGTGACCAGTTATGTTTGTTAGTGGGCCAAACTTGAATTTGGCATAAGCTAACTTGTCTTGGTCTATTTGGGCCCTAACGTGGCCAAGCTGCTTCACTCTTTTTTTTTTTAAAAAAAATAATTTTCTATTTAATTAGTTTATTCATAAATCCCTATTTTTATTTCCAATTAGCTATCATCTAATTTTGATTATAGAATAATCATAGAGATAAAGCCAATTCATTTGCAATTATCCTTAATTGCAAATCATGGAAATAAATCCAATAATTTTTAGGCCTAATTATCCGTTATTTAATTATCCTTTTTCCTCAAAATAATTTAAGGGAAAAATAGATCTCAATTTCGAATAATTATTCTCATAATTTTTTCCCCAAGTCCAAAATAATTTTACTAATTATTTTAAGATTTTCCTCATAATAAGCTTAAGACTTTGGACTCTTACCGGCCTAGTAACCTTTTTACTTCAGTCAAATTTTGAAACTCCATTTCTCAAAATCTGGGATGTTACAGTAACATTGTTAATAAAATAAAAATTTGAGCTTGAATATAATATCAAATGACATATAAAAAGGGGCGAGAAAGTAAAGGAAAAAATTGCATCCAGCAGTAAATGATAAGTATCAAAGGAAACAATTTTCCTTGTTTATGAAATTGTTAGTAAATGATCGATGGTACTTTTGTTGTTAAAGTGATCAATTAAACTAGGTCCTAACTAATTATGCAGTTTAGGGTCAACCTAGGTCATTCTCCCAAGGAGCAAGCTGTGGGTTTTCCTTAGGACTAATTTTCAAGTGATAAAAGATGCAGTAGAATGTAAATGGACCTAACCTAGAATGCAAAATACTACTACCTATATGCAATTAACTAACTAAATGTAATAATGCAATTGACTCTTAAACCTATATGAGAATGAGACTAATCTATATGAGTTGAATGCAATTTTTGGGGGGTTTTCTTATGAGAAAATAATTAAAATCCTACTAAAAAGATTGATTAAAAGCAAATAAAATAATAAGATTTAATTCAGTGATGATGATGAAGGGGACAACTTAGGAATTGCATGGAGTTAACTTTCTTAGCCTGAATCAATTAATTAGACTCAAGGGAGATTAATAAATTTAATTACCCAATTGAACATGGGAAACCCTCTAGTTCATTAACACATATTTCACTAGAAAACTCATAATGAAATAAGCGGTGGCTAATTAAACCCATTAAAAACCAAACACAATAATTTTGGAAATCTTGTTTACAATTATCTAATTGAACAACCAGATAATTCATCAACCTAATTAAACAATTAAGGTGATAAACCAAATTAACAATTAAATTAATAACGAAAACTCAGTCACTAATTTAATTGACAATCCAAAGGTTGCAAACAAGAGTCCAACAATAAGCATAAAACTTCGAATTACCAGTCTAATCCAAAAGAAATAAGTTTACAATCTAAAACTAGATTGTTTTCAATTAACACAACTCGGAATTATTTAAAACTAAATAATCTCAAATTTGAATTAAAAAGATAAAAAGAACAACACTCCCTTATAGTCTTCAAGTGTAAGCCCTAGCTCTAGCCTCCTCCGTGCTCCTCCCAAATTGTCTCCCAAAATAGTTTAAGCTTCCATGTCTATCCTCCTTTCTCCATGCCCCGAACAAGTAACAGCCATGAAAATAGGAGAATGGATAAAGATTGATGAGGTGGCGTGATGCTTGGGTGATGAAGATTAATCCAGTGGTGTTTTTGTGCGGATGGAAAAAGGAAAGGAATTGTCAATGGGATTGGAGGTGGGTCCCGTGAGAGACTATTGGAATTGAGAGGCTATGCGTGGCTATTGGAATTGAAGAATTGATGAATCCTTAATTCCTGTACAGCAAATTCCCTTTTTGGCTGCGTCTCAATCTCAATCTCGCGTACAGCGTCCTCGGCGTCCTGATGATCTCTCGCGGCGTTCAGTCTTTTTTTCGTCTCCCCCTCTGTAGCTTGCGGCTAGGTTAATTAATAGGAAAGGAAGAGAGGCTTTTAGGGTATTAATTTGAGCCCAATAAAATCTAAGGAGCCCAATAAGTTCTACCATTCGGTTTCTTTTTAGCTTCCCTGAAAAATTCTGCACTTATAGTATATTATAAAATCAAAATCTATCATATATCAAGAGATATTATTTAATCAGAATATTAATAATTTAAGCCCAATATCTTATAATTAATTTGTATTTACATTATTTCCTAAAATAGGCTAACAATCCAAATATTATCTAATAATTCTAAACTAGCCTAAAATAATCCCCAAAATAAATGAATAAGGTGGGATAAAATATATAAAATTGGGATTTATCAACTCCCCCACACTTATCATTTGCACTCCCGGGCAAAACAAATTAAGACCAAGGGAGAATAAATAAAAACTAAAACTAAAACTAAACTAAACCAAAACTTCAAAAAAATGAATGTTCCAACCACAAGCAATAAGGAAACGAAAGCATTTCAACACTTATCATATCCAAGTGATCTTCTCATAAATTAAGGAAACAAACATCATGGCAATTTACTTGACAAAGGGGAACCTAAGCTAAAAATCCCTCACCAAGGATAATGTGTATGTCACTCTTCTCTCTCAAAAGTGTATAGGTTTGTGTTTACACTCAAATCCATCCCTATCTAGTACTCTTTCCATAGGCTTGACAAGAATCTAAATCCTCCACCACTAATAAAGCAAGTGCATGCATAAATCCAAAGGACTTTTATTAGGTTGTAATGGGGCTAATGTTAAGAAAGAAAAGGGACGGTGTTTGGAAAAACAAAATTGAATATCTTAAAAGATGAAAAGACTGATAAATAGAGAATGTGGGATGCAAGAAACCAAACTAAATCTAAATTAAGTCATCATTCTTTTTCTCTTTTTTCTTTCTTTCTTTTTTTCTTTCATTTTTTTTTCTTTTTCAATTTCTTTTTCTTCTTTTTTTTTTGTTTCCTGTTATTTTCTTTTTTTTGTTATTTTTTGTTTTTTTGGTTTTTTTTTTAGATAACCTACCATATTTTTCACAATGACCCAGTTCCTGCTTTTATGCATGTTCTTCCATCCACAACAGATATAATGCAATTCTCTTCAACTCTCAAGACATTCAAAAGGGTGGATTTTTTTTTTTTTTTAATGACTATGGGTGTAGTCAAACTAGAAGGAATATAGGCTCAAGGGGCTAAACGAATGACATATGTATGAAAAGGGTAGGCTTTTTGGCTTATCTGGCTAGAATGAAAATGAATGCCTTTATCATTTTTATAAATACACATGCAGAAAATGTGGCCTCAAATAAGATTCAAATCAAGTTCTAGATCAAGTACAGAGATAGGGGTACACACAGAAAAAGTATATTAGGCTCAAAATCTCTCTAGGTGTATATGATCACTAGCCTAAATTCATCAAAGTCAAATTCATTGCCACTTAGTTTACTAACTCAAAACATGATCAATCACTTTTCAAATAAAAAATGCATCATACTAAAGTTACTTAAAACTTGCAATTTTCACATTCAACGCAGTTGATCCCTCCCCCACACTTAGACAATGCATTGTCCTCAATGCAAAACAATCATAGTATATCACAAAGACAAGTAATACGTGGCGCTACTCAACTTAGTAATATGACAAAGCAAAATAAAAGAGTGAAGGAAGGAATACAACCGGGGTCTACGTGGTGTCACGTAGTGTAGCAGCCTCCACTATCTGAGTGGAGAATCCATCAAAGAACGGCTTCAAGCGGTGTCCATTGACAGTGAAACATTTTCCATTTGGTTCTCTTTTGATCTTCACAGCTCCATAAGGGAAGACATCAATGACAATAAAAGGTCCCTCCCATCTCGAGCGGAGCTTTCCAGGCATGAGTTTCAATCGGGAAACATATAGTAGAACTTTTTGGCCCACTTGAAATTCTCTCTTCATAATGAGTTTGTCATGGATTGCTTTAGTTCTTTCCTTATAAATTCTAGCATTCTCATAAGCTTCTCTTCTTAACTCTTCAAGCTCTTGCAATTGCAACTTCCTTTCAATACCAGCACTAGTAAGATCGAGGTTGCACCTTTTAATTGCCTAGTATGCCTTGTGCTCTACCTCCACTGGCAAATGACATGCTTTGCCATAGACAATCCTATATGGAGACATGCCAATTGGACTTTTATATGCTGTGCGATACGCCTAAAGTGCATCATCGAGCCTCTTACTCCAATCCTTTCGGTTAGGTTGCACTGTCTTCTCTAAAATGAGCTTGATTTCTCTATTAGAGAGTTCTGCCTGACCATTTGTGTTAAGGGTGATATGGGGTGGCCACCTTATGCATCACCCCATATTTACTTAATAGGCTCTGAAAACTCCGATTGCAAAAATGAGTTCCTTGATCGCTAATGATGGCTCTAGGAATGCCAAACCTGCAAAGAATGTGAGATCGAACAAAGGAAACCATTACAGAAGAGTCGTTAGTACGAGTGGGGATTGCTTCAACCCACTTGGACACATAATCTACAGCCAGCAAGATGTATATGTAACCAAATGAAGTGGGAAAAGGTCCCATGAAATCAATACCCCAGACATCAAAGACTTCACAGAATAATAAGGGTTGTTGGGGCATCTCATGCTTCCTAGAAATATTACCCACAAAGTGACACCTGGAACACTTCTTACAAAATTCATGGGCATCATGAAACAGACTAGGCCAAAACAATCCACTTTCTAAAACTTTCCTAGCAGTACGTTTGGCACTAAAATGTCCCCCACATGCAAGAGTATGGCAAAAAGTTAAAACAGACTCAAATTCAACATCAGGAATGCATCGCCTAATAATTTGATCACTACAAATGTGCCACAAGTAAGGATCATCCCAGATGTAGAATTTAGCATCTCTCTTAAACTTATTCAATTGATGTTTATTCATATCATTTGGAAAAACAGATGCAACTAGATAATTAGCAATGTCAGCATACCAAGGGACAGAAACAATAACCTCACAGAGCCTTTGATCAGGAAAGTCATCTAAGGGTAAAGATGTTACCGCAGGTGTTTCAATCCTACTCAGATGATTAGCTACCATATTCTCTGCACCACTCTTGTCACGAATCTCCACATCAAACTCTTGTATCAGAAGCAGCCACCTAATGAGGCGGGGTTTGGAGTCTGGTTTCTTAAACAAGTACTTGATAGCTGAGTGATCTGTAAAGACAACCACCTTTGTATGGAGAATATAGGATCGAAATTTCTCTAGCTCAAAGATGATTGCAAATAGCTCTTTCTCTGTGGTAGTGTAGTTGGCTTGTGCAGCATCTAAAGTTCTAGATGCATAGGCTATGATATGTTGTTTCTTCTCTACTCTTTGGGCAAGAACGACACCTAATGCATAGTCAGAAGCATCACACAAGAGCTCAAATGGAAGGCTCCAATTAGGTGGCTGAATGATGGGGGGTGTAGTGAGTTTCTCCTTTAACTCATCCCATGCATACCTGCAAGCATCATCAAAAACAAAACCCACATCTTTCTGCAATAAACGAGACAATGGCAATGCTGTCTTACTAAAATCCTGGATAAATCTTCTATAAAATCCAGCATGCCCAAGAAAAGAACGTACATCTTTCACACATGAAGGATATGGAAGAGAGGAAATAATATCAACTTTCGCTTTATCAACCTCAATACCATCATGTGAAACAACATGGCCCAAAACAATTCCTTTCTTAACCATAAAATGACATTTTTCAAAATTCAACACAAGATTATATTGAATGCATCTTTCCAAAACCTTGTCTAAACTAGCCAAGCATGCACCAAAAGAATCACCATAAATAGTGAAATCATCCATAAAAACCTCCATGCAATGCTCAAGAAAATCAGAGAATATGGAAACCATGCAACGCTGAAAAGTGCCTGGTGCATTACATAAACCGAATGGCATGCGTCTATATGCAAAGGTTCCAAATGGACATGTGAATGTAGTCTTATCTTGGTCCTCAGGTGCAATAGAAATTTGGAAATATCCAGAAAAACCATCCAAAAAGCAATAATGTGATCTATTGGCCAGTCTTTCTAACATTTGATCTATGAAGGGGAGGGGGTAGTGATCCTTTCTAGTTACCGAGTTCAGTTTTCTATAATCAATACATACTCTCCAACTTTTTTGAACTCTAGTTGGAACTAGCTCACCTTCATCATTGCGAACAACAGTAATACCAGTTTTCTTAGGTACTACTTGAACTGGACTTACCCAACGACTATCAGAAATAGGGTAGATTATACCTGCAGATAGAAGTTTAGAAACCTCTCTCTTTACCACATCAAGGATTAATGGATTGAGTCGTCTTTGTGGCTGTCGTACAGATTTAGCACCATCTTCTAGTAGGATCCGGTGCATGCACACATTTGGGTTGATTCCAGGGATATCAGCAAGAGTCCACCCAATAGCTTTTATTCGTCGCCTGAGTACTTCTAGGAGGCGGGTCTCCTCATCAGCAGCTATGTCACTAGCTATAATCACAGGAAGTGTCTCGTCCTTCCCTAAATAGGCATACTTCAATGACGTAGGAAGTGCCTTTAACTCTAAGGATGGGGCTTGTTCAATTGAAGGTATGAGCGGCTTCAATTCAGCATCTGTCAAACTAGAAACCTGCATAACAGACTCACATACAGAAGAGCAAACTTTCCCATCTTGGGAAGCATCAGTAGAAACTGAAAGAGCAGAAGAATCACCAATGCTACAATTAGGCACAGAAGCATTATGTTTAGAGTATCTCATATTCTTAATAGCATCAGTGAAAATATCAATATCAGCAACATCAAAGTCAGCACATGTGTCACAATTACCAATTTTAGCACATGAACAAGAGATACTATAATCTAAACCAGCAATATCACATGATCTACTAAGCATGCTCTCTTCAAAATCTTTAACAGAATCATCTATAATAGCATCAACAACATTAACATCTATCTCTGCACAATCATCAGGGGGATGTCTCATGGATTCAAGTACATTGAATCTAATAGTTTCACCAGCAAATTCTAGAGTAAGGCTACCAGCATGGACATCTATTATAGCTTTAGCAGTTTTAAGGAAAGGCCTACCTAAAATTAGAGATGAGTGTCCTTTCTGTCTAAACCGACCATCATCCATATCAAGAACATAAAAGTCTGCAGGGAATATGAAATCTTTTACCTTAACTAAGATGTCCTCTAAGACGCCTTCTGGGACTGTGCAACGTCTGTCAGCAAGGGATGCAACTAAATTTGTGGGCTTAAGCTCTACACCATTGAGTTGATCAAAGACTGATTTTGGCATAACATTGATAGCTGCTCCCAAATCTGCTAAGGCATCTGAGAATTCAATGTCACCAATAGTGCAAGGTATGAGAAAGCTACCAGGATCCTTGCACTTCACTGGCATTGGCATTTGATAAAGAGAAGAGACAACTGCCCCTAAGTCAACCTTGCCTTCGTGCTTAAACTTTCTCTTTGTAGTACACAATTCCTTCAAGAATTTTGCATATTTAGGTACTTGTGTGACTAAGTCAACTAGTGGAACATTGATCACCACCTTCTTGAATATATCATAGATTTCATTAGACACCTCAATTTCCTTCTTTCTCCTTTCAGCTTTAGCAACCACAGTAGGAAAAGGGAGGGCTTGTGTTACCACTTGCTTTACTTTATCATCCTCCTCTTGTTTTTCCGTGGGCACCACTTGTGTTTCTGATAAGGTGGGTTGATCCTGTGATGTGGAAGTAGAAGGAGAGTCATCAGCAACTTCCTTGTCTTTGATGGTAACAGGATCTGCAGAGGGGATTATCTTTCCACGTCGGAGAGATATGGCATTAACTCCACCTATATTAGGATTCTGCTGAGTTCCAGCATTTGGATTGGTCACCACCTGAGATGGAAGCCTTCCTGAACCTTGACTTTGCTCATTACTTTGTATATTAGATAATTGACCAATATGAGTTTGAAGAGTTTGAATTTGCTGTTGTTGTTGCTGCTGCTGCTGCTGTTTGTATTAGGATCTTCATCATAGCATCCATCTTGCTTTCTAACCTTAAACCTTCATCTTGGATTGGCATTGATTGTCTAGCTTGTTGAAACATCTTGCTACTAGAATTTCCACTTTAATTAAACTGTGCTTGTTGAGGTTGGCCATTTCCATGTCGAAGATTTGGATGGTCACGCCATCCAGGATTATATGTATTGGAGTAAGGATCATATTTTTGGCCACCTTGAGTCATATGTTTAGAAGAATATATTGCATTGCAAGATTCAGCTCCATCATTCAGGTAAGGGCAAGAGTCAGTAGCATGAGTGGCTAGAGAGCAAATAGAACATAGTGGCCCTATTAGAGCAGAAGAGTTGGGCTGTGAAGTAAAAGTAGTAGATGGTCCTATAGGATTGACCATATTAGAAGAATTTTGCATATTGGACATAGTCATTTTTTCCACAGCAGATGCAAGCCTATCAATTTTGCTTTCCAGGCGAGACTCAGAAAATAATCCTACCTCATTAACTTTTACTTGTTGTCTAGAGCCAAATTGTTAGCTATTCTCAGCTTTCCTTTCAGTCAATTCCCAAGCATCTTCAATAGTCAAGTGAAGAAGAGAACCACCAGCAGCTAAGTCTAACAAATCTCTCTCTAGAGGTAAGAGCCCTTCATGGAAGTATTGGATCAATAGTGTGTCCGGGATTTGATGATGGGGACAGCTGGAACACAATGTTTTAAAACGCTCCAAATATTCATATAAGGATTCCCCAACCATTTGTCGACATCCACTTATGTCTTTCCTGATAGATGAAGTGCGAGAGGCTGGGAAATACCTTTCTAAGAATAGTTTCTTCAGTTGATTCCATGAAGTGATGAATCCAGGAGGTAATCGAAGCAACCAGTTTTTAGCAGATCCTTCCAAAGAGAATGGGAAGGCACGCATCTTAATTTGATCTTCAGTCACATCAACTGGTTTCATAGCAGTGCAGACTATGTGAAATATCTTCAAATGGTTGTATGCTTCCTCCCCTGAAACACCATTAAATTTTGGAAGTAAGTGTATCAATCCAGGTTTCAACTCAAAATTCACATTAATATCAGGATAATTTATGCACCAATTTTGAAAATGCAAATCAGGAGAAACCAATTGTTTAATGGTCATAGCAGGATCGACATTATGAGCATTTGCATTTGCATTTGCGTTTACATTCTCATTAGCATTAACAACAATATTATTACCATCCATATTGACAGTAGAATCAGAGGATTCAAAAATAGGATTAACAAAGGAACTACTACCTACAAGGGTACTAGCTCTAGTTCTTCTTTGTTGATGAAATGTCCTCTCAATCTCAGGATCTAAGGCTAACAATTTTTCAAAAGAGGATCGAGTCATGCAATAAACAACTACCTACGAAGTCACCTGAAAACTTAAACCTAAAGTCTAATCGTTGCTCCCCGGCAACGGCGCCAAAATTGATCGATGGTACTTTTGTCGTTAAAGTGATCAATTAAACTAGGTCCTAACTAATTATGCAGTTTAGGGTCAACCTAGGTTATTCTCCCAAGGAGCAAGCTGTGGGTTTTCCTTAGGACTAATTTTCAAGTGATAAAAGATGCAGTAGAATGTAAATGGACCTAACCTAGAATGCAAAATACTACTACCTATATGCAATTAACTAACTAAATGTAATAATGCAATTGACTCTTAAACCTATATGAGAATGAGACTAATCTATATGAGTTGAATGCAATTTTTGGGGGGTTTTCTTATGAGAAAATAATTAAAATCCTACTAAAAAGATTGATTAAAAGCAAATAAAATAATAAGATTTAATTCAGTGATGATGATGAAGGGGACAACTTAGGAATTGCATGGAGTTAACTTTCTTAGCCTGAATCAATTAATTAGACCCAAGGGAGATTAATAAATTTAATTACCCAATTGAACATGGGAAACCCTCTAATTCATTAACACATATTTCACTAGAAAACTCATAATGAAATAAGCGGTGGCTAATTAAACCCATTAAAAACCAAACACAAAATAATTTTGGAAATCTTGTTTACAATTATCTAATTGAACAACCAGATAATTCATCAACCTAATTAAACAATTAAGGTGATAAACCAAATTAACAATTAAATTAATAACGAAAACTCAGTCACTAATTTAATTGACAATCCAAAGGTTGCAAACAAGAGTCCAACAATAAGCATAAAACTTCGAATTACCAGTCTAATCTAAAAGAAATAAGTTTACAATCTAAAACTAGATTGTTTTCAATTAACACAACTCGGAATTATTTAAAACTAAATAATCTCAAATTTGAATTAAAAAGATAAAAAGAACAACACTCCCTTATAGTCTTCAAGTGTAAGCCCTAGCTCTAGCCTCCTCCGTGCTCCTCCCAAATTGTCTCCCAAAATAGTTTAAGCTTCCATGTCTATCCTCCTTTCTCCATGCCCCGAACAAGTAACAGCCATGAAAATAGGAGAATGGATAAAGATTGATGAGGTGGCGTGATGCTTGGGTGATGAAGATTAATCCAGTGGTGTTTTTGTGCGGATGGAAAAAGGAAAGGAATTGTCAATGGGATTGGAGGTGGGTCCCGTGAGAGACTATTGGAATTGAGAGGCTATGCGTGACTATTGGAATTGAAGAATTGATGAATCCTTAATTCCTGTACAGCAAATTCCCTTTTTGGCTGCGTCTCAATCTCAATCTCGCGTACAGCGTCCTCGGCGTCCTGATGATCTCTCGCGGCGTTCAGTCTTTTTTTCGTCTCCCCCTCTGTAGCTTGCGGCTAGGTTAATTAATAGGAAAGGAAGAGAGGCTTTTAGGGTATTAATTTGAGCCCAATAAAATCTAAGGAGCCCAATAAGTTCTACCATTCGGTTTCTTTTTAGCTTCCCTGAAAAATTCTGCACTTATAGTATATTATAAAATCACAATCTATCATATATCAAGAGATATTATTTAATTAGAATATTAATAATTTAAGCCCAATATCTTATAATTAATTTATATTTACATTATTTCCTAAAATAGGCTAACAATCCAAATATTATCTAATAATTCTAAACTAGCCTAAAATAATCTCCAAAATAAATGAATAAGGTGGGATAAAATATATAAAATTGGGATTTATCAGTAAATTAATGACTTACATTCATTTGGAACGACTCTAGCTATCTGAATGAAAGACAATGGCCAAATATATTTAATTTTGAATTTTTCAATTACTAATGATATCATCTTACTCTAAGATTAGGGTTTTTGTTTTTGAACAACTAAGATTCGGGTTTGTATGCTGCATTCTCGATCTGATCATTTATAAGGTTTATATTGAGAAAATAAAAAAATGAAAAATATTATTAAGTATTATAAAAATATATTAAAAGAAATACACTCTCTTTTTTATCCTTTTAAACAAAGAATTGGTATACTCCCTTGTGTATAAAACTCCATATAATATTGTTCTAGGATCCGTTCAGTGTTGGTTTCCTTTTATTCTTTTTTGTATTTTTCTTTTGAGAAAATTAATTATTTAATTCTTGCAGTTTCATCTTATAGTTTGACTAATTTTCATTAAGTATCCGAGTCATTCATGACTCATCCCATGTGACATTTTTGTCAGTGCCATATCAGCAAAAGTGTGGCTTCTCACTTCTCCCTGATAAGGGGAGGTTGGTTGGTTTTAAAAGTGAAGAAGTGATCGACGAGTGAGTTGCAGATTTGAGATTGATGAAGAAGTGGGGAAGACGGCAACAAGCAAAGAGATAGAGGGAGGGAGGGAGGCAAGAATGACTCATACTTTATAAAAATTATTAGCAAACTTTAAGGTGAATATTTTCTTTTTCTAGTTTTGGAACGGGACTGTCATGTTGAGATGGTTACAACACTGTTCGTTTTTGGATGAAGCTAACGATTTTTTTTTTTTTAAAGGCGCAATATTAGTATATATGAGAAAAAAATTTTAAAAATATATTTGGACCTAAAAGAAAATAAAAAGTACTACTTATCTTACAATTGATATATTGTTATACATTGATGTTTTTTAAAATTTTTATAATATTTGGACCCAAAACATTTTTTGGACACGAAAAATTTCTAGTCAATTGAAAAGAAAATCAATTGAAAAGAAAATGAAATGCAAAAAATTTAAATAAATCCAAAAAAACGAAATTACTATTACACTATTTAGGAGATTAAAAAGCTGAAAGGCAGGTACATAAACATTTGTTCAGGATCTATAAAATCAAAGGCATACGAGCCATAATATAATTGTTCAGGGAATCCTTATGGAAAGAAAGAACCCTGAATCTAGACGAGAACATTTTGGCTTTTGTCTTTTTCCCAAAACAAGAGAAGAAATATATGAAGAAACGATAAGATTAAAAATAAAAGCGAAACTCTGAGCTTGCCATATCATCGTCAGAGCTTTGGAGGGTTAACGATGGCGTCCAACTCATTTGTTGGCGCAAAACTGTTCATGTTCGTTGTCTGCTCATCCACCTCCATTCCTGACGTTCCTTCTATGTTTTGAGAACCTTCAAACACAACACACAGATATTTATATATATAAACCGATCAAAAATTAAGTAATCAGAATTTCATTTGCTTTTAACCAATATAAACATTGACAAGTTCTTTTTTATCAAGTTATTATCCATCAAACTAAATACTAGAGTGAAAAGGAAGGACTACCGGGGTCATAGTCCCCAGGTTTTAATATTTTTCCTTACTGTTGTATAGATATTGTACATTTCCGGGAAAGAAATATAATACAAATTTTATATTATACTAATTATAATTATTCCTTAATATAAGACACAGTTGGCTCATTTAAAAAAGATAATGAAAGTAAATAAATTACTTAATTATAATATATGTTATATGATTTCTCTGTAATACTTAATTATGTATATCATTAGATTATATATATTAATTTATAAATTAAATAAATTAGTTTGAAGAAAAGTGATAAATATAAATACTTTATAATAATTTATATATATATAGCTTCATTAATCTTCTTCCCAAATTAATGAATTTAATCTTATATTATGAACCGGAGGTACTACATGTTGTTCAATTATACGACTAGCTCCATCACCTTTGTGGTGCAGTGGCACGAAGGTGTCCTCTGGCGGCACTTCTCTCGGATTTGAATCCGTGTCTGCAAGCCGTAGCTTGTCAAACCAAAACAAAAAGTTTGTTGATTGAAATATATCATGAATGTTTAATGATGAGGGTCTATTCACAATGACATAAATAAATTAGTGTATCTGTGTATATATTGATTTGGGTAAGGGTATCCTATGCTTACGAGTTGAAGCCACGTACTTATCACTTCAGCAACAAACAGTGGTTTATATATATATATATATTTTGAAATATTAAAAAAAAGATTAATATGGTAAAATATAAATATATGTCTGCTTACCATGAGCTGGAAAATTTGTATCAACCATGCTATGGTGATTATTATTGGGAAAAGTGACGTCCCAATTTGCAAAAGCCATAATTGCTTGATGATGAGCTTCTTCCTCCTTGTGTCTCTTCTCTATTTCCCTCAGCCAATACACTTCTTCTTGGTTCCTTTCAATTTCAGCTGCAAATTCAAACTCTCAACCCTTCTCAGTTTTACGTTACACAAATTTGCATTTCAGTCACTCAAATATAATCTTCTGAACAATACTTTGATAATATATATAACAAATTAAAAGTACTAAATTCACCAACTTAATGTGAGAGTGTGAGAGTTGCAGCTAATTAATATAAGCTACTATATATATGGGGATAAGATATTCTTACTACCATTTTTTTTGTTACTATCAATGTTACTACTATTTTTTTCATTGTTAGATCAGAATCTTATCTATCTTTATCATTTCTCTCTCCTATTGAGATTTTGATTTAATGGTGAAAAATTGGTAGTAACAAAAAATAGTAGTAAAAATATCTTCTCCCTATATATATATATATATATATATATATATATATATATATATAAAGCATTGGCTAGACCCAGACACAGAAATACACACACACTACACAGACCAAGATGTGGAAAGCAAATAATTAAAACGGAGAGAGAGGGAATGAGGATCACCTTGTTTAACCAATCTTTCATTTTCCAGAGCTTCAACTCTTTGTGTTAAGACTGTTTGCTCCAACATCAACATGTCCTTAAGATTGCCATATGCTTCAACTTGAGGCTTAAGAACAGTTATTTGATTCTGCACAGAAAGTTCAGTTTAATAAAAATATATATATCAGAAACATAACGTGTTTCTGCAAATGTGTTATGTGTGTGTGCATATATGACCTTCAATTGTACGCATTGCCTCTCCAAATTAGCCACATGTTCAAGCTTCCTCAATCTTGATCTATGGGCAGACATCCGATTTGACATCACTCTGGAAGCAGCAAAAAGCTAATTATGATTAAAATTCATATGTATCAGGAAAAAAAAACACACACACACACACCGCTTGAGCTTCCTGGCATCTTCGGAAGGATCAGATACTTGTGTTGGTTCATGTTGGTTCTTTGCTTCGAGATTCGAGGTTTCATGATGAGAAGAAGCATCATTGAGAGCGACATTATTATTCTTGTGAGAAGAAGACTCATCAATGGCAGGTGTTTGGTTCTTGTCTTCTTCTGAGTTATTAGCAGAAACAGCTTCAATGGCAGGAAAAAGAGAAGGGTCAGAGTTATTATTATTATTATTAGGTTTTTTCAGGAGTAAAGGAACTGGTCCCAAAGGAGGCTTTGACGATGATGATGGTAATAAGTAAGGTTTCTTGTTTCCACACTTGTCTTCCATGTCAGAGTCTGCAAAATAATTAACAGGAAATTAAATTAGCATAGAGACGCCATTAATGAAGAATTTAAAAGAATTATTATACACAGAAACCTTATGATAATAAAAAATAAAAGTGGACCTGTTAAGGGCTTTTTGCTGTGCGAGTCATCCATTTTCAAAGCTTGCAAAGTCTCTAGAACTAAACACTGACGCCAAAAGAATCAGAAAATGAAAGATTTATATACAGAAAATGTGTGGACTTGTCTTGGTATACAAGAGAAGTGTCTGCATTAAATGGCAAAAATGTCCTTCATTGCATCTATAATGTGTTTATGGAAATTTTTTTATAAGAGCCGTGAATAAATATATGGTAATTTGTAATTATAAGGAAAGTTGTCAGAGCTGCATTAAAAAAAATAATTTTAAATAAATATATATATTATTTGTAAAAACGTGAAAAAGGGGTATTTTAGTAAATTAATTAGATGCTGCTCCTGCCTTTTTAATTAGATGAGATACATATTGTGGTGTTCTGTTTTTTTGTTTTTGTTTTTGTTTTTTTTTTTTTTTGCATTTTATTTTTGAGCTCCTTCTATTCTATGTCATACAGTTGTGCTGATTTTATTAAATTTTAAATTAGACACAATTATACTGATTAAGGCACATGAAATAGCTGTCTCTTGTATTCAGACCACAAAATACACGAGGACAATGGGCCCATTGTAACTGAGATTTTTGGCTTAAAATAATGATGAAGAAAGTTTCATTTCTCAGTAAGCTTTGGCCACTTGAATAGCAGATATGCCCTTGAGGTGCTTCCTTACAAAGTTATTGGCTGAATTTATTTGCATAAGGATTATTTTTCAATTAAAATTTTTATTTCACCTTTAATTAAATAATCATGCAGTGAAAGCTGTAAAATAAAAAAAAATATTTATGGTAATAATTACTATAAACGTCAATATCTTGTTATCCATGTTGAAAAATATGATTTGTATTTTCAAATTTTAACTATATGTCTTGCTCGAGCTTGTACGGACGCAAAACCAACTATGCTCAAGTGCTAAAAGAAAGTTCGGACTTATCCTTAGTTTCTCAGTGAGCAAGTCCAAACATGTGCATGAGCATGTTTGGGCAACCCGAAATCTTCTTTTGATGTTAGATTTATAACATTTTACTCTCTTTTATGATTGAACATTAATAACTTGATAATGATACGCTTTAAAAAAATTATGATACCAATCTTTCCTTCAAACACACTTTATGGCAAAATCTCCTTTTAACCATCATAATTATTCAATTAACGGTCGAAGTTGATAGGAGAAGAAAAAGTAAGTTGAAGAAGGATCCAATAACTTAATATCAACGCTCAAAATATGATTTTTATTCCCAAATTCTAACTATATAACTTGCTACAAAAAACCAACTATGCTCAAGTGTTAGGGCAAAGTTCGGACTTAACCTTAGTTTGCGCTTATGAGCTGAGCAAGTACAAAACATGTGCATGAACAGGTTTGGGAAACCCAAAATCTTTATAACATGTTATCCTTCTTCTGATTTGAACATTAATTATCCAAAAACATTACGCCAATAATAAAATTAGTATACAATTGCTCCTTTAAACTTCTCAACAAAATTACCCTTTAATCACCAAAATTGTTTAATTAACGATCAAAGTTGGTCAAATGTTCCTATGGAAAGTAATTTATGAAGAAGAAAAAGAAATTAATTGAATAAAATTAAGAGGTTGATGAAGCTGTGCATATAGGATGTTAGTGAGATTTTTTTAGATGAATTGACACATTCACACGCTTTTTTTTATTTGATATATATACTTTTTATTTGATGAAGTTGAATTTTCAGTGGATTTCTGTAATTTTTTCGATGGCTTTTGGAGTAGGATTGAGAAAGGCAAATGTCAAATTATTTTAGTTTTCTGTAAATGGTGTATAATCAAGACTTTCTACGCCCCTATTTTTGCACCAATTCTAAAATCGTGTTAAAATTCAATTTTAACATGTAAAAAATATATTTGTGCTGGTGAGTTTACGATTTTTTTTTTTTTTTTTTAAAAAAGAGAACAATTAGAGGAGGAGAAGGGGATAAGAGAAGGAAAAGTAGGGAAGTAAAAAGGAAGTATATTATTGAAGAATGTGAGGAGGCTTTTTGTAACCGTTAAAGCTGATATATATTGTTTAATTTGTTCACTGTATGGTAAGTTCTATATATCACTACGAGTACAATAAAACTTAACATACTTACCTTCAAAGTTCATAAATCAATTTTGATATATTTACCTTTTATTTATGTGAGATTTATATGGATTATTTTTAATTAAAATGCTTTTGTCAAAAGATGGGTAGAGCCATTGAAGTTTGGGTAATCAATCACAAGTTGAACCTGAACAATCTAATGAACGAAAAAATCAAGGTACTGATTGATTTTGGATTTAATTTTTTTTCTTAGAGTAGTTTTATGAAATTGTTTTTAGAATAAGCTTTGGAAAAAAAAATTTAAAACAAAATATTTTGCATGATTGTAATGAAAAAGAAAAATCACATTTGAAAAAATAATATAAATTTTTTTTTGAAATAATTGTACCAACTTTGGCTGGGTACCAAGTTGATAGAAGAGTAGAGACGGTGAACTGATTAAAACTAAAATGTGGCCAATTCAAGTTGGAGATACCAGAGTTCAAGCTATCAAGCGCTGAAAGGAAACAAGGCTATCCACCTATCTCCAAATTTTAAGGTACAAAAAACGATTTTACATAAAAAAAAAATATATTAAAGTTGTTCTTTTTCATTTTTAAAACATAATATTGTTTTTTTTTACAAAAAAATTAACTGAAAATTAATTATCAAATATATATTTTTTTTAAAAAAAAAGGAAATCAAGCAAGGCTTTCATTAATTTTTTAAAGTACTTCGTATCAGCTTTGTCTTTTTAATAAATACGAGGCATCTTCAAAACTTTTAAGGTACTGATTATAAACATGATTAGTTATAATATAATTTTTATAATTTATTTGTCTTACTTAAAATTACTCATTCCACTAACCCATGGCTACATTGCAAGGTAAATGACCGATTATAACAAAGACGAACACACACACACATTTAAAAAAAGAAGAAGAAGAAGGAGGAGGAGGAGGAGGAAAAAAGTCACAAGGAAGTCAAATTTTATTTTATTTTATTTTTTTTTTGGTTCATAAATTTGCTCCATAAGTTCTTGACTAGAACTTGATCATATAGTTCTAAAAAATTGAGATCTCCGGCTCTGATTTGAATTGAAACTTCAGGCCTTCATTTAATCTATTCCTCATTCAATCCTCCATCATCATTTAGATCTGCGTCAAAACTCAAAAGCCAAAATAATAACAAAAATAAGCATCAATTTCAGAGGAAAAGTTAGGCTAATTTTGAGAAAGGTATCGGTTGGCAAAAAAGAAAAAAAACACACAGACACACGCACAGGTTATCTACTTTAACATATGGATATTTCATAAAATTATTAGTTCTGGGTTACAATGTATTTTTGTCTTTAATTAGACTTGGTGAGTTATGTGAACTTGAAAAAATATTGTACATTTGCAATGTACCATATAATATTTTAAAACTGATATAATGTTGCTATTTTCTTTGTTTTGTATAGTCAAACATTGGGTTTAAAAAAACAAAAGTTTTCCAATCCACAGTAACGATTGACTTAACGTTGAAAGTTAAAAAATGGTTATCGTCAATTGCGTCAATATTGAAAGATTATATGCTAAATTACTCAACAATTTTTTTAGAAAACTCATAATTAAATCATTTGAGAATATTTTGGAGGAAAAAATATAACATTTTATCATGAATTTCATACTATCATCAATATTACTCTTATTTACTCTTATATTGAAGATAAAAACGTTTTTAATTAGATTTAGATTGTCCAATTAAATCAACCGAACAATGCTAATCAGATCAAAATTATTAATCATCATTTGTCTCGTGCAAGATTGAAAAGATCTTGAAGCAAAATTCACCTCTAAAGATCTTGCTTCATCTTCCAATTTAGCCATACAAAAATTATTAATAATGTTGTGTGCCAGTTAAATTAGTTATAACACAAACAAGAATAAGTTGCCCGATTTTTTTTTTTTTTTTAAAATAAGTCTTGTGCCAACATTTAATTCAATTTTCAATTTTTGAGCTAGAATATTAATGCCTATTCTGTCTACGATATGCATGTTTTAATTGAAAATTTTATAATCGATCATTTTGCGAAAAAAATAAAATAAAATCATTATCAATCTAACACATTCAATTTACAAATAATAAAAAATAAAATATTCTTATAATGTAACAAATGTTCAAAGTTTGTAATAGAATTCATTGTATTTTGCCAGCGCTTTAGTAGCGCAGTAGCATGAGAGTTTGGCTCCCCTCCCCCATGTCCAGAGTTCGAACCTTGCCCTCCTCTCTTACTATGTGTATAAAAAAAAAAAAAAAAAAAACAAAAGAATTCATTGTATTTTGGGACATCGTGTATCTGATAGTTTAGGTAAATGGTGTGTGGGCCGACCAGCGTTGAAGAAACTGAGCAAGCATCTCTAGCCCAACATGCAGTGGGGAGTAGTATAATGGGTGCTGGTTAAGCTGTAGTCATGATTAACTAATTTATATAAGGACCCTCGTTCTTAAACTTAACTGGTAAAAGGGTTAGACATTCTCACCAAAGAGAGGGTTCGATTCTGGAGTTTGTCAAAGTGCTGGGGGAGACATCTTAGCTTCTAGGTGCCTAAGTAAACGCCTGAGGGTGATAGACGGCTTGTGTTGCCCAACATTGGTATCACCTAGGAGGAACGGAGATTTCGCCTTGCCCTTGGATTGTGGGTGAACCCAACCCCTTTCCCAAAATTTTCTTATATATAAAAAAAAAACTAATTTATATAAGGGTATGTTAGGAAAAAAGAGTAAAATTAATTAATTTAAATCTTTTTCTTAATCTCCCCAAAATCTATTATATATGTCCTATAGTAAGGACTGAGGGTAGTATTTTTTTTTTCCAATAATAAAATGAGGAATATGAGTTACAATTAATATCAATGAAGTTGTAAATCAAGAAATATCAGTGTGTTGAATATTTTACAATGGAAAAGATATAAATTCAAATTGTAAAAATTTTTTATTTTCAAATATTTGATACAAATGCTCAATAATTTTCTACTTCAAAAACATCAATTTCCATTACTCATTTTATAATAGAAGAAAAATTAAACTTATCAATTTTTTTTGCCACTTTTAGTAATACTAGTTTTATGATAATGTCCAACTTGTATTCTAATTTTTATAGTCCATCCAAAAAAAAAAAAACTTCTTTTTAATGTATATACATGCCTAAGAGGTCTTTAAAAAAAAAAAATTGAGTACCCTAATCCTTTAAGGGCGTATATAAATGAGAACAAGCAAACAATTAGGGATAGATCCATTAGGTAATATGGGTTGGGATCATGAGCACAAGCAACCAACCTACGAAAAATGGCGGGCTCTGGTTGGGAGAAATGAGGTTCGTTTTTCCTCATTTAAAAATGAACCTACTCAACCCCTCGTCCTTGGGTTCAACTGGCGTGGGGATCGGTTTTCCTCACCTTTAGGGAGGGGGTTCGATCCCTGTGTTGGTCAAGATATTGGGGGAGACATTCTAGGAGTCTGGAAAGCAGTGGTAACGTTGGTAGAGGTGGAGGCATGTGTACTCTCTGGCCAGTATCTACTGTGGATTGGGCTCCAAACACCCTGCCCTTGGACTGTGGGTGAGCCTGACCCCTTTCCTAAAATTTTTTTATCAATATATATATATATATATATATATATATATATATATATATATATGAACCTACTCATCACGAGCCTGTTTTCCTCAAGCCCATGTCAGGTTGGACCACGGGCTGGCTAGCCAACCGCCTCTTGTTTCGTTCTTTTTTTTTTTTTTAAAAAAAACCAAAATTATTATATTTCCCCTTATACAACACACACATATAATAAAATCCTTAAAAGAGTTATTGGTTTCGAAAAATCTAAAGATTATTCTAGGAGAAGAATGCAACAGTAATAGTCAAATCAGAATCACTACAAGTTAAGAATTATTAGAAAAACAATAAGTGAAAAATAGAAACTCCAAAACAATTGATCAATTAGATAAAAACATCAAAATCACAGCAGATATAATGTGATATCAAGTTGCATATGTAAATCACTGATTCGACAATTCAATCGAGGCAGAGTGTATGTGGATGGAAAAAGGTGAAAAGCATCATGCTTGTACCAAAAAGAATTGAAATGGCAAAAGCCAACTTCATAGAAAACTCAAATCACATACCAAATTCGTAAATAAACAAAATGCCTTACCTTTGCAATCTTTGAATACAAACTATGTCGCTTGAGGATTGGCCCACATTACCAACTAATAGGAACCCACAAATGGAAAATGTTGACTCAACAAACTTAAATTATAGGTTACAATTGTGCAATAAAATTTTTATATTTTAAAATAAAGATAAATCAAGTGAAAAAGAGAGAGATAAAAACAAACATGTTTTATACTATAAACTTATTAAAGAATTAAAATGTAAAATGCTTTGTTAGCATTTAATTATACACTTATCGCTTAAGTTAGTTGAGTCAACAATTTTTGTTAAATGATATTAATAATATTAAGATTAAAGAATTAAAAATACACTTTATATAAGGGACTAAAATAAAACACGCTACAAATATAAATGACTAAACATATACTTTAGCCTAAATTTAAATTTGAATTCTTAGACATAAAGAACTGCATGTACATGAGGCGTTGGTGGATATCACAAATTGATCAAGTTTTGATAAACCTATTAGTTTAATGAAGAATCTTGGGAAAATCTACTGTAATATGAAATTTCTTGAATATAGAAAAGGTTAAGGTGTATTCAACATTATAAAATATTTTTACAGATGCATCTAGTAGTCTAAAGTATTTTGTGATACATCTAATATTTTAAAGTATTTTTTTCTAGTGCACTTAATATGTTTCCTAAAATATTTTTTAGGTGCGTCTAATACCATAAGCTATTTTTTGGTACATCCAAAACTACAAAGTATTTTTTGAGGTGTATCTAGCACCATAGATTATTTAAATTGTTAAATGTAAAATTGCACAAAAAATTGTTTTAGGAAGATGGATGTATCTAAAAGATATTTTTTAGTATTGGATTTACCACAAAATATTTTAGAACAATGGGTGTACTTAAAAAATATTTTGGGGGGTTGGATACACCGTAATTTAAATAAAATTCCATTATCCAAAAGTATGAAATTGTGTTTAAAAATAATTGATGTGTACAATGTACATATTTTAAGAGTTTAATTCAAAGTTTGACTTGATTGCCTAGGAATTAGAAACCTAAAGAGTCAAAATATACAGTTAATGCGCCTTGGAAATCTATAGAATTAAAATACACAGATTCAATGAACATGAGTAACTGAAAGGTCAAATCTACCGACCAAGTTATAACTTTCTTCCGAGTAGAATGAGCTAAATTTAATCGCTCATCTTCTTTATTTTTTTATTTTTTCCCAAAATGAGTCTTTCCAAAGTACGACCCTTGGTCCAAACCTTTAAATTTGAAGTTTAAATAGAGTAGGGAATCAGGGCCGACCCTATAGAACCTAAAGTAAGAAAAACATTTGTTTTTTAAAGCTTGGTCCAAGAGCGCCAGGGCCGGCCCTACAGGGCCCGAAAGTTACTATTTTAAATTTTAACTATTTTTCCTTCGTTTTTTTCAAAGGGATAATTAGTAAATCACAATGCTTAAAGTTCTAATTTATCAAATAAATGTTATTAGTATTAATATCCAAACAACATGAATCATCTAACAAATAATTACATTCACTAATTTGTAATTAAAAGCAAACTATTGTTCATAAATAACTCACATAAAATATAAAAAGCATACCGTTAAGCAACATTAGTACAATGACTATCATTATCATCTTCTTCGCCACTATCATTAATTTTAAAGACATTTAATTGTGCTTCAATTTTAATGGTAGGCTCTATTTCATGAGTAAAAATATCATAAATTTCTTCTTTCAGATCATCAACACATCCATTAAAAGGGCCTTGTAAGGCTGGCCCAAGGCCCTCCAGGCTGACCATTTTAAGCTCGAGGCCCTACAGGGCCATCCCTATAAAGCTTATTTCATTTAGCTCATCTAATTTTCAAATCCGACCCTTGAAAGGCTAAGGCCTAAAAGGGCTGACTTGACGGGCTCAGCCCAGTTTCCTGACTCTAAGTCTAAAAGCCCAAAATAGGTTCAACAGATCCCTATTCAACCAAAATAATATTAGTGATGTCCTGAATCTTTTTCTTATCTGATCCAAGTGCCATTTGTTTTTAGCCTAAATGTTTTTCTTCTTGATTTTTTTAGATAAGTGGCATTTTGACATCTTATCTGAAAAATGGTGCAGTTTTTAATCATATCTTTCTCACTTTGCATTTTTTTTTTTGGCAAAATAACAAATTCACTAAAAGTTTCATCTTTGGAGGAAAGGAAAATAGTCCAAGTAAATCTGGAGAAATTATCGACAAAGACCGTTGTATATAAATTGCCACAAAAACTTTTAACTCTTGCCGATCCAGCTAAATTTATTTGAAGAAGTTAGAGTGGTCTGTTTGTCGTGATCTCCTTCTTTGATTTAAAAGATGTTTTTATTTGTTTACCCTTTTGACAAGTATCGCAGATTAAATTATTTTTTATATGAAATTTAGGTAAACCAATTACTAAATCATTTTTGAGCAACTTACCTAGTAGGTACATGTTTACATCAGCTAATCTCCTATGTCATAGCCAACTTTCATCAGTATTGTTGAGAAACCAATTTTAAACTAGTATTATGATTGCTCATATTTCAAGAGTATAGCAATTATCGTCTCTTAAAGCTCTTATATTGACTTTGAGTTGATATATGTAGAGCTGGAGATCCTTTTTGCTCTCAATGAGGCATTTTTTTGAATCAAATATGACCCGGTTGTCTTTATCTTTACTCTGGTTGATACTAAGGAGATTGTTGCATAGTCCTTCTATGAAGTAGACATATTTTACTTGTGCTACATTCTTTTTGCCAATCTCACCTATATAAGCAATTTTACTAGATTGGTTTCTTCCAAAGCTCATTTGCCACCATCTTTTGATCTTGTTGTGTCAAATTTGGTCTTGTCTCCAGTCATGTCTCTGAGGATCCACTATTGATATATACCATTTGTTGGTCTTTGATGCTTTGAGACATACCTATAAACAATGCCAATCAAGTTTTAATTAAGTACCCGTGTTTTCTTGGGTCCTTTATGATTAGTATGGATCATTTGGGGAACATACAGTACCCATTTGTAGGCACCTATTGGTTTTTCCTTTCTGTGAAAACACGAAGATGTATTGTGCCCCTTTCTATTACAATATTTACAATGAGCAAAGGGATTATATTAATGAATACAATGTTGAAAATAATTTAAACACGCTTTAACTCCCTTTTTTTTACCTTTCTTTTTGTCTGAAGCTGGCCTATAGACTATTCCATATCTATTATTCGTGAATCTCTGAGATTTTAAGATCACTTAGAGCATTTCATTACCTTTTGTGAATTTCTCAAGAGTCTTATTAAGGGCAGAGTTTTTTCTTTATAAGACAGGGCAAGTTTCAGAAATACTTGATGCTGAAGTTTCCTTAAGCTGTTGCTCTAGACACTTGGCCCTCTTCTTTGAACCCATTAATTCTTTAATGATCATGTTGCTGCTTTTTATAGTATATATTGTTCGCAACATTATTATTTATATTTTCTTTTCTATATGTAAACTCTTTATGATTGTTATTTTATATTTTTATCATATACAAGTTTTCTTTATTTCAAATGTTTTTGTTCAATTATATATATATATATATATATATATATATATATATATATATATATATATATCTAATCATTTTTATAATTTTTAATATATCTTTCTATGCAATTTTCTATATTTTTTTAATAAATTTTATTTTTATTTTTTATATTTCTTAATGCAATTTTATGATTTATTAATAATTTTTATTCTTTTTAATAAAATGAATTTTGCAACAGAATTTGATTCCGTTACAAATTCTAACATTTGCGACGAAAATCGATTTCATCGTAGATGTCAGAATTTGTGACAGAATTCATTTCCATCTCAAATTTCAAAATTTGTGATGGAATTCGTTTTTCGTCACAAATTTTTATAGTTTGCGATGGAAAATAAATTCTGCTAGTTTTTTGTTGCATTTGTGAGGCTGTATTCTGCGATGGATAAATTCCATTGCACAAAAGTTTTGTGATGGAAAATGCTTTTTTTGATATAGAAAAATTTTGTCAAGAAAATGACTTTTTTTGTAGTGGATCCTCCTTCATTATAGGGAGAATTCTGCTATAGATTGTCCCTTGTTGGGCCATGCCATGAGTGGGCCTCATAAATAGGTCCGTAACAAATAGGATCACCAAATTATGCCATTTGGAGTCAATCAATGAAACTTGTTCTCTATAGGAAAAACAAATTACATTTGTTGATGGGACTTTCCATTGTGAAAATCAATAGCCACATCATCGAGGTCAGTGGGATCGATGTAATTCAGTGGCTTTGTCTTGGCATTAATTCTATCACCAAGGAGATAGCTAGTAGTATCATGTTTTCTTAGAATGCATATCTTGTTTGGTGACTTAAAATTTATATTTGGTATAGTGAATGGTGTGAAGATCTTCTCTCTTTATCATTTGATTAATTCTCTTGTCCGGGGAAATCTTTCATTTTCTACTCACTACACAAAGTTAAAGGAGTTATGGGACGAACATGCTACCCTTGTCCCAATCCCAAGATGCCAATGTTAATATTCTAAAGACCATGCTAAAATCATTCAAAAGCATTGGCTCTTCCAATTTCTAAGGGGCCTTAATGAAGGATTTCACCATGGTTGAAGTCAAATCCTTCTTATATGAACCTCCTACAATCATCCAATCATGCGTATTCAATGATCACACAGGAGGAAACCCAAAGAAATATATCCTATAGCTCACCACTCAATTCCTTTGAAGGTAACATAATGACATCTAACACCACTAGAGGATTCAGAGGTAGAGCAAGAGGGCATTGGCAAGGACGTTCACAGGAAGGGTGTAGTCACGATAATAGGAGGGGACACTAGAAATAAACCTGCTACCACTTGATAGGGTTTCCACATGGTTTTTCTCAACTAAAGCTCAATAGAGTCCAATAGGACAAGGCCAACCCTGCTATTTCTGATTCCACAGCTAAATTAAACTATACAAGGGTAAATTTAACAAATTAGCATTAATCATTCTCCAAATAATGTATATTGGGGGCTAAGAAATTTTTCTAACAATGAATTATACTATATAGACGGGAGAGGGTGTATGTGTGTGTATATATGCCAGAGTTGTCATTGAAAGGTTGTCCATGAAAGCATTGCATTGCTGCCATTGCATGATGAGCAAACACGTCTTCATTTATGTGTGAGAATGGATAAGCCTTCAACTGATATTAACTGAATTGTTCATATCTTAAGAGATCCTCTACATATTTGCGCTTGTCATATCACTCTCTCTTCATCTTCTTTCTTTCTTAATAAAATGTAATGGTTTACAGTTTTATATCCTTTTCGATGAAATTGGCTTTAAAGCATGCACACACTCCCTTTATAATGTAAGACTTAATTGGTTTTTAGTAGGATGATGTCACAAATGTTATAATTAAGTAATTTATTTAGTGTTTTTAATTAATATACTCAAATTAAATAAATTGGTTTTATGGTAAGAACTTTGTGTGTGTGTGTGCGCGCGCGCTCACACGTGTGTTACTCCCATCTTATCGCTCTTGTTTAAAGAAGAGCAACCACTATTTCCACTTTTCGTAGTGCTATCTAACATTAAGTAACTATCTCGGAAGGTGTTTAAATGCCTAAAAACTCAACGAAATAGAATAAAAGCCCATTTGACTCTATTTGGGTAAGCGTTAGAGTTAAATGGACTTATATGGAAAAAGCAGCTTAGAAGCTGAAAATTGTAGCTTTTGAAGAGCGTTTTCAAGTCTTGAGAGGGATTATAGTCTAGCGGCGTTGAAGTTACTATGCACACAACTAAAAGATGCTAGAGAAGTTCATTCGTGTAAAGCTTCACGCACTTGATTGCAGGGTGTTTTTGTCTCCTCCCTTGACAGTGTCACTGGTCCTTTAGTTTTAGATGAAGGTACTGGTCTCATCAAGCTGCCCCACTCCTATGATTTTCGTCTTCAGCCATGGAGAGTTGTTAAGGTTTTGAAACTTAATCCTCTTCAATTTGTCCAACCCTTGCACATGTTGGTATTTTAGCCTTTTGGTGATGTGGAGATTTTATCACTGCTTTTATATTATTCAATGCGCAATTTTCCTAACTATTCAATTTACTATATCAAATTGACTTTTGCACCTTGTAATTTGTCTTTATTTGTGCTTGGGATGTTTGTGCATAATCTTATCCGGAGATATTCCCAAACTTGTTAGGGATAGTGATCAATTAGCAATGTACTATTATTTAGTATTAACATGTTTTATACATTTTAATTTATATATACTTTTATCCATTAAATATATTTAATTAAGGAATTTTGTGTTTTGTAATTGTGTTGAGGTAGAAAAATGCACGTGTTTCATCTAGAGGAGCATCAACACGAAGTGCTTTTTTAAGGTGCAATAGTGAATATGTGGTTACTAAATTGGTGCAAAAGTCACATCTGTCATTAATGGAGAAGACGATTACTATTAGTTTGGAAGGTTTGACTAAAAGTACTTACATGTACATTGAAGTAGAGTGTGAAGAAGTTAAGTGTGATGAATACGTGGCTATCGATTAGGAGTTGTGATTTAAACATTGAAGTACTTGAGTCCTGAGCTGTATTTAACATGGAGATGGAGAAATTGGTCAAAGCACAAATGTGAGCACTAAGGAACGAGAAATCTAGAAGGAAGTCCATGGATTCATCTTCAACATTGACCACAGGGAGAAATGAGAAATTAAGAAGGAAGGTGGTAATGCTAAGTAGAGCCGGGAAATTGGGTTGAGCCCGTAGGGCTGACCCATATAGACCCTGGCCCTTAAAGGGCAAGGCCTAAAAATTAGAAAAGATAAATGAAATTGGCCATGTAGGGCCTCAGGCCCTACAAGGCCTCGGGCCAGCCTGTTAGACCTGTATATTGTTTTTTTTTAAAAATTGAAGTTGAAGTTGGGCTTGGGGACTTTGGACTCTAGACTCAACCCGTTAGTCGCCTACTCGCCTCACAGCCTTAGACCTCAGTCTTTACTCCTCAGTCCTCACCTCAATCAGTCCTTCACCATCATCACTTTATCACCCGTGAGCCGTCGCTTGTCGCCTGTCAAATGCCCTCATGCCCTAGATAATAACTCCATATCCTTTCCTGATCCTTATTCCCCAGCCCACTCCTTTTATCCTCTTACCACCGTCTGCCACTCACTTGGTCCGTTCACTCTGTCCAAGAGGAATAACCACATATCTCAGCCGCTTACCATCACCCCGTCATTCACTTGGTCATAGACTCATGGCGTTACTCAATCTCAGCTCTTCTCAAATCTCGATCTCAGTTTCTCACCCATTCGCGAATCAGTCAATCAGTATCTTGTATTCCCACTCTGCATCTCCGCCACTGAATCAATCTCAGTTCCTACCACACCTTCGCAAATCAGCTTTCTCATATTGTTTTCCATCGAATGAGGTTCGAATAAGATTTACGATTTTAATTATTTAGAGTATTTTTACGCATCTTCAAATTGTCTTATTTGTGATTGTAGGTGCATTTTGAATCTAGATTCTGTGTTGGAATTGAATTTGTTTTGATGCTCTTAAATTTGTGCAAACTATGTATGCCTTCACTGCTTCAATTAATGGATATGTTTTTGTTCAGGTTAGTGGGCTTATTATTATTGTTATTGGTTCCTTGATTGAATATTTATTTTGTTCATTTGAACACTCCTGGAACCTATCGTAAACTTAAATACTAAAATCATTTGAATCCTTTGATGCTTGCAATGCCCTTCAACTGAGTGTTTTTATCACTTCATTAATTCATTATAGTGGGTGATGTACTGACGTTGTTGGCTTTCTTCTTAATGAACCCATCTTTCTTCTTAATGAACCTGTCAATGTTTCTTCATGCCTCTATTATTCTTTGTAGCTGTAATCTTAGTTTTGGGCATTTTGTTTGAACATCAAAACAAAATTGTTATGCTAGTTTACTTATTATTCGCCATAAGAAGCCGTATGTGGGCAATCATTCTTTCTCCTAATCTCTTGTGATTACTGTCTTCTTCTCTGTGAATCAGAATTGAAAACCACTATAATTATGAATTCCAAACCATTATAGAAATTAGAGAACTTCTGCTTGATATGAACCTCAAACACTGGTCAAATTCACTTCATCAAGTTTCAAGACTTTGTTAAGGAAGATGTAGAATTATAGAATAAATTGGGAGAAATAGAGGAAAGGGAGTTGCATAACTGCTACCAACTCAGTCAATTCATTTATTCATTCATCATAATTGGTTCCTACACATATTAGTGTAACCTCTTATATATAGTTAGAGGCTGGACTCTTAAGGCTGAATAATAGCTTGGATAGAAACCATTACACAATTAACATACTAACTAACCAACAGTAATGTCTGCCTGACCTACTATAACAGAATACCTTCCTAGCTAACTGACTAATGACCTTATAGATGAACAATAACATTCACATATCTGCACAGGTTAATAAGCAAACAAGAAGGGGGAAAAAAACTAAATATGGACTCACCAAAGCACCTTCAGTAGAATGCATTTGAACAAATTGTTGCCAAGTTTCTTCATAAAGAAAGGCATACTTGGCACAAGGATCAGGGCAAGGCTCACCAACTGGAACCTTAGCAAAAATATACTTGTTTGCTAGCTAGGTCTTAAACCTCCTCCAGCGATCAGCACAATACGACAATGTCTTGACTTTCAACTTCTCATTGGCAAGAACATTATACATAAGCCAGATAGAGTCCCAAATAAGATCCTTCACCTTCTTTTTGTCAACATTTTTCTACTCGTTGATCAAAATGCTAGGCTTGCTGCATGCTAGTAAGTCAACATAACTAGTATATTTGCTTTTATTAGGGCTGCAAGGAGCTAAATGTTCATCAAACTGTATATCAAACTTTTGCCTAGCAGTCCATGCTAGGGCAAGCTCTTTCAATCGGGTGGGGCCTCTTCTACCACCACGGCGTGCAGGGCAGTTACGAGGCTCACTCTGAGAAGAACATGGTTCGTTCTGATTCACATGAGTCACATCATCAACTTGCATTCCACTAACAGGACTATAATCATTTCCTCCATTCATTTTCAAAACAAGAAAAGAGGTTGAGAAAGGTGGTGCAAGAGAGGAATGCCTAAGCAAATGAGAGAGTAACAGAGGATGGTGATGGTGTGCAAGAAAGAGATGTAATGCAAAAGGGGTTTCACAACATGAACAGGGATTCAGACTTCAGAGAGAGTAACGAGAGGTTTCGCGCGAAGAGACGTATATTTTGCTTACTTTCAAGATCGGATATATTATACCACAGGTCTTATAATTTAACCTTCAAGACCGTACATTTTAAACGTCTGGTCTTAAAGGTAATTAATTTTTTATTTCATTTCTTTCAATCCTTTGAACTAGACATAATATGTCCAATCTTAAAAGTTTAACTTTTAAGATCGAACATATCAAAATGAAGGTCTTAAATTTTAATTTTCAAGACCTGACTTTATGAAACTCCAGTCTTAAAAGTAATTCAATTTTTTTTCTTTCATTATTTTTGTACCGGACACAATTTATGTCTGCTCTTAAACGTTTAAATTTTAAGACCAACTTTTAATATATGTGGTCTTCATATTTTTACAATTTTATATTTAAAATTAATTGATATTTCAATAGTTTTAATAACATATTTAAGACTGGTTGGTTTTTGCACTGGTTCAAGAAGTTCTTGATATTTAGAAAACTGCCAACATTCATACTTTTAAGACTGTGGCATCAATACTCCGGTCTAAATGATGCGGTCTTAAAGAACTTTTTTGCACTAGTGTGACGGTTGATTTGACAGAGATGAAAAAAAGGAATGCGGAGAATCAAATAGAAGTCTGTAGAATCCCACATAGTTGAAGAAATAATCAATCAACTAAATCTAGGGAGTTTAGCCCAACAGAATTGGAAAGCCTAGCTCACTAGAAATACGACGCAAAGGTCCTGACTATAAAAGGAAAAGACAGCTAGGCCTAAAAGGTAGTCTGTGATAGCATGACATGACTCAAATTGTAAAATCAGATTCAGTGAGAGAGATCAGAATTCTGCTGAGAGCTACAGAAGTCCAATTGTGACAAAAGTTTGATAGAGTCGAAGAAGACACATAGGCGTCTGACAAACATCCCTTGTGCTGTCGAACACTCCAACGATCCTTTTTATTTAGTTGTGTTCCTTTTTTCTATTGTTCATGGATTATCTTTCTTTTGTTTCGATTGTGTTCTTTTCATCTACCATGAACTAAGTTTCATTGGCTGAGCAAGAATGGATTCTTAATTTGTAATAGGAACCTGGATTACTAGTTTTAATTCAATATATATTCAATTTGTTTAATTGTGATTATAACATTTATCTTGTCTAATTAGTTGGCCACTAATAGGTATGAGTAGTGATCTTAGCTTACTGGAAAGGAATTAAGGTTAGACCTCTATTAAACAATGTGTGCTAGGCGAGCCTGTGCAGGGCTCGATTTAAATTGTAAGCTATATTAATAGGTTTACCTCACATAGCCAAGACACCTAGGTTAAGTTGATGTTCTAAGCTAAAAAATCACCATAGGAATATGGGAGGAGTAGAGTAAAGGATGTACTTACATAATTGTGGAAACTTCTGTATAAATTAGTGGTGGGTTAATTGAGTAACATTGTGATGGGAAGTTTGTTGTAGTGTTGTAGAAGTCATGTCATAAATTGTTGTAGCAATGCGATAGATGCAATCTAGGAGATTATTGTGACTTATGACAAAATGTGATCTCTGTCTATTTTAATTATGATTTTCTCAACCACATTCTTAATTGTTACTTTGTTTTGTTTATAAGTAGCAATAGTCAAACAGCCATTACAACTATTACCATCAATTTTCAATCAATTACTGGCTGCATAATCAGTGTTACAGTTTCTGTGGGATGATAGTCTAAATACTTCTTTATTACTTATTCAACTGGTTCATTTGCCACAAGGGGATTTTGACAAACATTGATCTTTCCAACACAATGCCTTCACCATGGTCCTTCTTGGTCAGCTTTTCTTGTGAGCTCAAATAAATATCAAATCCTATAATTTTGAAATTCATAGAGATGGATCATTGTTCATTCAAATCTAAATGATGTAATTACATTATGTTATTGTAGACCTACTCATAAAGATTATCCTCTTTATTTTGTTAGACCTAGATGTCACCCAAAAGGGGGTGAATTGGGTGTCTAATAAAACTTTGAATAACTTTGAAAATCTTTTCACAACTTACTGAAAGCAGTTCATATGACAGTAATGATTTATAAAGTGAGAGTAAGTCATTTGAATATATATACTGGGAATATAAGAGTTTAGGGAAGAGAATATGCAAACTATGATTTATCCTGGCCCAATCCTTGATCTACTTTCAGTCCCCAAACTTCACTTAAGATTTTCAATCTACTATCTTCTTGTTTAATCTGGGCACAAGAGAAGCCTCTACAATCCCACAAGTTCATGTAGGCACAAATGAAGTTGAATCTCTCATTGAGATACTGCCCCTTATACATTGTAAGGATACAGTTGGTTTCCCACTCAAGATCACCCAATCTTGAGTAACTCTCAGATAAAGTGATTAACAATCAATCTTCTCTTTTAAAAGTAAATAAGATAAACACTGAAGTACATTGCAAATAATCTCACTCTTTTTGATGAGCTATATAAACATTGAGAACAAAGAGCGTATCAGATAAACGTTGGATTTAAAATGTTGGCATTTCGATAGTGCAAGCCCAATGATTTGCCTTTATAGTTGATGATGATCATATAATTGTTGAGCACATTCTTCTGTTGAGTGTCTTAAGATATGACCGTTGGAAGTAGCCGTTGAAGTTTACGTGCTTTCCCTCTAGTTTGTTTGCTTTGTTTTCTTTGCAGTGCATTTAATGTTTATGACACAAATCTGACATTTTGAGGATTTGCATCTAATACTTTGTTTAACCATCAAAGACTCACTAATAAATTTGTTTAGAAGTATTGAGAATAATAATGAATGATGATAAGAGGATAACAAATCACAATCAATGATTTAAGCTTTACGGACATGGTGATTTACTGAGACAGTAATAGAAACTTAAGTTTTCATTAACTAACTCAAGTCTTGCCTTTCAGGACTCGAGTCTTGATGGTTTTCTTCTCAAAGTGTCCTTGCTCTTTATCTGAAGTTGACTTCAGTTATAAAAATTGAAACTCGAGTCAATTTGACAGTTAGTTATTGGTTTAAGTTTGAACAAGTTAAAACGTTTTTGTCTTAAACCATTAACTTCATTTTGCTTACAATTGTCAGTTATCATCAAAGCATAGAGAACTAACATTCTCCCCTTATAAATTGTCCAATGTTCCATATAAGGCTAGCAAACGTAGTGAAGATAATTTAACCTTCTCTCTTCGACTATATTCTTTCCATCTTAGTTTACTACATATGATAAGGCATGGATCAAGTTGCCGTGCAATTCTCCCGCATATTTGACGGGATTGAACACTTTCTTAGATTTCGCTTTCTCTCACACTAGCTGTAATGGTAAGATCGTGTGTTCGTGTTGTCGATGCAAGTTTAAGAAGTGACATACATGAAAAGTTGCTAAGGAACATTTGCTTCTGAAGTCTTTCTCGGAAGAATATACCTTTTGGGGAGTTCATGGTGAGGTCCATGGTATGAGATATAGGGATCAGCTTCTGCGAAGTTCATAAGTATGAAATCAATTAGAGCAAGATGATCTTGTTAATAAAGTTACTCGTGATGCTTTTGGTTTTCAGGACAACAACTTCACCGTAGAAATTCAGGGTGAAAAACCTATTTTCTTCAGGAATGGTACAACTCAATAATTTTTCAGCCTTATGGATGAGGCTGATCATCCTTATATGTAAGGCGTTGGAAGTATTTCAAATTATCTTTCTTGATAAAATCGTATCATATCAAGTGCTTTTGTGGGATCACTGATAAGACAATGTTGATGTTATTGGAATTACTATGATATGCTTTCCTAACCATGAACATTCCCGCAATCTTCTATGAGGCCAAGAAGAGAATTAATAGATTATGCTTGAACTACGAAAAAATTGATGCATGACCCAATGATTGTATGCTTTACTGGGGAGATAACGCTTGCAGGGAGACTTGTAAAAAGTGTCATGCTTTGAGGTTCAAGTTAGTTTAGAAGGGGGAAAAGTAGAAGAAGAAACCAACAAATATTCTCAGGTACTTTCCTTTAAAACCTCACTTACAAAGATTGTTCATGTTATTTAAGACACATAAGCATATGAGGTGGCATGAAGCTGACAAGAACAAAGATGGTAAGCTAAGACTTCCACGTGATGCTGAAGTACGGAAAGCGCTTGACTCAGACTTTCCAGCTTTCACGGCGGACCCTAGAAATGTTCAACTTGCTTTCACGACCGATAGTTTTAATCTGCTTGGGAATCTTAGCACCATCTATAGTATTTGGCTAGTCATCTTAATACCCTAAAACTTGCCACCCTAGATATGTATGAAACAAATCTTCATTTTTTCAATGATCATGTTAGGCAAAAAGGCTCCAAGAAATGATATCAATGAGTATCTTCAACTGCTTATTGCAGAGTTGGTAGACTTGTATAATATAGGCATCGAGATGTATGACATGCACAAGAAGACACTATTCAATTTTCTTGCAACCTTAATGTGGACAATAAGTGACTTTCCTAGCCTGGGAACATTATTAGGGTTGAATGTGCATATCAGCCTTGCATGTCCAGCTTGTAATTTTGACTCTTACTCAGTGTGCCTTTCCCATAGTCGAAAGCAGAGCTTTATGGGTAATTGAAGGTTTCTCGATGGTACACACAAGTTTAGGTTGTAACTATTAGAAATTATGCCCTAGAGGCTAATCATTTAGACTAATTGAGATATCGTATCTCAGATTTGATTTATGAAGATAGATATCATATCTCATATTTGATTTATGAAGATAAATCAAATCAGCTGGCTTTTAATTCACATTAAATAAATAGATTAGATTAAATTAGTTAGACATATTTAATTTCCAATTCAATTTCAAAATTAATAAGATTGATTTTGAATATTTAATGCGGCCCATTAGGGTTATAAATACCCTTAGGTTGTGAGTAATTTGATTACACACTAGAGAATTGAAGAGCTGCAAAAAATCCTAAAAGAGAAACGTGAGACAAAAGCTTAAGGCGTTAGCACACTACCGTTTGTGTTAGAGTGCTGTTCGGTATGGATACCGGTAGAAGGAGTGGATTCATAGATTTAGCTCCTAAAGATTGATTGACCAAGAAGGTGTTGGTCCATGAGTTCATATAGGTACGGTTCTTAACTACTAACCCGATTTAAACGCTGTTGATAGATCCTCTTCTTGGGATTCGTAATTTATTGGATAAATTTCATTTCGCTGCATGGAAGAATCCCAATAGTGGCATCAGAGCCAGATCAATTGTGCGTTTAATTTGGGTTTATGTTATGATTATTAATCATTGGTTGATGATTATAACCTGATGTATCGTAAAAGAAGATAATTATATATCAAATAAATGACGTACACAATATATCCAAATTAAGACGAGATATAACGTGATTGATTGGGCTTATAACGTGATTGATTCATATATAATGTGATGCATCATGATTTATATATAATTAGATATATAACGTGATTGATTTAATTATAACGTGATGCATCATGATTTACATATATTAGCATTATTAGCGTTGACTTATTATTTTATTGTATGTAACGTTATTATCGTTAGAATTTTGGCTGATTTAATGTTATATTATATATTAATAATTATACTATATCTATTGTAATCATGTGCTTTTAATTATAATAGATATATTGTTCCTTGCTGGAGATAATCATTACGTTTTCTTTCATATTGTATGAATTAATACCTGTTGTGATTTACTTTCATATTGTTTGGGTATGGTGAACAACATGGCTTTAGTCTTTACCATGGTTGTAATATTTAAATATGGCCTGTATGCCATGCCTTTTCTCTAAATATTCTCTTTGTACATTCTCTTCTCATCTTACTCCCCTCGTATGTTTAAATGAGGTTTCTCCTGATGTAATTTTTTTTTCTTATTTAGAGAAGTCCCTTCATTAGCTTGGAAGGATTTTAGGTTAGGTGAGCCATGTTATGTCACGTTTTAATTATGCTTTTGATTAGATCATGACATGTTTATTTTATGTATTATGTGTTGTTTGTATGAGATACAACTATCATCATGTTCACATAAATAGAATTAATTAGATTAAACCTTCTAAATGAATCTTAAGTTGTAATGCCGTCAATCAATGAAAACTTGTTAAAACCTAGACCGCTCTTTTGTATGTTCCACCAAAGTGGATGCGCTTCAGTTATCTTGACGAGACAAGCGTGGGTAATGGTGATACTCACAACATTCATTATTGTTTTGACTTAATTGATATTATCAAAACGGTTTTGGATCTCAAGGAATTAGATGGGATTAAACGTGCCTGGTCATATGATAATCAAATCTCATAAAGCTCTAAGAGTTACATGTGATGTAATTGGTAAAGAGGTTGCTAACCTAAATAACTTGACTTTAAGCGTCTTGCCAAAGTGGACTTAAATTTGAGCCAAATATGGATCTTAGCCCACTAATAATATTGAGGGTTATTAATTCAGTAGGAGATTACTAACTAACTTTGCATATTTTAATTGTAGAATCATGGCCACTAGTAATACTGCTACACTACCACTGCGATCAGTGCTTGAGAAGGACAAACTAAATGGGAGCAACTTTCTTGACTGGTTTAGAAACTTGAAAGTTGTTCTCAAGCACGAAAGAAAGGGTATGAAAAAAAGACAAGGGCAAAGGAAAGGGTAATGACTCAATTGGTAAGACCAAAAAGTCAAACAGGCCCGAAACTAAGCCTACAGCCAAGAAGGCAAAGCCTTTAAAGGACGGGGTCTGCTTCTTCTGCAATGAACCTGCTCATTAGAAGAGGAATTGCAAACTCTACCTTTAAGATGAACAAGAAGGATGACGGGGTTATCTATTCAATTATTTATGTTATAGATATTCATTTTTCTACTTCCTCTATATGGGTATTAGATACTGCATGTGGTTCTCACATTTGCACAACTGTGTAGGGTCTCAAGGACAGTAGGAAATTAAAGAAGGGTGAAGTAGACCTACGAGTTGGAAACCAAGCAAGAGTTGTTGCTTTAATTGTATGCACTTATGAATTAGTTTTGCCTAGTGGGCTTTTGTTAATTTTGAACAATTGCTTTTATGTTCCTGCTTTAAGTAGCAACATTTTTTCTCTTTCTTATTTAGATAAGGAAGGTTTTACTTCCATTACTAGGAATGGTAAATGTTCTATTTAACATAATGACATTTTTTATGCTGATGGTGATTTGCATTTTGTTCATTATTCACTAAATTAAGAACATCCTAATAATGGACATATCTATAATGTGTCTACCAAAAAGATCAAGTCAAATGATTTGAAACCGACCTACCTATGGTATTGTCGTCTAGGCCATATAAATGAGAAACACATTTCAAAACTCCATCAAGATGGATTTCTTAACTCTTTTCATTTTGAATCATTTAATTTGATACATATAAGTCTTGTTTATTAGGAAAGATGACAAAGGCACCTTTTACTGGGCATAGTGAGAGGGCCACTGATTAATTGGGCCTTATACATTCTGATGTGTGTGGACCAATGAATACATCTGCTAGAGGAGATTATATGTACTTCATTACATTCATAGATGATTTTAGTAGGTATAGGTGTATCTATCTAATGAAAATAAGTCTGAATCTTTTGAAATATTGAAAACATTCCAAAATGAAGTGCAAAACCAACTTGACAAAACAATTAAAACATTTCAATTTGATCGGGGTGGTGAATATTTGAGCCAAGAGTTCATTAGCCATCTTAGGAGTTGCGAGATCATCTCAAAACTAACTCCTCCAGGAACATCACAATGGAATGATGTTTCTGAGCGAAGGAATCAAACTCTATTGAAATGGTTCGGTCCATGATGAGTCAAACATATCTTCCGTCATCCTTTTAGGGACATGCCTTTGAAATAGCTACGTCTACACTAAATCGTGTTCCATCAAAGGCAGTTGAAAAGACACCATATGAGATATGGACTGGGAAGAAACTCAGTTTGTCATTTCTTAAAATTTGGGGATGTGAGGTTTACGTTAAACAAGAAGCCTATGCTAAATTATCATCCAGATCCTCAAAATGCCTTTTTGTGGGGTATCCTAAGGAAACTAAAGGATATTATGTCTACAATCCTACTAATCACAAAGTGTTTGTTATTCAGAATGGTGACTTTCTGGAGAAAGAGTTTATCTCTAAAAGAACCAGTAGGAGTAACGTGAACCTTGAACAGTTCAAGAGTCAAAAAACAACATAGAACCACAAATGGAAAAAGAAGAAGACTCACAACAAGTTGATGAGCTTGCTCTAGTAACACAAGGCCCACGAACGTCCGATAGGACACGGCAAAAGCCTCAGAGGTATGTACTTTTGACTACTGGAAATTGTGTATCTTACTCATTGAGTAGAATGAGCCAACTACCTATCGAGAAACCATAGTGGGACTAAACTCCGAAAGATGACTAGATGCCATGAAGTTTGTAATGCAATCCATGGACCTTAGTCGATCCACCTGAAGGTGTAAAAACCATGGAGTGTAAGTGGGTTTTCAAGGAGAAAATTGAAATGAAAAAACATAAAACTTCTTTAGTAGTTATTTTTTTTCTCTCCACGCACTCGTGTGGGAGCCTCGGTCTCTCCGCCTAGCGTGAGAGTTGGAGGGATCTGGTGTACGGTGGTTACTACGATGGCGTCAGGCGGATCGATGGAGGTTTTCGGAGAACATTCGGTGGAAGGGCGGTTGTTTAGAGCTCATCGTCATTAGATCGATTTCTCTTTTTACCATGGAGGAATCGCTGATATCGGCTCCTATTGTTTGGAGGTCTTAGGGAGTAGAGAAGGTACTGATAGGCAAGATCTTATCTCACAGGTCCTATTTAAGGACTGCGATAACAGCAATCCTCCAGAAAGTATGGAATCTAAAATCAGGCTTCGAGCTGATGGAAATAAATGGAAGTGCCTTCATGTTTCGATTTGAGAAGGAAGAAGAGTTCAATAGGATACTTCGCGGTCGTCCGTGGTCCATCAATGGAAGTTTGCTGAATCTGATGGAACGCGCAACCTATAAATCATGTGAAGACTTCGATTTCAGTCGTTGTCCTTTCTGGATCCAGATGCACAATGTACCATTAGAAGCTTTATGTCTGGAAAATGCCATTATAATCGGAGGATATGTTGGAGAGGTTGTGCTGGCTGAAAATCCTCAGTACAATGACAGGTATTTACGAAATTTCCTACGTGCTAGAGTAATTGTTGATTTGCAGAAATCTTTACCGTATGGATTCTGGATGCCCAAACCTAATGGTAGTAGAACGTGGATATCAATTCGATATGAGAAACTTCCAAATTTCTGCTTCCACTGTGGTAAGCTAAGGCATGATAATCGCAACTATAAATCTGAGCGTTTGATGTTTGCGGCTAATAATATGGAACCGAGATTTGGTCCTTGGCTATCCACAACTTCGAGTGCAGCTGGGAGGAGGTGATGGTAGTAGTGCATGAAGATTGGGAAGAAGCCAATTATGTTCTGAAGAAACAAGAGGAATTCATACAGAAAAAGAGCAGAGAGGATAGTGCCTCAGCAAAAGTTGAGACAGAGATGGAGGAGGAAGATATTTTCTCTATTAAATTGTTCAAGTCCTCTGACAGCAGGAAAAGTTACGTACCAAACAGAGGAAAGGAGTGTGAAGAACCAATCATGAATGAGGTGGTTCAGGAGGAAAACATCCAGATGAATCTTAACAAGGGAAGAAGGAGTACTCCTTTGGGAAAGGTTGATGTTAACGAGAGTACGAGCATAGCAAAAGAAACATTTGCAAGAAGTTCAAAGGAGAAAAGAGAAGGCACATCTGTTTATCCTGAAATATCACCATTAGTGGAAGGTTTTTCGCACGATGCTCCAATAGATGCGAAAGAAATTAATCCTATGGCCATTATTCCATTTAATGGTGAAGTTCTGAGTGAGGTAATCAATGTACTGGATGGCCTGGGGTTGAAAAGAAATGCAGAGGAAGAGTTGACACATGAGGAAGCTAAAAAGCGTAGACTAAACACGGTACAATGTGAGCTACCTTTGACAGCAATTTCTCTCTATGCTGACAATCTTAAAAAATCCAGTGCAAGGGCAAATAGAAGAATCAAAAGGAAGTCTCGAGGTGGGAAAGAGAATGTTCCAGAGGAAGAGGCTGTTACTGATGATGTAATGGAAGATCAGTTGCCAAGTGAGACAGGGGAAACAATCTTTGTTTTCAAGGCAAAAAGAGGAAGGAAAAAGAAGAGTGTTGCTGAAGGTGAAGGTGGCTAGCCTACATTAGACACCCAAGCACCATGAGGATCATATCGTGGAACTGTCAAGGCATAGGAAGAGCCTTGATAGTGAAGAACTTGAGGGATATGGTGAAAAAATATCATCCCTCCATAATCTTCCTAATGGAAACCAAGTCAAAAATGGAGAAATGCAGGAAAGCTCGATTGAAGTGTGGTTTTAATAAGGATTTGTACATGGATCCAAGGGGTCTGTCTGGGGGTTTAGCAGTTTGGTGGAATGACAGGATCACCTTAAATGTTCTGTACAAATCTAAAAATATTATTCATATGGTGATTGAATCTCACAATCCTGGATTGCCTAAATTCATTTCCTTTGTTTATGGTCCACCGAAGGAAAGAGAGAGAAGGGTGGTTTGGGACATATTGAGAGGATTGGCAGCAAAGATAGATGGTACGTGGTTAGTAGTGGCGACTTTAATGATTTACTATAACAAAGTGAAAAAGAAGGAGGAAATCCAAGATCCTTACGGAAAATTATAAATTTTCAGAGCTTACTGGCTGATTGTGAACTAATGGATCTTGAATTCAAAGGATCCAAATTCACTTGGTGCAACAAAAGAGGTGGTGCTATGGTTCATGAAAGATTGGATTGGGCTCTCGGTAATGTGGAATTTCGAAGTAATTTTGACCATGCTATTATATTACATGTGGAGCCAGTGGGATCTGACCACCACGCCCTGGTAGTGGACTGCTATTTTTGTGAAGAAAGGGCACCAAAACAGTTTAAATTTGAAGCTAGCTGGTTAGAACATGAGGATTTCAACTTGATTGTTGAAAAAGGGTGGAATGAAATTGATGGGGCTACTGAAGATAAAATAAAGGAATTAATCCAGAGGCTTGATGCATGTCGGAAAAAGCTCATAAAGTGGAGTAGAAGAGCTTTTCCAAATTAAAGGAAGACTATTGAACAGCTATGGCAAAAATTAAAAATATGCTATGAGGGGCCTTTTACTACTAAAAGCTTGAAAGAAACTGAATCTTTGGTAAAATAAATGGAAGAGGCATAGGACAAAGAGGAAAAATATTGGTGGCAACGTTCGAGAATATCCTGGCTGAAATGTGGGGATAGAAACACCAGATTTTATCATAATAGTGTGGTACAACGAAGACAACAAAACAAGATACTAAGGCTGAAGAACATAGCTGGAGTTTAGCTGGAAGATAGACAAGAGATCCATACGGTTTTTAGTGAGTATTATAAACAACTTTTTAGCTCAAGTGGACCTAGACTGTTGGACCAGGCCCTGGAATATGTAAAAGAGGTCGTTTCTATAGAAGATAACAACAGCCTAATTCTTCCAGTCACAAATGCGGAGATAGAAGCAGCTGTTTTCCAAATTGCGAAGATAGAAGCCATTAAATCACCTGGTCCAGATGGGTATTCAGCATTATTTTACCAATCATCCTGGCAAACAGTAAATAAAGAAGTTTGTGACATGGTTAAAGAGTTCTTTGAGGGCAATGCAGGGTTAGGAGGGATAAATGATACAAGTATTGTCTTACTCCCAAAGGTGGATCAGCCTGAAGGTGTCCAACACTTCCACCCCATTGGTCTATGCAATGTGGCATACAAGATTATCACCAAAATTATGACTAATAGAATGAGAATGCTGATGAACAAAATTATCTCGGCCAACCAACGTGCTTTCATAGCAGGAAGGATGATTCAAGACAACATAATTCTAGCTCATGAGGCCTTTCATTACCTGAAACTGAAGAAGGTAAAAAATGGGAATTTGCCCTAAAAATTGACATGAACAAGGCTTACGATAGAGTTGAATGGAATTTCCTTGCTGCTGTGATGATAAAAATGGGCTTCTGTAGAAGATGGGTTAGCTGGATCTTGGAGTGTATCTCATCTGTAGGCTTTCACCTCAAAGTATATGGACATCATGTGAATTTTTTCAAGCCGGAGAGGGGGGTGAGACAAGGTGACCCTTTATCACCTTATCTGTTTATTATCATGTCTGAAGTGTTGTCCTTAATGTTGCATTTACATGTTGAGAGGGGTGATCTAAAAGGAATAAGGTTGGCCAGGAAAGCTCCAATATTATCTCACTGTTTTTTTTGCTAATGATGCCTTGCTGTTTTTGAGAGTTGATGAGACAAATTGCAAGATTTTGCGCAAGGTTTTGATGTATATTGCAAAGCCTCTGGACAGCTGATTAATTTGGAAAAATCTAGCCGCTTCTTCTCTTTAAATACACCTACAAGGATCAAGGAAAAAATTGATGCATGTCTGGGCATTCCTTTTACAGACAATCCTGGGAAATACCTCAGACTTCCTACTGTATGGGGCCAATCAAAGTCAAGGGCTGTGGCCTCAATAAGGGCTAAGATAGGGCTCAAGTTGCAAGGTTGGAAACAGAAGCTTCTTACGTTTGCAGGAAGGGAAACACTGATTAAGGCAGTAGCTAACTCCATATCCACCTACCCAATGACATGTTTTTTATTTAAAAAAAAACATGTGTAGAGATAGACAGATTGATTTCGAATTTCTGGTGGGGACAACAGAATGATAGTGGCTCAATTCATTGGCATAGCTAGAAATACTTATCCACAAGGAAAAATGAAGGTGGAATGGGCTTTCGTGATCTATTATGTTTCAACAAAGCTCTACTTGCAAAAACAACTTGGAGAATGATTCTTCAGCAACCAAATGATCTGTGGTGCAAAATACTGAAGGGAATTTATTTCCCAAATGATCACTTCCTAAAAGCAAGGAGAGGCAGGCGGGCATCATGGGGTTGGGCGAGCTTGTTAGTAGGAAGGGATCTGTTATTGGAAGAAATATGTTGGAAGGTTGGGGATGGGAGTTCAGTTTACATCTGGAAGGATCCGTGGGTGCAAGGGCTGAAGGGGTTTAAGTTGAAAAATGATGGAGAACAGGAAGTAATAGATGACAGTCAGGTGGATGATCTGATTGTAAATGGGCAATGGAATTCATCTTTGACTAATGAGAAGTTCTGTACGACAAACAGTGAAGAAATACTGAAAACTCCCATCTTTAACAAAGCAAAAGGGAATCGGTTAATTTGGATGGCAAATAAGGATGGAGAATACACTGTGAAATTGGGATATATGGTAGCAAGAAGAAGTCTAGGGGCAATCCAAATCAAAGATCTAGGTACTTCCTTTTCCATTCCCAATATTTTGTGGAAAAATATATGGCATGTAGTGTCCCCACCTAAGATTCAACATTTCCTTTGAAGACTTAGTGTTGGTGCTATTGCAACAAAAGATGCTTTATTCAAATGAAAGTGTGCTAATAATCCTCTTTGTCCCATCTGCATGTCTGAAAGAGAAACAATAGGACAACTTTTATTTTTGTGTCCCTGGACCAAACTTTGTTGGTTTGGATGTCCATTGGGTCTAAAGTTCAGTAAATGGTCTATAAATAGGGTTGAGGTCTGGTTGTGTGATTTGCTGGGTGGTAAAACTTCTCTGGATGAATATGGCAAGTCTATTTTTGCCACAATGTGTTGGTGGATCTGGAAAAAACGATGCAACTAGGTGTTTAAGGAGGAGAAACCGAATGCCCAGGAAGTATAAGTTTGGTGAAAGTCCAAGTGGAAGAATTCTGGAGGTCTAAAACAAAGGATCAGGGTGTGTCCAGGAAAATCTTTGTTGATGGATCAAGGAAGAATTTTTAGTGGGTAAGGCCACCTTCTAGCGTCATCAAACTCAACTTTGACGGATCCTTTAAAGAAGCCACGAAGGAGGCAGGGATTGGAGTAGTTTGCAAGAATGAGAGGGGAGCATTTGTTGGTGGAATGGGGAAGCAGGTGAAGGCTAAATCTGGGTTTATGGCTAAATGTTTAGCCTTAAAAGAAGCTCTGCTGATCCAAAATAAATTCCTGGGAACTGAACTGATTTTGGAGACTGATTGTGAAACATTATATAAAAGGGTGGTAGCTAATTCTGTATCAGGGTGTGACTAGAAATGTCTGGACTTGGAGGAAATCTTGGAACTGATTGGGTCCATGGAAGGCGTATCATTCTCCCTTGTATCTACACAAGGTAATAAAATTGCTGATTGTTTAGCAATTAATGCAGCAAGAAAGATGCTTCAGCCTATTTGGTTGTCTTGTGCTCCATCTTTCTTAAGCAAACTTTTATTCCAGGATCTGAAGGCTCCGAGGTATTTTGGTCCTGATAATCCTCTTGGATATGACAGGGAAGGCATTGGTTGACATCACAGGATGAACTCATGTTATAGCTGATAGGTATACACTTTTTTACAGTAGGATACAATAGGTCTTCTTTTACTTGGTTTTAGCATTTGATTATAATTAGGTTGCTTATACTGTCATACGTTTCATTGTTTTGATATTTTTTCTTTTAATTCTTCCAGTGAGTGTGTGATAGCTTGTATGTAGGTTTTTCTGAGTGTTTTACTTGGCTTCGGCTATTGGTGATTGTATCTTTGATTTTGATATTAATAAAATTGACTCTTTTGGCCAAAAAAAAGGAGAAAATTGAAATGGATGGTAAAGTAAGTGTCTTTAAAGCACGACTGGTTGCAAAAGGATTCAGTCAACCTCATGGTATGGACTATGATGAAACCTTTTCCCCAATTGCAATGGCCAAATCAATTAGAATCCTACTTTCCGTAGCAGCATATTATAACTATGAAATTTGGCATATGGACGTCAAACCAGCCTTCCTTATTGGAAAACTACTTGAGGATGTGTACATAACACAACCTGAAGGCTTTGTGCATCAAGAGGAATCTGGTAAAGTTTGCAAGCTTCAAAGATCTATTTATGGATTGAAGCAAGCATCTTGGAGATGGAATCATGGTTTTGATGAAGTAGTCAAAGAGTTTGGATTCATTCAAAACATTGATGAACCTTGTGTTTACAAGAAGGTTAGTGGAAGCATAGTTGTATTTCTGGTGCTTTATGTAGTTGACATCCTACTCATTGGGAATGACATCTCTACCTTGCAGAGTGTCAAGTCTTGGTTAGGAAAGTCTTTTTCAGTGAAAGATTTAGGCGAAGCCACTTACATCCTAGGGATCATAGATTCAAGAGGCTAATAGGCCTAAGTTAGAGCACATACATAGACAAGATACTGCATAGATTCAATATGTAGGATTCAAAAAGGGGTTACATGCCTATGTCTTATGACATCCATCTCAATAAAGATCAATGTCCTAATACACCTGATCAAAAAGATTGCATGAGTAAGATTCTATATGCCTCTACCATTGGATCTATCATGTATGTCATGCTATGTACTTGACCAGATATCTCATTTACCTTAAGTATGACCAGCATATATCAACAAGATCCTGGTGAGGGTCATTGGACTGCTGTCAAGAATATCCTAAAGTACTTAAGAAGGACAAATGACTTATTTTTGCTATATGGTGGATTGGGTGATGAGCTCTGTATGACTAGTCACATAGATGAGAGTTTCCAAACTAACCAAGATGATCTAAAATTGCAATCTGGATATGTATTCCTTTTGAATGGTGGTGCGGTAAGCTGGAAGAGCTCTAAGCAAAGCATTGTAGTAGGTTCTATAATGGAAGTTGAGTATATAGTAGCATCGAATGCAGCTAAGGAAGCCGTTTGGATCAGAAAGTTCATTACTGAACTAGGAGTGGTTCTTACCATCTCAAATCCAATAGACCTGTTCTGTAACAATAGCGGGGCTATTGTGCAGGCTAAGGAGCCTAGGTCGCATCAAAGGACCAAGCATATACTCAGGCGTTTTCATCGTATCAAAGAAATCAATGATAAAGGTGACATAAAAATATGCAAAGTACCAGGAGAAGACAATGTTGCTGATCCTCTTACTAAGCCGCTTGCACAGATAATACATGAACATCATGTGAGGACAATGAGAATTAGGGAAATTAATGATTGTACCTAGTGTAAGTGGAAGTCTTCGGTTGGAAAGGCTAATCATTGTACTTTAAACATTATTGTTATTTAAAGTATTTCTCCATTTTGTTATCGTATCATTTGCATGTTTGTTATGATGACTATATCCTTAGATGTATCTTAAAGATTGTCCTAAATGTTCCTGGTCAGTTATATACGTGGGAGCAAAGATGAAATAAGACTAGTATGACTTCGATAAGGTACAGAGATATGAATCAAAGTCTTAGGCACTTGTAAGAGTACAAGGTGCTAGACCAACCTACTATGAAAAAGCTGCATGGATTAAGTCATAAGTTTTTCTCATGTATAACAACGTCACAATGCCCTTTAACATGAGATCATCATGGATTCCTACATGAGAGTCGTTGATCTTTGACTAGTCAAAAGTCACCTTTGACCAGGTGATGATAAAGGCTTCGATCAGGATTAGTGGTTTTCATGTAGAGGATTATGAATGGTCAAGATGGAATTTGTCCCTCACATTTGTAAAAAGATAATACTGGGCCCCTCGATAAGTGAGTCTAAGAAATGTATGACCATACTATGATGGAAAAGAGTTTCCATTTCAATTATTAGACTAAAAGAATTGAGATAGTAATAGTCAAGAATTGGAGCATGACACTATCCATGCTTCATCCTTGACCAAATTATCGCGTGATAAAAGGGACGTGACATGGTTGTATGATAGGATGTATTGTATCATCGATCCTCATGTGGATTGGGTAGTTGCAATGTCTTACTAGAGGTCGCTTGCAACTTGTGGGCTGATACAATATTGACCTACTGTCAATCTCATGTGAGTTGCACACAATAATAGTCTAACACGAGCTATAATATCCAGATTCATTGAATCTAAGATATGTCTAAGATTCAATAAATACAATGTTTTATCTAGGGAGGATATATATATATATACATACATATATATATATATATACAACGTTTTATCCAGGGAGGATATATATATATATATATATATATATATATATATATATATAATTGTACCTAGTGCAAGTGGGAGTTTGTTGAAAATTATGCCCTAGGGACAATCATTTAAACTAATTAAGATATCATGTCTCAGATTTGATTTATAAAGATAGATATCATATCTCATTTGATTTATGAAGATAAATCAATGATTTGATTTATGAAGATAGATATCATATCTCAGATTTGATTTATGAAGATAAATTAAATCAGCTAACTTTTAATTTGCATTAAATAAATAGATTGGATTAAATTGGTTAGACATATTTAATTTCCAATTCAATTTCAAAATTAATAAGATTGATTTTGAATATTTAATGTGGCCCATTAGGGTTATAAATACTCTTAGGTTTGAGTAATTTGATTACACAATATAGAATTGAAGAGCCGTAAAAGAACCCTAGAAGAGAGACGTGAGACAAAAGCTTGAAGGCGCTAGCACGTTGCCGTTTGTGTTGGAGTACTGTTCCGTGTAGATATCGGTAGAGGGAGTGGATTCGTAGAGTCAGGCCTAGAGATTGATCGACCAAGAAGGTGTTGGCTCATGAGTTCGCAAAGCATGCACACGAGTTCGCATAGGTATGGTTCTTAACTACTAACCCGAATTAAACGCTGTTGATAGATCTTCTTCTTGGGATTCGTAATTTATTGGAGAAATTTCATTTCGTTGTGTGTATGACTCTCAATAGTAACGCAATTGTTTCAATGGGCAACAAGAAAAAAAGGACCTCATAATTTATTTGGTGCAAAAATCTTAGAGCAACTTTAAGACGTTGATATGGAGTTTGGAAAATATGACCATATTGCAAAAGATAAGAGAAAGATTGCCATTACTTCTACTTCTATGCCTTAGCAATGGTAGAAGATAAGCATCTTCTTCACTCTTCCATTTTGGAAAGATAATTTGCTATAATAGTCTTGATGCCATGCACATTGAAAAAATGTGTGCGACAATGTGCTATACACGATTCATAATGAACCAGCAAGTCAAAAGATCATCTTGAAGCAAGGAAAGATTTATGGAACAAGGAAGTTTGTGCAGATGTGTGGCTAGATGAGCATGATAGATTTCAGCTGGGAAATTCACCCTTACAAAAATGAATAAGGAAATCGTCTTATTCACTATATATTAACACGTAGGCTCGAAAGGTTGCTATGTTGAAGAGTCATGACTCACATGTGCTTATGGAACAATTCTTGTCGTTGTAAGAATACATTATTGCTTGATGTGTCAGTCGTTTTGGTGGAGCTGTGTTCTTTCTTTTAGAAGTTGTGTTCCAAGTTTTTGAACGTAGAGGAGCTCGAGTAGCTACAATAGAAAATCACTCTTATGATGTGTCATTTGGAGATGATCTTTCCTCCGTCCTTTTTTATGGTGATCATTCACTTGTGCACCTTGTTCATGAAACAAAGCTTGCTGGCTTAGTTTGAATGTTAGTTCTCAACCAAGTTTTGATGATAACTAAACACTTGTAAATCAATGGTTTAAATAAGAACTCAATTTCATGTATTAAAACTCCAGTTCTTATATCAGCAAAATAAGAGAATTCGAATTCTTGATTAATGAACTCGAGTTCGTGACTTTGCCAATAACCAATTTTTCAAACTTCAAAAAGAACCTTAAGAACTAGAATTCTTTAGTACCAAACTCGAGTTTAAGAACTTGAGTTCTTGGTAAAGAACTTGAGTTCTTATTATGAGGAATTCGGTCAAAGACTAAGAACTTAAGTTCTTAGAAAAGAACTCAAGTTCATGAACTTGAGTTCTTAGTAAAGAACTCGAGTTCCTTTTATGCGGAATTCGGTCTAAGATTAAGAACTTGAGTTCTTAGAAAAGAACTCAAGTTCATGAACTTGAGTTCATAATTAAGAACTCAAGTTCTTTGAGAACTAATTTGTGCCAGAATTGAAAACTCGAGTTCTTGGATCTAAACTCGACTTCTTGGCTTGCAGACCTGAGACGTTCAGAAAGAAAAACAAAAGAACTTGAGTTCTTGTTTAAGAACTCAAGTTCAAGAACTCGAGTTCTTGTTGTTGAGTGTGATCTCTGATTCTGCGAAAGAATTGATCTTTGGCTTATGGCTTCCAGAATCACTTAGTATGATATATAAAATGCTTCTATCACGTTTGCTAGTGGTTTCAAGGAATTCAACGCTTTATTATTCAAAAAAACAAGATAAAGCAAATGCTCACGTCACAACATTTAATACGTAGCAACGAAAACAAAGCAACAAATGGAATAAAGTTGTACAATAAAGAGAAACATTCTTTCAAGGATTACTTAATCAAGATATTCTTCTGCAAAAGTATGCTCAACGGACTACGCATTTAATGAAAGAACAGATTTCATTTAATGAAGCTTCAACGGTCCATTTGGTTGAACAAGGAACAGAGCTGTGTCTAACGGAAAATTAAATAAGTCACAACGGTAACATTCAAGTTCCTCCCAACGACATTAATGACAAAGAGTATAAATGCCCAAGCATTCAATTCAGCCAACTACCGAAACTCTGCGCATTTACTCTGATTTATTATTCTTATCAGTTTCATTCAATATCTTCGGATATTTCCTATACTTCAGTGTGTCATTTATTATCTACTCGTGAGGAGTTATTAAGCACTTATTTCATTCAGTTGTTAAATCTTAAGGTTGAGGAACCTTAAGTGTGGGTGTACGATTACAAGTAGTAAGGGGGAGTAAGTCCGTGAGAGTGAGGATCTTCCCTAAGTTGTATTTGTAATCCTCGAAGAATTAGTGGAAATCCCAAGGTGTTCTTGGAGATTGTATGTAGGTCAGGATTAGACCGAACCAGGATAAATTGCTTTATGTCTATTATTTTTAAGTTTCTGTCACTTAGTCATAATTCGTTATAATCTCGATTAAGCGAATAATTTTTTTTTAATCACCTATTCAACCCCCCTTCTAGGTGATATTCCATCTTCATAGTTCACTATCGATAGATGTATCATATTGAGAAGTACTCATTTCAAATAAATTACATCAACATTACTTACTGAAGGTGGAGCTAAATCACCAAGAATAGGGGCGAATTGGGGATTTTTAAATTTTTTCGCAAGTTCTGCTCAAATGGAAACCGAACAGGACAAAACAGAGAGTAAGGAAAGAAGATTGAGACACAGAAGTTTATATTGGTTTAGCCTAACTCATTGGCCTACGTCCAGTCTTCAGGCGCCCTGAGTATTTCACTAAGTCACTTGATTACACACTCTGTAACTCTGAAGCAATTCTCTCACTAGAACTTACTCCCCCTTACAAGTTGTAATCAAAGACTGTCAAAGCTCCAAGTCCCCTGACTTGAGATTCTTTACAATAAATGAATACAAGTGATAAACTCTCTTAAAAGAGCAATTGAGATGATCACTGAAGCTTATATAGTATCAACTAATACTCTGTACAAAAAACACAAAGATAAATGAACAAATTAAATGCACTTTTGATTTTTTTGCTCAATAGTTATTGAAGACAATTGAATGTTGCTCTATTTATACTTAGAGTATGTTTAATGATCATTGCAGACATTCATATGATCATTGGAGAAGATTATGGTCTGTTACAAGCATGTTAGTCTCTTCTCTCTCTTCATTTTGTTCATTCTTTGTGTTGAAAGGATAAATGTTGAGTCCCTTGAGTTTATAACTGTTGGAATGACAAGGTTCTGAGTAGGTGGATGTCTCTTTATCTTTTTTTTCATCGTGTAAAGCTCATTAGACGAGAATATAGCAAGTTAGGTGGCTCCTCATTTAATGCTCTGACAGTTCCTTTGCTTTAGTGAAGTCAGCCTAGAAAATCTACTTAATTCATCTGTAACTTGGCTGAAAAACACTAGCAAACACATTAAACATATTTGGTAATGTTGATGGTTAATATCTGGAAGCATTTAGATCAAATAACAAGCATTACACAGATTTCGTAAGTTCAAATTTTCAACTGTCATGGCCCATACTCCAGTTTGTACATCAATACTCGAGTATGTCACTATGCACTTAAAGCCATACTTAAGTATTCGGACCAATACTCGAGTATGATTCTTCCAAAAATGAAACTCACGATCTGTGCTTTGGAGCTTTAGTTGAGCTTAAGCCAATACTCGAGTATTCAACCAATACTCGAGTTTTGGACTCTTAATAGAATTTTATCCAAAACATCAGAACCGGAGTATTCCTACAATACTGCATTATTGAACATTCAAAAACTTTAGTTGCTCTCTGTATGACTCAATACTCGAGTATTCAACACCATACTTGAGTATGGGGTTCTTCTTTGAGACTCAGAGAAAGCATTAGCCAGTATGAAACTGGAGTTTCCGAAATCAGAGTTTTCCAAATTGGAGTTTGTATGTGTAATAAATTTTCAAGTCATCTTTTCTTAGCTCAATACTCGAGTATGTTAACATCATACTCGAGTTTTCACTTAATTATGAAAACATTTGAATTTGGAGCCAAGTTGAAAATTGGACTTTTCATATTCCAAAACTTGTGTTTTCGAAACTAGAGTTTTCTAAATTGAAGTTTGCATTTCTTTTGTACAATCATTGAAGAGTCTCTTTGGCCTATACTCGAGTATGCATACCAATACTTGAGTATGCTCTGATGGAAAACTTGCAATGGTCTCTGTATGGTTCAATACTCGAGTATCTATTAGGTTACTGAGGTATTGCCCTTTGTCATTCGCATTGAACTTTTCTTTGAAACTCCAATACTCGAGTATTGTTACTCATACTCAAGTATTGTCTCCATCAGCAAGAATTCACTTTCTTTGAGACAATTCTTCAAACTTGGTTTCACAATTGATTGTTATCATCAAAACCCATAGAGAACTAACACTTGCTAGTCGCACATTTCCACATTGATATATCGATATTTTCCCTTCTTTATTTTATAGGTTTATTGGGAAATTGAAATCTTACATACGAAATAAGGCGTGGCCTAAAGGTTCAATAGTAGAAGATTATGTTCTTGTTTGGGAGAGCTTATATGAGGAGCTAATGGAGCTTATCATAAGTGCATATGAAATTTTTCTCAAAATTTTTGTTTGGGTGAAAAAAGTTGGCAAACGAGCTTATGGTTGAATCTAAGCTTATTTCAAAAGCTCCAACTCCTAGCTTATGGTAGCTTATGATAATTTCCTAGCTACTTATGTAATATTTTTATTTAATCAAATTATGTATTTTAGTTTTGCCAAATTTTGTAATTTAATATTGTTCATATTTTTGGTAATTTTGATTTTAATTTTTTTTCTTATAATTATCTCAAAAGTCATTTATCCATAAGGCATTCCAAACAAGTTTGTATTCAATCAAACTTTTCCATAAGCTACTTATGCAACCACCCATCTAAACATAAATCACATTTCACAATCAGACTTTTACCCAATCGGACTTTTCCATAAGTCTGATCGCCCACCAATATCCCAAACAAGCCTTATCTAAGGGACGAGGTCCTGTATTTTTGTTCAAGGTACTTTGATGACATTGAGACATCTTCCAATCGACCACCTTGGGTAGATGATTGCCTTGAGCCTTTGCCATCAACAACAAAGTTGTTATTCTCTCATGTTGGTAAACCAATTGGAGGAAGTGAAAACTTCAAATTGATGACAACTGAAAACTTCCAAGCACAGACATGTATTGATTAATTACAGTAAACTTGAATTTTACCTTCAATAAGCAGTACCACAAATATATTTTACCCTATATATTTCCTTACATTTTATACTTACATTTCATGATCGTCATCACATGCTTAATTGTAGAGAATTTAGAAGTCATGTGAAGCATCAACTGAGGGTCTGTTCACAGACATCCTTTGAAATTGACAAAAAGGTCCACAAAGAATTCTCAGGTTGGTTTACACGAAGAATACTGAATAACCACAACCTACACTTACTAGAATTCAGAGCTCTCGCACTCGGCCCACTTGACCATGTGCAAAGATTTATAATGTATAATGTTAATGGTTTCAAGTTTTGCACAGTTTTGTTACACCCCTATTGGCCTCGCCTTTTCAGGTGGCAAATAAAGGGATTCCCTCTTATTTATTACCTTATCTAAGTTGATTATTACTTGTTAACATATATCAGAGTGATTCACAACAGAGCATATAATCGGTTTGGACAACTATATAATACTGGTACAAGTATAAAGCTATAAACTTAGTAAAGTCCCTGAAGAGTTAAGGAATAATAATCCAAAATATAGGGTAAAAAGTAAATATATATACAGTCATCCAACAAAATATAAAATACAATTGATGATAGGGCATTCCTTATTTCTTTAATCTCCAACTCCATGCCCTTACCTTATCCCTTAATAAGCTCAGCTAGAACATATTGTATCTTTCAAATAGTCTTGAACCCAGTATTGAATCCCAAAGTAATTGACAAACTTATATAAAATATATATGCAATGCATGTATCTAACCATAATCAAGAAAACATATCAACAATGGTAATACATACTACATGTATTCAGTACACATCACGTGTAGTAATATATCAAAAGCATACTAGATATGCCCATGTTCACTGCATAAAGATCTAGTCATTATAAATGTCGAACAAACTATAACAATAAGCTCCAGTTCCACAATGCTAGGAAAAACTACGGTAGTTGAGCCTCAAACCCTAATTACATTGAATGCATTATCGGCTCAATAGCAGCTCAAGAACACACAGTCCATTAGGCCTACAACCCAAACACATAAAATATCAGACAACCTATTGAAGTAAGCCACGATTCTACAATCATGGCAGAACAAATATACAAAAGCCACACAGAGTATATAAGTAAACAATTACTACCTAACAGCTGATTAGTAAATATAAAATTTTCCCGACACTTGAATTACTCCGAATATGTACTTGCCCCAACATAAAGAAAGTACATTGCGATTCATACACTTATGCAAACTCTCATATTTAATTTCATGAAATTCGACCATAATCTAGAATTTTCAGAAATCATGACTTCACTTCAACAATTCATAACTAATTCTTAAAAAAAATCCAATTAATGTGATTCTAGCAGCCATTTGACCCTTCATATGTCTTGTTTTGACTAACAATATTTCTAGAGGCCATAAAAATTCGTACGATTTTAATGTATCAAAACATTACCCTTTGGTCAAAGATAATGTCCAGTTTTCCGGGCTATTTTCAAAAATTCATATCTCTTGGTAGACATCTCAAAAAATTATAAATTATATACCAAATTAAATATTAGGATGTCTACTGTAAACATGTAAAATTGCATGGCCATTGAACATTATTTACTATTTGAAAATCAATCATTGATCTCAACTGCCCATAAATTATCAAAGTTGGTAGATTTTTCCAAATTCTTGTAACTTAATTTTTGAGTTTCAAAATCACATTCCTTACTTGTTCACATGCAAATTTTTGTTCTAAATACTTTGGAATAATCAAAAACATCAAAATCACATCATAACTTCATGTAGGCACGGTTGGTCAAAAATCAGACTTTCAAAGTAACAACAACAATTTCCATTTTATCTTCATATTCATTCATCTTTTTGCTTAATCTTCTTTCTAAGACCATTATCTTAAATTCAAATACTTGATAATTCATTTTAATGACTAAGGAAACATCTCCTATTAAGAAATACCACTACCCCATGAACAACACTTATCTTGAAAAGAATCTAAGAAATCAAAGCACAAAGTCACAAACAATTTAGTTTAGTGACTTACTTGGCTATAGACCTTGGTTTTGCTTGAATTTTCTCCTTCTTGCACCTGGCTATATGTTTTGGCCTTGAGCATATGAGCACCATACAAGAAGATTTCATAATAATCTTGAAGTTATCCATGAAGATTAGAGAAGCTAGAATGCCATTTAATCAAAATATTGAACCTACTTACCTTGGATTCAACCTTGTGAGCCTTCTTGTCTCTCTTTGTGCGCAAGCTCTTCTATTCTTCCTTTTCCTTGGTGTGTGCCAAAATGTGTCTTGTAAATGAGGAAGAATACGTCTTTAAATAATACAAGTTGGCCATGCAAAATATCCCTACAACTTGATTTTCATTGGCTCTTTGGTTTGACTTGCTTTTCCTTTCTTTTCCTCTAGATTTTTCTTGACTTTTGCTTTATTCTTTTTGCCTCCTTGCTAGATGAAAATTATGGGCTCAAAAGGAGAAATATTTTTGTCTCCAATTGCCACAACCCTTAATTATTCCCTTTTTCGTTCCTTTTCATTGGTTAATTTTCCTAAGCTTTTAACTTCTTTCTTTGGCTTTACTTTATGTTTGAATCATCTTCCTTCTTCTTGTCCATAGCTAGCCAAAATCTATGGCTAGTTGGGGAAAAATATTTTGCTTTCAATTACCTTGAATTTACTCGTACAAATTTTCTACCTTTGGTCAACTTTTATTCCCAAGTTGACACTTCTCAAGCTAAGGAAATTGCCTTTGACTTTGTTTCAACCATGTGATTTTTATGCTTGGCCTCTTGCTCCTTCTTCTTGGCCGACTTCCTTGGCTTCTTGGAGAAGAATATTTATCTTCTAGAAGCCTTTCCAAGTGTCAATTTATCCTATTTCAAAGTTACCCAAGTTCCTTATTATGACATTTGGCAATCAAATAGATAATGGTTGTCTTTGGCCTAAAACTTAGGAAGATTCATCCTTGGCTTCTTCTTCCCAATCTTGCCCAAAAATATGAGGCTTATGTGAAAAGATTTTGGACCTTCATAATAATCCCTTTGACTCTTGTTTAACAAGCCATTTTACATCATCTTGATGACGTAAGCTTAGTTGACAATTTTCGTAAGTCAAAGATATTTTACTATATTAATTGTTTGACTTCCAAAATACCTCTTTTTGTATGGAAATTATTCTTGCCTCTTATTCCTTCATGTTAGTCAAAATTTTAGAGTAAAAAAGGACTAGAATATTGCTTCTTAATTCCCTTACCAACTTATGTCACTTAGGTCCTTATCAAATGGATTTCATGTGTCATACTTTCCAAAATTTCCTTTCCAATCCTTTTTGTCTCACTTGGATGAAATTTGCATGTCAAAGGGAATAGAAATGTTGTTCCTTAATCCCTTTACAACCATGCTACGTTAAAGTAGTCATTTAGTTGACTTTATGTGCCCAAATTCAAATTTTTCACTCTTGTCATTTTCATTCTTCTTTTGGCCAAAAATTGGCCTTAGTAAAGGATTGACCATATGTTCATTAATGTCCTTTAGGCACTTACTAAATTTGACAAGTCAATTTACCATTTATTGGCCCTAATTTAATTAAAACAATTCCTCATTCTCCTTTACTTTGTTTTGGCTGAAATTAAGTCACTATCATAGTGACCTTCACATTGTCACAAAATCACTAAAATCATTCACATGATATGTCATTTTAGCTAATTAGTTAAATTGGAAAAATTCCATAAAAGAACATAAATTAAGTATAATAAAGAACTCCTTAATATTTCATTAATTCATACTTTATACATTGTGCATGAAAAAAGGGATGTTACAATTTTGGGAGATAAGGGATTGGTAATCCAAAACTCGGGTGTTTATAGCACTTTTGGGACAAGGAGTTGTGTAAGCAGCAGTGACTGGAACATACAGTTCAATGACGTCTCGTATTATGGAAAGATGCTTGATGTGGTCAAAATAAATTACCAAGGGTGTTTCGCCATGACGTTGTTCAATTGTTTGTAAGAAAATACAACTTCTCGGGAACTCACAGCTGACAATTTAGGCATCACATTAGTTAATTTCTCTTGGCCTATTCACATCGGTCAGTCTGAATATGATGAGCCATATATTCTTGCTCATAGGCACATTATGTTTGTTATGTCATGGATGGAAGGCACAAGGATTGGAATATGGTAGTTCACTTAAAGCCTCGGGACCTTTATAACATAGGCGATGGTAATAACGTCACTTACGAGAGTGAGCTACTCTAGCCCGCCAATTTCAAAAACTTCTTCCCAGACGGCAATGACAATTTACCTACAGTTCGGTGCATTTTTCAATATAGGCTTTATGAAATAATATTTAATTTAAGTTTAATTTTTGTTTAAATATATTAAACTCACACATAATAGTTCATACACACTTTTTTTGTGGGATGACGATGGGATTGATCTAAAAAATTATGCTCATAATAATACTTTAAATCTGTAACCCTATACTATATATATATATATATATATATATATATATATATATATATATAGAACACACACACACACACACTCTTTTGTAGCGATTATATAACTGCGACAAAATTAAACAAACTACTACAAAAACAATAACCAATACATGTACAGTCGCATTAGTCGCTACAAATGTTACGCAGATTTTCTTATGAATATCCACCACACCTCATTTAATACACTTCATCATTTCTTCCTAGACACGTCTTCTCTTGTTTTCACTCATTTGTTAACAATCTTTCAAGATGTTAAGTGTTTGATGAGGTTATGTACCAATCAATGACGATAATTTCTTCTACATTTTTCTTTTCTTTTCTAACCCTTTGGTACTCTTTTTTTATCCCTAATTTGAAGGACGTTCTTCAACATTCTGGCTCTTTTCACATGCATAATATACTCTTTAATTTAATTACTTAAAAGATAGAATAATAAGTTCTTATTTTCTACACATTCTCATTTTTTTTACACCTTTATGATAACTATATGCAATCCTCAAATACTTATATCAACTATTTTTAAAATTAGCTTCTATCATTTAAATTTAAATTATTAGTTAATTATTATATTAATCCAAAATGACAATTTTAGCTTTTTCTCAAAAATGTTATTCATTTGTAGGGGTTCCAAAACTGTTACAGATTTTCAAGCCAAAGTAATTTCATAGCAGTTTTACAATTGGTACAAACTTATCAAAAATTTAGAAAACAGTGGCAAATTTTTTTTGACAAAATGGCAACAACTTTTGTAACGGTTAGGGAACCACTACAAACTCATCAAAAATTTTAAAAATGGTGGCAAAATTTTTCAACAAAATAGTAGAAACTTTTGTAGCAGTTATGGAACCGCTATAGACTAATTTTAAACATTTAACACTTCATCCAAGTAATGGTTATCTACCCGCTACAAAGTATTCACAAACAACGTCATCCCAGCCTCATCTCGTAGCGATGTTTGATAACTGCTACAATTAAAGTAGCAATTAGGTTACATGTAGTAGTGGTTGTTTTAAACCGCTACAAATTCACTTCTAACAGTGTATTTGGTAGTGGTTTCTTTAACCATACTAATGTCGCTTATAGAGGGTAAAACTGCTACAAATACAACATTTTAACCATTATAAAATGTCTTTTTTTTTGTGATATGGAAATACTTGTATGATACATAATGGTCTCATTTTGATAATCGTTATTTATTCAATATCATACATAACGGTTCTTATGTAAGAACCATGAATTTTAATAAAAGTAAATAACGGTCTCATGTAAACAATTGCTATATATTTAGAGCATAAATGAATAACAGTTTCTAAATAAGAACCGTAAACTTTTATTATACATAACAATTATTATATAACAACCATGATGTATAGATGTGAGACTCTTTAAATGAGTTGTTGAGCTAGTTGAACTCATATGTATACAATAGAACAATACCTCCCACATCGAGTAGCTATGCAATTTAGGATAGATCAAGACATTTTAAGCTTCGTGGGAAGAATCAATAGCAACTGTTGATGTGTATATGTGATAATATGACTATTGACCTATAATTATGTCTCTTTATGGGAATTAACCATGGAAAGTAAATGCCTTTGGGAAAAAACCAATATATCCCTACTAGAAAGGATGCAGGGGCATGAAAAACCGTTGAGGTTTAGGGTTTGCAAACCCCCTTATGCCCTTTTTGATAGAGATATTTATTTTTTTTTCCATTATCTGCCTTTGTTTTCCAAAGGTTAATTGCTAAAGAGACACAAGGCATTAGTAAACACTTACATTATGAGATATGTAGGTCAGGAGTGTGATTGCTTATTACCATAAAGGCTAGAAAATCTTGATTTGTCTCAAACATCGTGGCTACTCGATATGGGAAGTACTACTCTATTAGATAGAGTTAAGACTGAGTAGCTTAGAAAGTAGAGTCTATAGGACTAATCACAATGTTGGATTTTAGAGGTTTTAACTTAGGGCCTTCAACTTAATACAAAAACAGGAGAGAAGCCTTCGATTAGAGCAACAATAGATTTTCCAAATAAAAAAAAAACCATAATTTCACAAAAGCAATTTAATATGTCACCTTAAATGTTTTATTGCGTCATGACTTCACAAATGTTGCAAGTATTCACTTGTTAATGTATGACTCATGGTAGAACTAGACTAGTTTATTCATCAAATCTTTATTGATCTTGATTCACTTGTTCATGGATGACTCTTGATAGAACTAAACTAGTTTATTCATTATATCTATATTGATCTTTTCAAAGTAACTTCTAAAGATATGGATACTTTCAAAATTTTCTTAGGGTTCCTTATCTCCTGAAGTTAATTAAAAAAAGATCAACATAGTAGGAAGCTTAAATCACAGCAAAGAGTTGACAACTTCATGTGACAAGAGAGGAACCTTAAACCAGAGCAATAATGGGTTTTTTCCAACAACAAAAAAACATAACTTCACAAAAGCAATTTAATGTCAACTTGGATGTTTTATCACATCTCAGTACAATTGAACTAGTTTATTCATCACATTCGTATTGATCTAATGGAAGTAACTTTTGTAGATATGTGTGTGTGTGTGTGTGTGTGTGTGTGTACTTCCAAAAAAGAGAGATTTTTCCTAAGAGATCCATATCTCTAGAAGTTACTTCCAAGAGAACAATGGGATAAGAATTATGAATTAAAGCAATGGGTTGACAACTTCCTATAACAGGAAAGGAGCCTTCGATACATCAATACTAGGTTTTCCAAAACAAACGATATAAATTCACAAAAGCAATTTAACATCACCTTGGATGATTTATCAAATAGTGACTTCACAAAGGTAACCCAATTGGCTCAGTTGGACACTGTAAATAATACAAAAGGAACCTTCAAAGTGAATGCAAGAAGGATAAGGTGAAATGGATTAGGGAAATCAAAACTACTATACCTAGCTAGGGCTCATGAATGAAAGTGAGAGTTAGGGCAAGCAAAAGCAACTTGTCCAGTAGTTGCTAAGAGAACGGTCAAGTGTATTCACTAACGCGGCTGTTGTTGAGAAGTAGGACAAAGTTTTTATGGTGGGGTTTGACTATAAATGACTCTCAGGCTGGAAAAGACAATATGAGTTAGTAGGTTATGATGTTTTGGGTTTTGACTTTAAAAACTAACCAAGTGACAAGGATATTATGTTTCATACATTTAACTATAAGAGAAATGGTATGGGTTTTTGGGTTATCGTGCCTAAGACTTTGCATCATGGTTTGTGGATAGGAACCCTTATTAATTGGTTTACATTTATCATGGTTCTTTACTAATAATCATGAGATATGTTTTTTTTAAAAAAAAAAAATTGGCCAATAGTCCCTAGATAATTATATTTTTATATTTTATAAGAAATAAAACAAAAAAACATCACTCTCTAATAGATGATCTGAGGTCTCTTGTGAATTTTGAAACTTTTGTTTCCTTCAATTTGAAAGAATTGAAAGTTCCAAGAACTCACGACATATCTCACATCATCACGCTACTCGTCATAGAGAAGTAGCCTAAACCATCTTGGAGTATGTCAGGATCATAGTGGCCGAGTCATACTCATTAACAATGAGATTGACATTCTTATTCATACTTGACAAATATCCAGATAGCTTCTTCACAACATGGTCAACATCGTTACCTCCACTTAAGGAAGTAAAGGCTATTGAGGCGGAGGAGGAGCATAAGGAGAAGGCGGTGGTGGATGTTGTGAAGGAGGAAAATGAGGTATAGGAGGAAGATGATGCTAAAAAGTTTCTAGCAAGTCTATAACATGGCGTTTCATCTAAGGGGGTAATGAAGAAATAGTAAGAAAAACATAAGGAAATGAGGCATTTAAATAGATTTGAAGTGACAGGTGTAAACAATCATTGCACACATTGGAAGTTGAAGAGGAGCAATCGTATGCAGTGGTAGGTAATGAATGGGTACTTGGTTCTCATACTTGATCATTAGATAACGAAGAAGCATGTATAGATTATTATCAACAACATGGAGAAGGGAAAAGGTTTCAAACCATTATAACGGTTTTTGTGTAACAACCATCATTTTGTGTGACAAAATATAACCATTACTAATTACAACCGTCATGTATCTGCATGGTATTATAATAGGTCACGAGTTTTACTTAATAACCATTATGTATTTCACTTTTCTTAAAAATATTGGTGGGTTGACTATGCAACCACCATTTTACAAACAAAATTAAAAAAAAAAAGAACAAAAACTAAAAGTGTATAAAAAAACTAAAAATACCAAGTTATGGAGATGTTTTGCCTAACAATACATGATGTTGTGTATAATTAACTATTACTCTTAGGCATTATATATTCTTGTGCAACCTCTGCCTCAACATAGATAACATTTATTCACTATGACCATTATATATTAAACGTTATATATGCCTGAATATGTAGTAGTGACTTTTTGTGTGTGTGTGTGTAAATATGTTACAAATTGAAATATGTGACTTCTCTTAGCTATGATTTATTAAGTTTTGTAGGGTTACGGTGTAAATTTACCTTGGAAGTTTTTGCTGAGGAGCAATGTTACCCCAGAAGTTTTTTTAGGTTTAATATTGTCTCAGAAGTGTTAAAATGGAGCAATATTGTTTATTTCCATTAAAAGTTAAAGGTGAATGTCAATTCTTAACAGCTAATATTGGTTTTATAATGGAATAGGGAAATATTGCTTTGTTTTGAAACTACTAGGGTAACATTGAACTTGAAAAGATTTACAAGTTGAAACTTTTGGAGCAAATTTGCATTTTAACATAATTTTGTATCATTTTCCCTATTTGGTTTTAGGAGACAAAATTTCATCTGTCCACTATTAAAAAAAACTGCAAACAACATTTTGTAACAGTAATGATCTGAGTGCTTTCTTTGATGCATAAACTTTTCAAGTCAATAATATGGGTTTCTTTGAATAATATTTTGGGTTAAAGTGCAAATTTGTTTTAGAAGTTTTTTTAGATTCAAAATTTCATTGAAAGTGTTGTAATGGAGCAATGTGCCCCTTTTAGTTAAAAATTTAATAGTCAACATCAATTTTTTTAATGGTCAACATTAGTTTTTTAATAGTATGGGGTAACATAACTGCATTTTGAAACTTTTGGGGCAACATTGAATCTAAAAAAACTTTTAGGGTAAATTTTCACCTTTACCCTAATATTTTTCTTAGGATTATGTCGCAAAAATACATATAAGATTTTTTTCAAAGTGCATCCAACATCAAATGCTTTTTTGAGGGGCAAAAGTAAATATGAACTTCCAAAATATGTGTAAAAATACACATTGAACATAAGTTAACTATATGTTTAAACTTTTTAAGAATTAAAGTGCAACAATACACATGATATTTTTTAAAAAGTATGTCGTATACAAATACCTTTTTAGGGATAAAAGTAACTATGATTTTCCAAAATATGTGTTAAAGTACACATTTAAGCATTAGTTGACTTTTTGAATTTTTTAATTGAAAATTGTGACATTGAGGATGGCATGGATGATTAAGACGCAACTTGAAGAGAAATACTTACATACTCTAGGAGTACCACATCATCTAAACTTTGCCTAATGCAAACATAAAACTCATATCATTTTAATCATAGTTGACTGATGACTCATCTGAAAAATTCAAATTGTATCTTGTTTTTAAGAAAAATATTGGTTGAACATTTTCTTTTAGTTTTCTTAAAATTAAGAAGGTTTTCTTAAAAAGAAGATAAAATTTAAATTTTCTTAAATGAGTCATCAATCAATTAAGATTAAAATGATATGAGTTGTTTTGTTTTCATTGGATAGAGTTCAGATGATGTGGCAGTCTTAGAGTATGTAAGTATTTCGCTAACTTGAAATAATAATTTTCTAACTAGGCAATAGATATTAATTTCCACATAATCCTTTATTTCAACCTCATCATGTCTTTCAGAAGAGAGATGGAGATGAGAGAAAGTGTTAGGTTGAGATAAAGTGATAAGGTCATAAATTGTTAGATGGAAATTAATTTTCCTTACTCAGTAAGCAAATTATTATTCTAAGTTGTTTCTTAATCACCCACATTGTTCCCGTGTCACCATTTTAAGTCAAAAAATTCAAATAAACGGTCGATATGCATTTTTGTGCCTATTTTGAAAGTTCACAGTTAGTTTTGTTCCTAAAAAAAAAATTTGTGTTAGGCGCACTTTTGGGAAAATCTCATCTATATTTTTACACCATAACTCCTAAAAAGTTTCAAACAAGCGGTCAATTAATGGTCAATGTGTATTTTTGCACCTATTTTGAAAGTTCATAGTTACTTTTTCCCATTAAAAAAACATTTGGTATTTGGTGTATTTTCAAGAAAATCACGTATGTATTTTTGCACCTTAACCTTTTTTCTTATGCCTACCCCCATCTTAAATTTTATATTTGTTTTAAGCATAAAAGAAATATATTTCCAACATAGTATTCCCTCTTATCCTTAATATAAGATACATTTCAAGAGTTGATTTTGATCATAAATATAAGATATAGTTATCATATTTGTCATTATTTTCCTAATTTACCTATTGATACTCCCCCAACAATATTAAAGGAGATGGAAAGAGGGAATTAATAAAGATGATTAAGATATTTTAAAAAATATATGTCATATTAACTAACTTCTTTAATTTCCTCAAATAAGATAAAAATATCTTATATTAAGAACAAAAAAGAGTAAAAGTAAAAAAAAGACTCCTACCAATTAAATTCTTATATACGTAAGAGTCGAGATTCCAATCACTAACGATTTGTTTAAGCCCGAACTAATGTAACACATGCTAACCTAAGTTGTTCTGACAAGTACCAAAAAGAGTACTATCTCCAGCCCTTAATTAATATCAGACCTACTTTATAGTTTATTTTTAATTTTTGAAAGCAAGTCTTATATGAAGGGCCGGAAAAAGTAAATAAGTAGCATCATGTTTTAGGTTCATTTTATTGGAACCTCACTCCAATTCCAATAACATGCACGTAGCAAAAGAAAATAAATTAGATGCAGAAGTTTTCTTTTTAACAAAGATAGCTCGATATTAAAATTATTTGGCTACGATTTATTTGTTATCGCTCTAAAGTGTTGATCTGATGACAGTGAATTATACTCGTATTATATAATACGTTAATGCACCCGTTATATTCATAAAAACTGATGGTGATAGTTCAGTACTCATTCAGAAAATAGTTGTTTTGTTTCCAATTATTTGAATATATCTGACACAAATATTTAAATTTTGGTATGTACAGGATCAAAATCAGATCTAGAACTAACACTTCTTGACTGCGCAGCAAATTTTCAATTTTTTCTTCAATTACTATGATAAGAAATAAGATATTATGATAACCTTTCTAATGATATTGATTACTATTTATAAAATGTTAGGGGTTAATATTGTTGTTTGTCGTTAAAGTTTAATCGAATTTTGGTTTTAGTCCTTAATTAGTTTTGGTTCTATAGTTTTATAAAATTTTTATCTGAGTTTGATGGTTAATCTCTATACTTTTAATGAGTTTTGGTTTTAAGTTCCTATCCTTAAACTTAAATAAAGTTCTTATGAAATTTTAAGGACAAAAACCAACGATTTGAAACAATAAAGACTAAAAATAAAATTTAATCAAACTATAAGGACTAACAATAGTATTTATTAATGCTGACATATTTTTAATTTTTTCATAAGAGTGATTTTTATTTTTATTATTATTTTTTATATATATACAGAGAGTATACCGCACCGAGGATAGATTATCTCTTCTAGAGAAGAAAACAAACGACCGAATGAAATCTAATATTTAATTTTTCATATAGGTGTTAAGAGTTCTCATCAACGAGTAATGTTTTAAAAAAATTAATTTTGTCATTTTTATCATTGATAGAAATGATACATTAAAATATAAAACGATCTATGTCATCTTTTGGCGCATTTAATATTAATTTTTCTCTATTAAAAGACAACATTGTGCCAACAAATATTAGATGGCCCTAACTCCTTGACACAGACTCTTCATATGTAAATCGGATTCCCTTTTTTTAATATATATAATATTTTTTATTTGCAATTTTATACTGAAAACTGAACTGAAAACTACACATTTACTTCTGTTAACTTTATATAAGATTTTATGTTTGTCCTTTGATTTTATAAATTGTCTTTTCAATCCTTTAATTCTCATGCTATTAGTTTCATTAAAAAAAATGTCAACATATAAATCTTAAATTTGAAAAAATATTTTCAAATTCTAACATATTAATTTTTTTAAAAATAAATGACAATGATTAATTAGCACAAAAATTCGTCATTTGAGACCAAAGTTACAAAAATTATAAGATTAAAAAATATTTTATAAAACAAAGTGACCAAATTGAAATCTTGTATAAAATTAGATGGCCAAAAAAGGTATTTATTTTCCTAATTTACCCTATTGATATTCTCTAAACAATAATTAAGGAGGAGGGGGAATGAGGAAATAATCAAGAAAGATAACTAGGGTGTTTTTAAAAATATATGTTATATTAACTAACTTAACTAAATTTTTTAATCTAATTAAATTAAGTAAATATGTCTTGTATTAAGAACTGGAAGGAGTATAAGCAATTACTCAATAATCAAGTTTTAGTTTTTTTCATTTTTTTGGTTAGTATAATGTTCGGTGTGTATAGTTTACTCTCATTTTAGTTTTAGTCCCTATAGTTTCAAACTATAGGTTTTGGTCCCTCAAGTTTTCTTCCCTTTATAAAACGCTAGTCTATCTAATTTAACAAGGACATTAATAGTGGTAAATAGGGTTAAAGGGCTATTTTGCCCAAGAAGTTGTTACGGATGGGCAATTTTGCTTCGGAAGTTTGTTGGGAAGTGATTTTGTAACATCCTAAATTTTCATTCATAAAACTTAGATAATCTTATGAAGAAAATATTTAACGGTAAATAGAATTTGAGGAATTATGGTTTAAATAAGGAGGATAGATCTAAAATGAATTAAAATATCAAAGTTTAAAGAAGTCTAAATAAAAATATAAATAAGCAATTATTATTATTGAATTATTTTAGAAACATAAAATAATAAAGTTAGTAGATGTTAAATGATAGTGTTTAATTTTAATTTTAATTATGTGTGTATAAGTAAATAAATAATAAAATAAGAGTGTAAGAAGTCTTACATCAACTAAATAAGGAAAAGAAAGAATTCTTCGAGCTTATATATAGGAGTTGTAACGCCCTACCTTGTAGCACCTTTATTTATTTGAGTTATAGCGCACAGACATCGAAATAGTTTGGAGACTTAATTACGGAATAAAACTTTCTTAAAATAATTTAATTGAAAACATGATGATACATTATTTGTGATTCAAGTCTATGGGTTGTTAATATAGTAATCCAAAATAAACAAATGATAAATTATATAATAGAGTCCACCTACTCATATTTTTCCAAAAAGTTCCTTCTGTTGTAACTTTTACAGTTGCATCTTTCCTCTTAATCTCGATTCACTACTTGTCTCTTTCATGCGATCTGAAGTTCAAATGAATGAACCCCAGGTGTAATATCCCAGATTTTTAGATCTTGAAACCTACAGATTTATTATGGACTTTGGGCCTTTTATTATTTAGTTGCTCCAAGCCCAATTAAGTTAACCTGGCCTATTGTCAAATAATCCATATTTTATTAAGAATGGAAGGTTAATCACGCAAGCTGACAGAAAATCTCACTCCTATACTGTATCAGCACATTCTCCTCTCTCTTTGAACATGCAAGGGCAACAGCAATTGAACAAGTTTGATATAAGAGTATTGCTTGGAAGATCGGTCATCTTGCTACAAACAAGAACTGAGATTGAGAGAAAAAGGGAGAGGGAAAGCAAGGAAGCGTTCGCTGTGATATAGCATCGCATACTACTTCTTTGATTACATCAAGGGCTAAAAGAGTACGATTTCAACAAGGAATCCATCGAATTAAAGGTAGCTATCAGTTCTCTCTTCTTTCCAATTTCTAGCTGCATTTTAAGGGACCTTTAAGAGAGATAACTGTAGAAGAAAACCTAGAAATTTTATGCTAGGAAGAACTATAAGAACTGAGCTCTGAGGTCTCTTTGATGGCATACATTGTGAATTTAGGGGCTGGATAGAAGAAGAGATAGAAGTGTGATCTTGAGATGCATGATAAGAGAAAGGAAACCTAGGTAGTGCGATTACATATACGTAGGAAACCATGGAAAACAATTTCAACACCATCGCCTTATCCTAGCCATGACATTCCCCCAACAAAACAATGCGCACACAATTTCACCACCTGAGCTCTATCTTGGCAACCACTTTACAAAAACCCACCCTGGCAACTATACCACAACTACAACATATAACTATAAACCCAACAACTACACCACAACAACAACATATAACTACGAACCCGGCAACATATAACTTATATGTGATTTTTGTGCATGACTTCTTCTAGCTTATTCTTGGCCGAATTGATTGGCTTGAAGGAGAAGGAAATGAGTCTTCAAAATGCCTTAAATATGTGTCTAAATATCCCTTGCAAAAGTCAAGAAAATTTTCTTATGGTGACACTTGTCATCTTAAGCTTAGATTAGTAGACTTTATATTATACATGTGTAAAATTTTCCCTTCTCCCTTTTCTTTTCCTTTAGGTCAAAATTTTAGGCTTGTATAAGAAGATTTTTGTGCCTTTGTATTACCCATTTGACTCTTGCACATTAAGCCATCTTATGTCATCTTTGATGATGTAAGCTTATTTGACTAAGTTCCAAAATCAATTGCTATTTTCTCTCTTAAGCTTCTTGGCTTCCATGTGTCTTTTTACACAGAAAAATCTTCTTGTTTTCTTTCTCATCTTGTTTGGCCAAAATTCTTGACTTGTTGGCCAAGATTATTGACTTATCTCTTACTTAACATATGGTCAAATATTGGTACATAGTTGAAAAGCTTATTCAATACTCATCTTTAACTTTTGATATGAAATCACCTCCTTTCTCTTTAGCCTTGTATTTTTAGGATTATTCAGAAAGCCTTTGAATCATCCTCTCCAAAGTTAACTTTGCTTCTAATAAAGACAAATAGCAAAGAATAATTATCCATGTTGACTTTTATATGAATATATGCTAATTGTTCAAAATATTATCTTATCCTTTCTCAAAAACGCAGGACACCCTTATTGGTCTAGGAAATGTCATGTACATACCCATTCCAACATATTTTTGTCCAACTAATCATCCTATGCCTTAAAACATAACTGAGTGGCAACTTTTACTGACCAATTAATATCGTATAAGTGTTTTGTTCCCCTCTACTGTTGGCATTTTAATTTTATGACCTATATATGTTGGGTTCACTTACTTAGTCCCTAAAAGCTATTTTATCTCTTGTCATTTTTGGGATTGTTCCTAAACTAGGCCTAGTCGTTCTCCTAATTTAGTTTTATTCTTAAGTCTTAGTGCCCAAAGTTTAGGATATTACATAGAATATGTAGAATTTGTATGAAACTTACTACTTTATGACCAATAACACCTTATAAGACCTTTCTTTGAACTCTAGGACTGGATAGATTGATTAGTGGAATCATCAGAGACAACTATAGATCTATATGCATAAAATGATTTTTTATTTGGTATATTTGTGATGCATGCCTTGTTAAACCTCCTTCTCATTGAGGTGAATAGCCTTGTATGGGCAATAATTGAACTACTGGTGTACTATTCTTATTAGTATAGACTTGACAACTATATGTATTATGTATGTGATGCACTGAGATTATGTGCTATTAATATGTTGTTGGTTGACTAGATAAAGAATACATGTCTATGTTGAAATATATTGATTAAATGTTATGAACTAGAATATATGAGCAAGTGGATATCAAAATCCCTTGAGAATAATATGATATAAATAGTAGAGTTAGTGATTAGCCTGTGAATGATAAAAATTAAAGGCCATATGGTAGACCACTAGTTTAATTATTGTGTACCACTAGCTAGCATATATTTACATGGCAGTATTGCTTCACACAACACTCCAAGGGCTTTTGGACAATATTCCTAGAGCCTGGGCAGTATTCCTAAAGGCAATAACCCTACTGGATGATCCCATGGTTGCTTGTGCATTCTATAGCACTTTAGTCGATCTACATAATACTTGTAGAGAGTTTGTGAGAGTAACCAGCAACATGGAATACACTTAGCCCATGGGTTTAGTCAGAGGAAATTGAAAACGAAATATCACCTAAAATGGGGTGAATTAGGTGATTTCAAAAACTTTTGTGATTAAGTCCAACGATTAAAATGAAAGAGTAGTAAAAGAGAGAATAATAGGCATAGAAGATTTATACTAGTCTTGTCCAAACTCTTGACCTACGTCCAATCCCCACGCACTTTGGTTTTTTCACTAGCACTTTCAATTACACACTCTGTAACTCTCAAGTAATCCTCTCTCTAGTATTCGCTCCCCTTACAAGTTTTGTAATACCCCAATTTTCATAATACATGTAAATATTAAATTTTGATAAATGACACCTATTACAATAGGTGAATTTGTGGTCTCAAAACTAGTAAAATAATTACCTTATCTTCTAAGGTGATTTCTCATGAAATTAGAGTAAATAAAGAGCTAAAAATCCCTAAGTGAATTTATGGGTCATAAAATACCCTGAGAATGTTATGATAAATCCTAAGAGGCAACTAAGTATTTATTAACATAGAGAGTATGTTGTCTCTAAAGTTTTAATTGATTTATTATTATTTTTAGGAAATTATACCATTTTTTTAGCAATTAAAATCATCAGAGGATGATAAAATCAATTAAAGGAAATTGACAACAATTATTGGGCAATTGAAATTTGCAATAATTGAGATACTTTGGTAATTTTTGAAATTAGTTAATAATTACTTTATAAAGATCACTTGAGAGTTACTTGGAGGCTACCCAATCTTTGGCTATAAATAGAGACTCCAAGCTTAATAAATTCCTCAAAAATCCACCAAGGCTTAGGCCGAAATTTGAGAGAGGTTAGGAGTGTGTGGAAGAGCTCCAAGAACAGTAGCAAGGTTCTACAAGAGGTAAGGAAGCTTTTAGTTTTAGTTCAAGTTCCTAGCTTATGAAGTTTTGGTAGAAATATTAGGGAATGTTGTTTTGATCTTCAATCTTCCAAATATAGTTTTAATTTCATGTTTTTATGATTTCCATCGCATTTATTTCGAAAAATTGATGAAGAAGAAGTTATAGCAAAATTTTTAGAAGATTAGGATCAAAATAGCGAAGCTCTGGCGAAATTTCCTCAAACAGTGATTTCTGGAGTCAGGGGTAAAAATATCAATATTTTATAATGAAGATGATGTTCTAAAATTCTGAGAAAATTCATGGTGAAAGTAGACGTCTAGGGATTTCTAAATCTATAAAGAGTGTATCATTTGAAGCTCTGTGCAAAAAGATAAAAATCTCAGAAGTTAGGCAATGTTTTCTGTGTGAAATTCTGGGCAGTATTTAAAAATGTGAAATCTGGGAATTATCCATGAGTTCTGGGTAAGTCCCAGTATTTTTCTTCAAAAATATACTTCTCAAGGATTCTGAAACATTTTACGGATCCTCATTTTGATTTTTCTAGAATTAGTTATGATTTTTTCAAAGTTACCGAAAAATCTGCCCAGAAAATGCTGCACCACGTTTTTGAAGAAATGTAAGGGCAAAATTGTAATAATAAATCCATCAAGGGTAGAATGGTAAATAGAGGTGGAAATATCTCTTAGAATGTTATTCTAAATGATATGGTGATATGTTAGGATATCCGGGCAGTCCAAAGCCGGAATCAAAGGTCGGATGTTTGACGACTATGCGGTAAAAGGTACGGACGCGTATTGTAACATTAACACTTATGCTTATGGTATGGTTATATATGATAATTGTTTTCACATGTTGATACTCCGTTTTGAAATTGCTCATGGATTTGAGTTGTATACGGGTTATAGTCTTGATAACACCGTTGAGTTTTCCTAGTGCTGAGGACACGATAGGCCATCGTGGCACTGGTTATGTGCAGACTTGGGTAACATACATATTGCAGTGGCTGTGTTATGTTACTTTATGATATGTTTTTGAAAGTTATAATTGCGAATATATTATTGTGATACCTGTCATATACTGTTTACATAAGCATGAGGTTAATCGTTACCTGAGGTCCAATGGACATTGGACCTCAGTCTTAATAAATAGTACAGGAAAGAAACTGGGATGGAGAAGGCGTCGGTAGATAGAGCCGTGAAGAGGCAACGGTTAAAGGCAAAGGTCGGTAGAAGTTATTAGGACTTAGCTTCTGGCACGAATTTAACAAAGTTACTTTGAACTGTTTGGTGTCTAAGGCTAGGTTAATCTATGTGGGAAGCCAATCAGTCGCCGTATAAGTCGGTGAGGCCCCATAATAGACCCCTACCTGGCCAATCTGTTTGATTAACTGATGTTAGGTTCCAAGCCATAGGTCTAGTTTAAGACTTTCTTTATGAGAGAAATGTATTCAAACCTCTGTAAATTGTATCATATGAATATTCCTTCAGGATATTTAATATATCAGCTTATGTCGGGCATCATCATATGTCTGGGCATTTTTATATCAGATACTCGTTGTCCGGATCTTAGCGCACGCTATCAATTTCCGCAGGACTCTAAGCTGTAGCATCTCAAACTCTGTTGTTTTTCTTAAAACTAAGTGTCGACCGACACGATTTTCGAACCTGGAATTTGAGATGTTACAAGTTTTAATCAATACACCCACTCTCAGGGTCCCTCTACCTTGAGTTTTTTTTTTATAGAAGTAATGATCAGATAATAACTCTCTTACAGAGTCGATAAAGAATCATTGAAGTACAAGAATATCCAAAGATATTACATAATGTTGAATGAAACAGTAATTACAATAAATTTGTTTAATCGTAAATTGTTTTGGTAGTTGATTCATATTGAATGTTTCGTCTTATATTTGGTGGTTGCGAATAATGACTGTTGAGAAGCTTCAATGAATTCGTTGTGAGTAATGGATATAGTTGTTAGATAGTTAAAGTTTGTCCTTTACTCATAACTTCGATTCTGCAGAATAATCGCCATCATTCTGCCCCTTTGACATTCCTTTTGTTCTATCTATTATATTCTAGCAATTAAAATGGAAAGAGAATATAAATGCCTTTTGGGTTGCTAGAGAATGGTTGCTGAGTTGGTGCTTGGTTTTTGTAACAACATTTAATGCTTCTGAAAAAATTAATGCTTTTTGAGATTTCAAAGTTAATCACTCGCATAATCATTTGTAACTCATTAATACACTGATTAAATATAGTTAGGAACAATAATGAGTGATGATAAGAAGTAATGAAATCACAATCAATGATTTTAACTTTACGAACACAGTGATTTATTGAAGCATGAAAACTCACTCAAGTTTATCATTAATTGACTCGAGTTGGTTCTTTTAGTACTCAAGTAAAGATTATTTTCTTTTAGCACAATTTGAATGAGACAAAAGCTTTTTGAAGAAGATCATTTCACAAAGCATAACTCGAGGCTAAGAACACTGACTTGATTTTTTCACTTGAGTCAAGTCTATTATAACTTGAGTGATGAAGTTTTCCTTACAAACTAAAGATTGCGAGTTATATTGGAAAATAAGCAAGAGAACTCAAGTCTTAAATTGCTGATTCTATCAGATGACTTGAGTGTATTAAATCATAACTCAAGTTTATCAAGGATTTGCTCACATATATGATTGAGAAATGCGTTCAAAAGTGATTTTGAAACAAATGATACTAGAGTGCATAAATGTTAACTCAAATAAGTGACTCGAGTTTGTAAGTATTTGCTTGAGTATGGAGCTTTTAACTTTGTGAAAATAATTGAGTGCATGATATAAGTTTTGAAAAACATATGTTTTAGCACTCACTAATACAACTCAAGTTTTGAACCATTAACTCGAGTTTGTCAAAGATAAAAATTGTTTTGATTAAATATTTCAATGCACTGACTTGAATAGTTGAACATAACTCGAGTCTATCAAAACTGAAACACTATTTTGACTATATTTTTAAAGCGTTGACTCGAGTTTTTGAGCCATGACTCGAGTCTATTTTTGGCAAACACATAGAAATACCTTTCGATTCAAGATTTCTTTGATATAAGTTATTTGCTCAAGTGCCATTAAACATACACTTAATTGACTTGAATCATTGAAACTACACACAAATGTAATCAATGACGTACAAACATTTCATATATGATATTTTTAATATTTAAGTTACTTTTATGTGTTTCAAATAAAATAATGTTTAAAATTTAAAGTATTAAACGTTATATTTGTTTTTTTGAAAGGGGAAATTTTCTTTTTTATAATCTATACGTAGTTATTTTTTATGATATAGTTTTTTTTTAAAAAAAAAACTATATAGATTTATTGTGCAATTTTTTTCTAGGATATTTCTTTTATATTCTCTGCATGTTCTTCAGATAAAATAAATATGTTACTTTTAAAATTTGAATAATAACTCTAACCAACCAATTTTCTCTTTAATGATACAGACCTCCCTTAGCTTATTTGGACTTAAGTGTAGGTTTTTAAAATAAATGAGAAATCTACGTAACTAAGGCAAACCAGGAGGGTAGCTAGAATATTTTACTCTTAAATTTTTTATAGATTACATTTTTATTATTTAAATAAAAAATATTTATATATTTTTATCTTATTCTTATTTTATTATCAAACCTTTTTAGAGAATCTGTTAAATCTATGCCCACATATGTTCTAACAAAATTATTTCATTCAAGTGATTTTTTTATACTATCTGCATGTTCTTCAAATTAAATACTTTTAGATCGCACGTGATTAAAATTAATCCAATTATGAAAAGTGAAGATTAAGCCTTTCCCCTAAAATAGATAAATTAACATCTTTATTTTCTTTAAATAAATTTATTGAGAAAGAGGCCAAACTTTTGTTTTTTAATTTTTTTAGAAAAAACCAAGAAATAACTGACCATGATCTACTGCTTTGGCCAAAAAAGGAAAAAACAAAAAAACAAAAGAGCAATGATTTACTGGTGATGGCAAAGTGATACATTAATGGACACAAAAAGAAGAGTTCCGTTGCCGGGATTCGAACCCGGGTCTTTCGGGTGAGAGCCGAATATCCTAACCAACTAGACTACAACGGAATGCTGAGTAATGTATGAATAAATATCAACATAACTAATAAATGTTGAGTAAATCTTCTAAAATAGAATAAACTGATATGAACAAATACACTTGTGTCCCAGGAAGGGAATAGTACGAGTCAAGTTCGAATTATTGAGGATTAGTGTGGACTTCTAGATAAACAGGCCCATTCATATTTGGGTTTGGCTGATCAGATCTGTCATCCCATCAAAATGTTGGGGAATACCAACAATGATTGGGTCTAGATCAAGGTGTTAACTGTCATCCCATCAAAATGTTGGGGAATACCAACAATGATTGGGTCTAGATCAAGGTGTTAATCCTTTACAGTTTGATGAACTAAAGTTTCAATTTTTATGGAGAGAGGTGCTCACATTTAGTGTCTAAAAATACCTCAAACATGATTACTTACATTAGTACGAAACATGTGCCTAAAAACAAAGAGATTTTGGAATAAATCAAAAGTTAAAATAAATTATTTCAGTTTAGTTATCAACCATGTTTCTTATAACATGTCCCTATATGCAGTATTACATATTTGTCTATATTTGAAGCATTATTCTTAATAGTTTTAATAAAACTGTTAAATATATAGAGATGGAGTTTTAAGATTGACATATATATCGGTTTTTTTAAGACAACCATTAAATATATGAGAAACTATTTAACGGTTTTATAGTTCAACGTTATACAGCTTTTTAAGACAATCGTTAAGTATATGAGAAAATATTTAATGGTTTTAAAGTCTAACCATTATATATTAGTTTGCTTTTTTTTTTTTGAAAAATAATGGTATATTTTATTTGATAGTTGTTTGTGAGAAACCGTCAAATATAGGTGATGTATAAGTTAGTATGTAGGTATCCTAGAGACAATCTGCTTTATCAGGGAGAACCTTGTATACAATATTTTATTTTACGTAGGATTTCATTTTCCATTTTTGGGTGCAAATTGGTTGATACAATAATAATGCTTTGAAAGTTGAAAAGTTAGGGTCAATACAATTGAATTTGAACAAGTAAGGATATAAAGAAGAACCTTTCATTTCTGCTTCTCAAACCAAACAAGTGTTCCATGTTCCTGATCTTGATAATAAAGAATGACCTATTATTTCGTTATTAAACAAAATAAATGAGGATGTAGGAGGTGAATTCAATGAGGATGATCCTTTCCATTAAAAACCATTTTATATAAATATTTAGCATTCAAATATTTAATAGTTCAAAACATCAAATATTGGTAAAAATATTGTTAAATATAGACAAATATGTAGTAGTGATACTTTGAGTGCATTAAAATCAGCATGGGGTAAAATGGCTTATAAAATTTAGGAAATATTAATATTTTGGTCTTCTAACTAAATTATGACTCAATCCCTCAACTCAATATAACTTTGTCCCTAAACTTATAACTTGGTTATGCAATATCCTGATTTTTTGAGATTTAAAAAATTGAAATAACATATGAAGATGTGTTACGAATTTTTGCCAAAAATAATTATATTGGAAGTTAAGGTTTATTATTCTTAATACATTTTAGGACAAAGGAATTTATATAATTATTCAAATTATCCAATTTGCTCCAAGCACAATTGAGCCAACCTGGCCCAAGGAACACTTTACTCAATGTATATTTTAATATACTCAAATAGTCAATAAGGCAGTCGAAAACATAGTAGAGAGAGAGCTAATAGTAAAATCTGATTAGCCATACTTCACTAGTGTATTTCCCTCTTTCTCTGAACATGCAAGATCAGTGGCATTGTGCTTTTTGAATTTATCACCATCTGCCCATGATTTGCTTTCAGCCAAAGAGACCCTTAAGCCTATATAAGGATTGTTCCTGGCATTTCATTCACTCTTCTGCAACCAAGAGTTGAGACTGAAAAATAGAGAGAGGAAAAGAGAGAGAGGAAGGAGGAGAGTCTATTGTGATCAATTTCTGGAGATTTGCGTCAAGGACGAGAGAGTGAGAATCTAGTGAAGATTATAATGTGTAGGCTAGCAAGTTAAAGGTAATCATTGGTCCTCTCTTCTTTTCAATTTCTATCAGTTATTTTATGAAGCTGAGTTATAAACCATAAGAACCAACCCAGGAAGTTTCTGCTGAAAAGGAAATGGTAGAAACCAAGTGTTAAGACTTTTGTTTTGCATAAAACCATAAATTTGGGGCTGGGACGAAAGAGAGATAGATTTGTATTTCTAAAATGCATTTATCAATATTATTTATGCATGATAAGGGGAAAGAAAGCTTTGGTAGTATGTTTACTTGTACATTGGAAACCAATGGGAAACGACTCCAACATCACCTCATAACCTATTTCTACCTTGGCCAAACTCTACCTCGGACAAACTTTACCTCAGCAACTACAACTCCACATATCAACTACAACACATAAACTCTACCTCAGCTAAACTCTACCCCATCAACTACAACTCCACAATCAACTACAACACATAAACTCTACCTCGGACAACGACAACTCCACACATCAGCTACAACACACAAACTCTACCTTGGCCAAATCCTACCTCGGACAAACTCCATCCCAGCAACGACAATTCAGCACATCAACCATAATGCACAAACCTACCCCAGACAAACTTTACTTCAGACTTATAAAAATGGTATTATTATTAAGTCACGTAGTTAGGTCCTTTGCGATGCTCGAAGTGACTAATGTCAATGATGAATGTTTATAAGAATTCAATGACACCTCTGTTGATCCCAGTACCTTCGGACAAGATTAAGGGTTCAAGCTTGAGGTGGGTAACTATTATCTTATTAGCCTGTATGGTTGTGTTCTTGTATGATTAGCTATGTCTTCTAGATAATTGTATGTATGTATTGAAAACCAGAGCAAATCACCAAGAGGGGGGTGAATTGGGGATTTGAAAAATTCTTTTGCTTAATTCTGGAAATTAATTGCAGGATTGGAAAGAGCAGAGAATGTGAGAGAAGACACAGAAAGATTTATACTGGTTCGGTCTAATTCCTTGACCTACGTCCAGTCCCCAGACTCTCTGGGATTTTCCACTATCACTCACAATCAGTTACACACTCTGTATTCGAAAGTTATCCTCTCACTAGGATACACTCCCCCTTACAAGTTGTAAACTGATATTCCCAATCTCCAAGTCCCCTGACTTGAGATTCTTACAACAAGTGATCAGAAAAGAAAACAAACTCTCTCAAAGAGCAGATAATAATAAACACTGAAGCTAAAAAAAAATCTCTCAAGATATTACAGAAGATAAGTAGTAAAATGAAGGCTAGTAAATGACAGCTTCTGTTCTAATGATCTTGGATGAATGTTCTTCGATTCTGGATTATATTTATAGCAGTTGGAGATCATTTTGAATGAAGAACTTGACTGTTGGAGCAGCACAACAAATTTGGTTGTTGAAGCTCCACTTTCCAGAACTAGCTGTTGAGAATCCACTGAAAATATTCTTGATGGATGGATTCTGCTTTTGTCTAAACTGTTGTAGACATTCTTGCAGTGTGGGACTTAGTTAATGTGAAGATAATGTTGGTGTCCCAATGCTAGAGTGGGCTGTAATTAAAGATATGTTAATTTAATCCAAGTTGAAGCACTTTAAGTAGACAGCATCTTTTCTCTCTCTTGCTTTACAGCTAATCCTTTCTTTCTTGGTGAAATCCTGGATTTAAACATCTGAAACTTGCTAGCAAACTTGTTAAATGACGTTAGGAATAGTAGCAATGAATAATATGATATAATAACACTAAGTATGAGGATTTCGCAATGTGGTTTCATCATATTTCGAAAATCTATTCGTCGCAAACTCGAGTTTACAAACACAGACTCGAGTTTGGAGGTTATCCAGAGAGCAATGAGATTCTGAGCAAGGTTCTAAACTGGAGTTTAGAATGGCTAACTTGAGTTTGTCTCTTACAGAGGAGACTATCGGGCTCTGATCTTTAAATGAAGCTTTGACATGAGCCTAAACTCGAGTCATTTAGTGACTGACTCGAGTTTAGAAGTTTGTTACAGAAATAATCCTTAAGTTCAAGAACTTCCAGACTGGAGTTTATAAATACAAACTGGAGTTTAGAAACTGTAAGTATGATTGAACTCTCTGTATGACTCAGACTTGAATTTGTATACCCAAACTCGAGTTTCAGCATTTACTGAAACTTTCTTAGATAGGTGTAAACTGGAGTTTAGAAATTGAGACTGGAGTTTAGAATATTGGTGACAACTCGAGTGTTTATTCAAATAGTCCTAAACTCGAGTTTCAGAATCCAGACTCAAGTTTACAACTCTTAAATCTTTTTCAAACTTTCTAGCGAACTGGAGTTTGGAAGGATCAAAGGTAGGGTTTGAAAACTTGATAAAAACGTTGAAACTTCTGTTTGATTGTAAACTTGAGTTTCCAAAACATAGACTCGAGTTTACAAGTCTTTAAAACTTTTAGCACTTAAACTTTCTTGTAAACTGGAGTCTCTCAGAATCAAAGGTAGAGTTTGAAGGCAGGTTGAAAATCTAGTGTTTCTGCCTTTGAACTAAACTCGAGTTTAGATATCCAGACTCGAGTTTGTATGTGTTTCAAAAACTTATGCTCTTTGTTTCTTCCAGACTTGCAGTTTGCATTGTAAACTGGAGTTTAGCATTGTTGTAAAAACTTTGATTACTTTCTGTTTCTTTGCAAACTCGAGTTTGTATACACAAACTGGAGTTTGGCTCTTTTTCAAAAATAAGCAATTCTTCTGTAAACAAAAGGTTTTATAATTTTCAAAGACAAACTTCAAATCAAGTTTACAATTGTCAGTTATCATCAAAACACATAGAGAACTAACATGTATCTTAGCTATGGGTTGGGGCTACTTGTCCCATAGAGCTACATGTTCTACAAACAGGGTTGCGTGTCCTGAAGGGCTGCGGTCCTTAGTCGTTAACTACAGTTACGATGCAACTTATTTTATTGCTAATTAATATGTGTTTAACATGTGCTATGTGGTCATTAATGCTTCATGCTTGTATATAAGATTAACTATTACCCTGAGGTTCATTTATTTCAACTCCAGACCATATGAAAGAGACAGGTAGTAGATCAGGATCAAGAGGCAAGTTGCAACTGTAAGGAGAAGGGACTTTTATGATAGCGTATTTTAGTTGGACTGTATTAATCCGTTTATCATTGACAAGAGATTATTGACCCCTTGCAAAATAACCAAGTTCAGTAAAAAGATTTGCAGTATAAGGAACCTAGATCATTTCCCACGGAATTGCAGTAGGTTTAATGGTAACAGAAGTAAAACAATAATTGATTGGAGGGAGTTTTTCAAATTGCAAGAAAACGAAATTAAACAGAAACAGTGAAGGAAAATGAGATTAACTAGACTAAAACAACTAACCCATAACCAAGGATTTCAGAACCTTCATCAGACAAAATTAAAACACCGAACTCGTGATCGATTTCTGGACAAACTGAAATCTTTGCATTTTTCCCTCAACTGAACAATCATCCAGAATGTTTTCGAAACAGTGGCGTGACACTGAACAATCGTACAATAATCACTTAAACCCAGTTCGAAATATGTCTTTGGGATTAATTGATCTAGATTTTTTTTATCAAAAACCCAATCTGAATCCAAAATCGAATCCGATAAAAGAAGACAGAAACGAGTTTAGATGTTATCGATTAAGCATGAGTCCTCTGGAATATGGAATCCCTAATCCGCAGGTTAGTCAGAGAGGTTTAGCCAAGCATAGATGAGTAAAACAGTAAAGAACACGAAGAACAGATGAAGAACATATCAGAGAATTTCAAAAGTCTGTGTTTGATCTCCAAAAGTCTCAAAAATGAAAATACCAATATGTTTGTAGCCACCATCTGACCTAACCTAAAAGGCAAAACGAAATGGGGCTCCAAGTCATAAAATATCCAGCCCAAAAGAAATAGCCTAAAATAACAAATGGGCCTTTACAAAATTCGGGCCCAAATAAAAATCCAGAAAAACGTCTATGACTTCGGCTTCAAGTTTGACCATCCTCTTGACCGAATTTGCCTTCCGAGTCTTCATAACATTTGTAGCCCTTTGAATCATCTGAAATATGAGACAAAAATGAGGCAAATCCAATGTCTGGTTCAAAAGTTACGCTTAAAACAGTGAAGCATATTAAATCTGAAATTTTTATCATGAAAATGAATTAAATCCAAATAAGAGTCCAAAGCCCAAATAAGCATTAAAGCCCATTATTTATTAGCTAACAATCCTAAATTTATTATCCAAAAAATACAAAATAAGTGTGTAAAATATTCAATTATCAAATTCCCCTACACTTATCCTTTTGCACTCCTAGGCAAAATGAAAAAGAAAAGAAAATTGGAAAAAAGAAAATTCTCATTTCTAGTAATTGCCAACAATGTAAAAATTTGAACTAGGAACTCAAGGTTTCAAAAGACCAAGCAATCAAGACTAAAATCCTTTCATCTCAAATTACAAATCATGGCAATCTCAATCAATGATGCTAATCACACAAGGTAATCTCTCAAAGGATGCTCTCAATCAATCTCTCAAGTGTATAAGAAGATAAGTGTATCACTCAAATTCTACTCAAGAAATTGTTTTACCATAGGCTTGCTCAATTTCTACTTTTCCACTACTCACAACACATGCATGCATAAATCAATAGAGCTTATTATTTATGGTTGTAATGGGGTTAGAGTGAAGGTATGTATAAGTATGGAAAAGAGAAGCTAAGCACCAAAGAAATGTAAAAGAGCACTAGTCAAATGAAATGACTAAAATGATATATGTATATTCTTATTTCTCTTTGCTTTCTCTCTCTCTTTTTGGTTTGTTTCTTTCTTTCTCTTCTGTTTTTTTTCCTTTTTTTTCAATGATTTTCAATGACCAAATCAATGCCAATTGGTAGAATGGCACAAAATCAAATATCTCTCCCCACACTTAAACTGTTGCACTCTTGAGCAACCCCCACACTTAGACACAAAACAAAAGTGAAACCAATGCTCAATGTAATTTCGAGGTGCGGTAAAAATTGGTTTTACACTTAGGCTAGTAATGTGGTTTGTAAAAGAATGAGTCACAAAGGCACAAAGGGGCTAGCAAAGGGAATATGATGTAAGGGAAAACTATTTGGTTAAAGTAGGGAAATGAAAGAAAGACAACAAGCCTCCATCATATTTACACATGTAAGTGAAAATCCAGTTTCAAAAAGAAAGGGAGCAAGTTCTAGAAAACATGAATCATGAGTAGATGCACACATAAAAGAAAGAATGGTAAAAGATGAGTTCCATTCAAATAGGCCAAAAATCTCATATAGGGAAATATCAAATCATGCAATTGGCACCACAAAATCAACTACCAAGACATATAATCCAAGAGTCCAGAATTATAGTCCAACAGAATAATCTATCAAAACCCAAATGTCCAAATTTGTAAGATGTGGCAATCATAGAAAGAGAAACTGTATTATTCACCAACTAATTTATTTGGAAAAAGCAAAATGTGAAATGGAAGAAATAAAAGAAAAGAAAAGAGAGGTATAGAAGGAAAGAAAGAAGAATACTCCCAAAGGGGTTTATGGAGGATATGTAGCATCAATGAGGAAGATCTCTGCTTCCTTAGGTTGCTTCACGTCTCCCTCATGAAATTGCTTAAGGAAGTGTCCATTGACTTTGAAGGTTCGTCTAGTGGGTGGATCACACAACTTAACAACACCAAATGGGAAAACATTAGTAACCACAAAAGGGCCATCTCATCTAAATCGAAGCTTACCTGGAATAAACTTCAAGCGGGAATTGAATAGAAGAACTTTCTGGCCCATAGAAAACTCTTTCCTCAAGATGTGCTTATCATGGAATGCCTTTGTCTTCTCCTTGTACAACCGTGAACTCTCATAGGCATCCAATCTAAGCTCATCTAACTCTTGTAGCTGTAGCTTTCGTTCCATCCCGGACTTGGCCAAATCCATGTTACATTGCTTAATGGCCCAATAGGCTTGATGCTCCAACTTGACCGGAAGATGACATGCCTTACCAAAGACAAGCCGATAGGGAGACATCTCAATCGGAGTTTTATAGGCAGTGTGATATGCCCACAAGGCATCATCCAATCACTTACTCCAATCCTTCCGAGTAGAGTTAAGAGTCTTCTGATGGATTTGTTTAATCTCTCTATTTGAAGCTTCAGCTTGACCATTGGTCTGGGGGTGGTATGCTATAGAGACCTTATGAAGCACTCCATACTTGTGTAACAAGGCACCTATGCTTTGACTGCAAAATGAGAGCCTTGGTCACTAATGATGGCTCTAGGAATGCTAAACCTGCAGAAAATGTTAGACCTAACAAAATTCACCACCATAGAAGAATCATTAGTCCGGGTGGCTTTCGCCTCAACCCATTTTGAAACATAATCCACAGCCAACAGTATGTAAGTATGACTATGAGAAACAGGAAATGGACCCATGAAATCAATTCCCCAAATATCAAAGACTTCACAAAACAATATAGGGTTTTAGGGCATCTCATGCCTATGGGAAATACTTCTTACTCTCTGACAGTTATCACACGACTTACAAAACATATGGGCATCATGAAATAGGGTAGGCCAAAATAAGCCACAATCTAACACTTTCCTTGTAGTTCTATGTGGTCCAAAGTGACCACCACAAGCAGAAGCATGGCAGAAATGCAAGATAGAATCAAACTCATGATCAGGCACACATCTTCTAATTACTTGGTCACTACAAAATCTCCACAAATAAGGGTCATCCCAAACATAATATTTAGAATCACTTTGCAATTTCAAAGTCTAGGCCCTAGTGGAATCAACAGGTAAAACTCTAGTAACCAAATAATTAACTAGATCAGCATACCATGGAATCTTACCTTGCAGCTGAAGAAGTTACTCATCAAGAAAATCATCCTGAATAGGAGAAGGGTGAGAGGGAGAATGAGAAATGCGACTCAAGTGATCAGCCACCCAGTTTTGTGCTCCACTTCTATCTCTAATCTCAACATCAAACTCTTGGAGCAACAACATCCATCGGATAAATCGAGGCTTAGCATCTACCTTTTTCAAAAGAAACTTCAATACAGCATGGTCAGAGTAAACAATAACTCTACTAGCTAACAGATATGATCTAAACTTATTAAAGGCAAACACTATAGCTAACAACTCCTTCTCAATGGTGGTATAATTAGACTGGGCAAAATCTAAGGTCTTGGATGCATATGCAATGACATGAGAAGCTTTGTCAACCCGCTAAGCTAAGATAGCACCAACAACATAGTTGGAGGCATCACACATAATCTCGAATGGAAGCAGCCAATTTGGTGGTTGGATTATAGGGGTAGTAGTCAAGCACCGCTTCAATTGATCAAAGGCCAACTTGCACTCATCATCAAATACAAACTCGATGTCCTTGTACAAAAGGTTGGACAAAGGGCAGGCTATCTTGGTGAAATCCTAGATAAATCTCTGGTAAAAACCTGCATGACCAAGAAAAAGAACAAACTTCCCGCGCAGATATGGGGTAAGGTAAAGCAGTAATAACATCAATCTTAGCAGGATCTACCTCAATACCCTTACTAGACACAATATGTCCCAAAACAATCCCTGACTCAACCATAAAGTGAGACTTCTCAAAATTTAGCACAAGATTGGACTCTATGCACCAATGCAAAACTCTAGACAGGTTAGCTAAGCATGATCAAAACCAGACCCATATACAGTGAAATCATCCATAAACACCTCCATACAATCCTCTTGAAACTCAGAGAAGATACTTACCATACAACACTGGAAGGTACCCAGTGCATTGCAAAGGCCAAAGGGCATCCTTCGGTAGGCATATGTTCCAAAGGGGCATGTGAAGGTCATCTTCTCCTGGTCCTCAGGAGCAATATGGATCTGGAAGTAGCCGGAGTATCCATCAAGGAAGCAATAGTGAGACTTACCAGCCAACCGCTCTAATATCTGATCAATGAATGGTAAAGGATAATTATCCTTGCGAGTGGCTTGGTTGAGTCTCCTATAATCTATGGCAACCCTCCAACTGTTCTGGACTTTAGTAGGAATGAGCTCATTCTTCTAATTGGCCACCACAGTCACTCCGGACTTCTTAGGAACCAACTAAACCGGGCTAACCCACTAGCTATCAGAGATGGGATATATAATACCAGCTTCCAGAAGCTTGGTGACCTTTTTCTTTACCACATCAAGAATAAGGGGACTAAGGCATCTTTGGGGTTGCCTCACTGGTTTAGCCTCATCTTCTAACAAAATCTGATGCATACACATGGAAGGGCTAATAACAATAATGTCAGCTAGTGTCCACCCAATCGCCTTCTTGTTTGCCCTTAATAAGCTTAGCAACTTCTCTTCTTACTCCGGTAGAAGGATGTTTACCACAATGACTGGTAACTATTCACCCACCTCCAAGTAGGCATATTTTAAATGATCTGGAAGGGATTTCAACTCCAACTTGGGTGGTTGCTCAATGGAGGGATGAAGCTTGAGTGGTTGTTCCACAAGTTTTGTAGTGTGCACACCTAAAATCTTGGAAACCATACACAAAGAAGCAGAACTGTGTCTAGGAAACTCACTATTAGAATCAGAATCCAACACATCATGCAAAGAAGAAGTCTCACAATCAACATCACAAAGATCATCACAATCAATATCAGAATGCAAAGTGACACTCTCACAATCAAGATCAATGTCATTACACAATGCAGCATCAATCTCAGTGCATATAGGGCACCATGTATCATCAGAGCAATCACAAATAACACAATCACTCATAGACGCAATATCTGGAAAATCAGCATACCAATCAACAAGAACATCATCTACAGCATCATTAATCACATCAATGCAGAAAATAGAATGCTCCTTCCTAGGATGTTTCATGGCATCAAAAATATTAAAATTCACAGAAATATCACCAAACTCTATGGAGAGAGTACCAGAATGCACATCTATTTTGGTCCTAACTATTTTCATGAATGGTCTACCTAATATGATTGGTGACCAACTATTAGGAGACTCATCCTCCATATCTAAGATGTAAAAATCAGTAGGAAATATCAACTCATTAACTTTGACCAATACATCTTCAAGCAAACCAGAGGGATGAGCATTACTCCTATTAGCTAACTGAACAATAACACCAGTAGGAAGCAAGGGACCAAGACCAAGAGATGCATAGACAGATGCAGGCATAACATTAATTGAAGCACCTAAATCTAGCATGCAATCATCAAACCTGTAATTACCAATAATACAAGGGATAGAAAACATTCTTGGATCCCTAGACTTTCGAGGCATGGTAGGCTGGATGAGTGCTGATACATTCTGGTTCATGCTTACTTGTTCATTTCCCTTCAATCGCCTCTTGTTGGTGCACAACTCCTTCAGAAAATTGGCATATTTTGGAATCTGCTTGATTGCATCCAAGAGAGGAATGTTGATCTCAACCTTTTTGAATGTCTCTAGAATATCCTTCTCTTATGCTAGTGTCGTTTCTGTCACTTTCTTGGATTGAATGGATCTTTGAGGGAAAGGAAGAGGAATAGGAATGTCCTCTTTAGTTTGCTTCACCGCCTCTTTATCTTTAGAGTCACTCTTCACATTTCCTGACTCTCTATCTAATGTAATCACATTTCACTGGCCTAGGCTCTTCCAATTGCTTGCCAGACTGTAGGGAGATAGCACTCACGTTCCCTTTAGGGTTAGGAATGGTCTATGAAGGAAGAGTGTTGTTGGAACCTTGAGGTTGGAGTTGGTTCAATGATTTTGCCAATTGGCCAATCTGGGTTTGCAAACTCTGAATGGAAGTTGCAGTTTGCTGCTGAAATTGCAATGTATTCTTGGAAAATTGCTTCATCATATCCTCAAGTGAGGAACCAGAAGAACCACTACCACTGCTACTAGGCTGCTGTGTCACTAGAGGGGGTGCAGATATGGCTGGTAGGGGAGGAGGAACTAGAAGAGGAGGTAGTGCAAAATGTGGGAAACCTGGTGATCTAAATTACCTCTGCTGGTAACTTCCAGAATTATGATTTTGTTGAAACTGGTTGCCTTGATTTTGGTAGCTCTGAGTACCCTAATTCTGGTTCCAACAGAAATTAGGGTGGTTTCTCCAGCCAGGGTTGTAAGTATTAGAGAAGGCATTGTTCTGTTGTTGATATTGAGGCTTCCCTGGAAACACACAAACTGCAGCTATTGAATAGTCTTGATAATTGGGATCTTGGAAGGTAGGGTAGGACTCAATAGGATGGTAAGGATCAGCACAATATCCACATAAATATCCCATCTGAGGAGGATAAGCATGTACTGTTTGGGTAACTACCAACTATCTAACTAGAGAAGTCAAGTCATCAAGTCTATTTTCAAGTCTTTGTTGATCTGCAATCTGAGGTGTTTGAATCTGGTACAAAGGGGTACTGTTTGCTCTAGTACCAAATTGATGTGAGTTGGCAGCCATGGTATATATCAAATCTCTAGCTTCCTTAGGTGTCTTATTCTGCAAAGTTCCACCACTAGATGCATCAACCAGATTTCTGTCATTAGGCAACAGACCCTTATAGAAGTATGTAATAAGAAGTAGCTCTGTGATCTGATGGTGTGGACAACTTACACACAACCTCTTGAACCTCTCCCAATACTCATGTAGGTTCTCCCCATTCACTTGCTTAATGCCATTGATTTCTTTCCGGATGGATGTGGCTCTTGAGGATGGAAAGAATTTCTCCAGAAACAACTTGGCCATATCATTCCAGCACGCAATAGATTGTAGTTGAAGGTAGAACAACCAGTCCTTATCTCCCCCTTCAAGTGAGAAAGGAAAAGCTCTCAGTTTGATATGCTCCTCATCAATTACTTGTGGCTTCATTATGCTATAGACCACATGAAATTCCTTCAAATGCTTATGGGGACATTCACCTGCAAGACCATGAAACTTGGGAAGCAAATGGATAAGACCAAATTTAAGTTCAAAGTTAGCACCAAGTTCAGGATATTGAATGCATAAAGGTTGATTGACTACTGTAGGTGCAGCCAAACCTTTCAAAGTTGGACGAATTACTTGTTCAGCCATATTTTCAGAGTTAGCAAAAGTACTACTAGAATCTATAAATTCAAAAGACTCAAGAGACATAGAATCAAATTCAAATCCTGAAACAGGATCCGTAGTTACTAATTGACTTAACCTCACGGTCCGTCTAGCAGCTAGGATAGTTCTCTCTATTTCAGGATCTCTTTCTAATAGATCATCTGGACCAGTAGACCTCCTGGTACTCATACAGTGACATATGGCAAAATAGAAAACTCAAGAAACAACAAAAAACAGACTCACAAAACCACAAAAATAGTCACAAAACATCAAAAACACTAATATGACACTATAAGACTCAAAACAAAAAAATAGAAAACCACATTAGAAAATGACCAAAACAAATACAGAAACACTATCGAATGATTTTTAAAATTTATCGGATTTGTACAGAAGCACTCCTAAACTATCGGGGGACCTAAAAATGCAATAAAAAAACTTCAAAAATTGAAAAAAGTGGTCAAAACGATGGAATTTGGCTTAAAAATGAAGACCACATGACATAGCATGTGTCTTGATATTTAGGCCGAAATCTATCAACCTGCCAAATTTCAGCTCAATCAAAGATAATCGCAAAGTCTAGTAGAAATCCTAGAACAATTTCAAAAATACCGGCTACGTCCCACTGAGACCAAAAAAACAACAAAAACAGGGCCTAAACGATGGAATTTGGCGATTTTGAGTAAGACCTCACTCTGCTAAAGAGGGTGACTATTGTTTAAAATGCCAATTTCCATGTGGGAAAGCCCTGGTTCAAGTGATTTGGGTGAGAAAATTTTCTGCCCAGTCACCCGAACCGATTAAACTACTCCTACGCTACTGTTACTAATTAAATCGATGCAATTCCCCAGCAACGACGCCAAATTTTGACAAGAGATTGTTGACCCCTTGCAAAATAACCAAGTTCAGTAAAAAGATTTGCAGTATAAGGAACCTGGATCGTTTCCCACGGAATTGCAGTAGGTTTAATGGTAACAGAAGTAAAACAGTAAATGATTGGGGGGAGTTTTTCAAAATGCAAAAAAATGAAATTAAACAGAAATAGTAAAGGAAAATGAGATTAACTAGACTAAAACAAGTAACCCATAACCAAGGATTTCAGAACCTTCATCAGACAAAATTAAAACACCGAACTCGTGATCGATTTCGGGACAAACCGAAATCTCTGCGTTTTTCCCTCAACTGAACAACCGTCCAGCATGTTTTCAAAATAGTGGCGTGACACCAAACAATCGTACAATAATCACTTAAACCTAATTCAAAATATGTCCTTGGGATTAATCGATCTAGATTTTTTTATCAGAAACTCAATCCGAATCCAAAATCGAATCCGATAAAAGAAGACAGAAACGAGTTTAGATGTTACCAATTAAGCATGAGTCCTCTGGAATATGGAATCCCTAATCCGTAGGTTAGTCAGAGAGGTTTAGCCAAGCATAGATGAGTAAAATAGTGAAGAACACGAAGAACAGATGAAGAACATATCAGAGAATTTCAAAAGTCTGTGTTTGATCTCCAAAAGTCTCAAAAACGAAAATACCAATCTGTTTGTAGCCACCATCTGAACTAACCTAAAAGGAAAAAGAAAATGGGGCTCCAAGTCAAAAAATATCCAGCCCAAAAGAAATAGCCTAAAATAACAAATGGGCCTTTACAAAATTCGGGCCCAAATAAAAATCCAGAAAAACGTCTATGACTTCGGCTCCAAGTTTGACTATCCTCTTGACCAAATTTGCCTTTCGAGTCTTCATAACATTTGTAGCCCTTTGAATCATCTGAAATATGAAACAAAAATGAGGTAGATCCGATGTCTGGTTCAAAAGTTATGGCTAAAACAGTGAAGCATATTAAATCTGGAATTTTTATCATGAAAATGAATTAAATCCAAATAAGAGCCCAAAGCCCAAATAAGCATTAAAGCCCATTATTTATTAGCTAACAATCCTAAATTTATTACCCAAAAAATACAAAATAAGTGTGTAAGATATTCAATTATCAATCATTTTGGAATATTGTATTAAATTCCCTTACGTGATAGATACCACACTCGAAAGAATTATCCTCATGTTTTCAAACTAAGTTATTTGTGAAAGTCTTATTCCGTAATTTAAGTCATCCAAATCATTACAATGCCTGTGCGCAATAACTCTGTTAAATAAGAGGCCCTAAAGGTTAGGTGTTATAGGTTTGAACTCGGTCCCTAAACTTCTAACTCAATTAAAACTCTATCCTTAATATTTTTCATTTAATAAATTAATCCTTATTCTATATAACCACTGGTACAAAAAAGAGCATTTAGACCACCACATTTAGCTAAGTTAGACAGGATCTAAAAGATGAACTTTGAAGATTGGCTTTTACAAATAATCAGTCTAAGAAATTAGCACCAAACTAAAACTCGCTATCTGAATTCTCTCTTCGTCACGCCAAAAATTGAATTTCCCTCTTTGAACATCCCTTCTTGTTATGATAACTCTGAGCTCTATCACTTTTCTGAACTCATGTGTCGCTACCCTCTTCTCTTACACACTACCCTTTTCTCTCTCACAACTCGTTTCTCTATCATTAACCCCGACGCTAGTGTCTATTGTGTGGCCTTATTTCTGCTTCGCATTTCTCACTTGACAAGCTAGTTTTGGTAAGCTCACTTTCTTTTTACTTAGCTTAAAGGCTATACACCAAGTTGTAGTAAAAAGTATTTCAATTTGATGTCACTTTCTTATTTTTCTTCTTTTCTTTCTTGTTTTTTGAAGGGTTGAATTAGTAATCAATGAAATGTGCTTGAGTTCCACTGTTGGTGATGAATATTTAATTTTCAAGAATATATTTGCACTTGAGACCTACCTAATTGACCAAAGAGTGATTTTTAACAGAGTGCTTTTTAGGTATATTAGAAAAATAAGTATACATGCACTTATGTTGTTATAACTTCATGGTATTGAACCTTGGTCCCATTCATTCGGTATATTTCTCTATTTGATGAATTAGAATTTAATTAGTTGGTCCTACTCATTTTGTATATTGTTGAATTGTTTTTATGCATATTTGGGGCAAGAGATACCACCTATTGGATGGTGCCTATGGAAACTCAACTTATTTAAATACCTATTTCTAATGTTTCTTAAGTTGTTTTTTGGGTTTAAGTTAGACCTAGCAAGTTAATTTTGTTTTATATGGTGTTTGATGGATGCCATTTCTTGATAATGTAGGACTATTTCATTCCAATGAATAGTTGTTTGTAAAGGGCATGGTCCTTCAATATTGGCTTACTATTAAATAATTTATATCCATAATTTTGTTTTATATGATGTTTTAATATGTTTGGTTGGTATTTATATGTTTGATATATGCTCTTTCTATTGGTTATGATTAGTTTTGATGATGTCTTATGCCATTAGTAAGAGCAAAAAGTTTGTATCATATACATTGACTAATTGCTACAATTTAATGTAGATTTGTTCATGTGGAGAAGGAACAAGAGAAGAAAAGGAAGAATGAGTTGATTCATGGAGAATAACCAAGAAGAGAGAAGAAAGAAAGAAAAACTTGCTAAATGGAATGAGAAAATCATTATACAAGTTTTTATAATGATTCTTGAAGTCTCTATGATCAACTGGAAGTTGGAATGAGTCAATTCGGAGTTAAAATGAGCAAGTTGAAGCTTTCGGATGATTAATGAGTGAGTTACTCCAGTCATCCATGTGTTACTCCAGTAATATATGTGTTTCAGAAGCTTCTGGGTGATTAATGATCGCCTGTAATACACGCGTTACTCCAGTCATATATGTGTTCTGGTTGTTCATTACTCCAGTAGTCACTTAGATACTGCAGTAATACGCATGTTTCAGCTGCTGAATTCACTTCTGTCAGATGGCTACTATAGTAATCATTAACTTACTGCAGTAACGGCTCAGACAGAAAGCTTCTGGTTCGAAATTACTGCAGTAAGGCCCGCGTTACTCCAGTAATAAGCATGTTCTAGCAATTCTGTCAGCATTTCACCTGGGCGACGTTCAGTAATTTGATGATATCTCCCAAACCAGAGATCGTATTGAGGTGAAACCAATTTTGGATGAAACTAGACATCTAAGGCGTCATTTTACCAAAAATTCAGGTCCAAAGAAGATCAGATGAGAGAGCTATGAATTTTTGAATTTGACCCACCTGTTAACGTCCTACAGCTGACCAAGGTTCAGTAATTTGAGGATATCTCACAAAATACATATCTAAATGAGCTGAAATCAGTGGCATATGAAACTAGACTCACACACCTTTCTAAAAATATCATGATCACTGAAAACAAAGATCAAATGAGAGAGATATGAGTTTTGGAAGTTCAGTGTTGGTTCAGAATTCTGGAACTGGCTCTCAATCAAGTGAAGAATTATGATAACTCCAGTCATACCAGATACTACTGCAGCAAAAAACATCTAGAGATGAATTAATCCCTTTGTTACAGTAGTCATGCATAATGTTACTACAGTATTGCGAAGGCAAAGAGTAATTGATCTTTCAGTTACTGCAGTCATGTCAATGTAACTGTAGTAAATCGTTTACAGAGAAGATTTCAACATATGGTTACTCCAGTAATTTCTAAGCTACTGCAGTAGATCGAAGACATAAAGCAAATGCCATCTTGATAACTGCAGTTATTATCATGCTACTGGAGTCATATCAAGACAAAGAGAAATTGTCATTCTTGCTACTGAAGTAATACTGAATGTTCCTGCAGTAAAGCATTTCCAAAGAACATACGAGCTTCACAAAATCAACTTTAACTTGAGGCATCTTGGAGTCATTGTAGTCAGACGCTTATAGAGAGGAATTGAAACACGTTACTCTAGTAACAATTTTGTTACTCCAGTAAGCTTACTCCAGTAATCATTTAAGTACTCCAGTAGCTCTTCACTGTCAGACACTTCCAGAAGTCTTAGCCCGATATTACTCCAGTAACCCAATAGTTACTCCAGTCATAGTACAACATTTATACTATGATTACTCCAGTAACCCATGATGTTACTCCAGTAATATCACAAACAGAGAGCAAATGAACCTTAGCTACTCCAGTAACCAAGTACCTACTCCAGTAAGCTTAATGACAGAAATAAAATGAACCTTAGTTACTCTAGTAACTAAGTTGATACTCTAGTAATCTCGAGGACAGAATCTTTGCGAAACTGAAAATTACTCGAGTAATTGACGGCTGCTCCAGTAAGTGTGTTACAGAAGTGATTTTCACCTTGGTTACTCCAGTTATCAAGATGCTACTCCAGTCATATCTATCACAGAAACGACATGAATCTTAGTTACTCCAGTAACTAAGTGATTACTTCAGTAAGATCGAAGACAGAGAGCAACTGACACTCAAATGACTCCAGTAATGCATAACTTACTGCAGTCATGCGAAAAACAGAATTGAAAATCACCGTGCTCGAAAAATGGAAATCATTGATTATGATTTCATTTCTTCATATCATCACTTACTATTATTCCTAACATTATCTAAGCAGTTTTCTAGTAAGTTTCAGATGATCAAATGAAGAATTTCATGAAGTTTGGAGCTGAAATCAAAAGGTCCTGTTTTGCTGAGCTGTAAAGTGGATTCTCAGCATGGAGCGCTAGCACATGTGTCGGGAATATATACAACTTGGATTAAACAAATATGGACATTCCTCTGCTGCCCATTCTGATAAAGGAAGATTAATATTATCTTTAAATTAAATATACTTCAGATTCAGAAATCAAGAATCATTGCTGGAATCGGAAATCAAAAACTCTCCAAGCCATACTCTCGGTGGACATCCAACGTCAAAATTTTCAGTGGAGCTCCAACAGTCAGATTCTGATCAATATTATCTTCTAATTGTTTATATTCCAGATTAAAGGACTGATAGCCATCACTGGAACCAAAAAGCTGAAAATAGAAAATCCTTAACAATGGACTTCCAACAACTACATTTTCAAGTGGATCTCTAACAGAAATATTCTCAGTGCATTTCCAACAGTCATATTCTTGAAGAGATATTCAAATGATCAAATGTTCTTCTTCAACTATAAGTACCCTAGAAACGAAGACACTCATAGCTCACAGTGACGAAGAACAGGGACTTGAGCTTACACAATGAAAATGCTAATACTCTAACATATGCTTCATCTACTCTCAGCATATCTCAATGTTCATATAATTTAGCTTAAAGAGTGAGATTATTTGTATTGTGCTTCAGTGTTTATTCATTTACTTCTGAGAGAGAGAAGATTCATTATAAATCAGTTTATTTGAGAAATACTCAAGATTGGGTGATCTTGAGCGGGAAACACTTTGTTGTGATTACAGCTTGTAAGAGGAGTGAATCCTAAGGAGAGGATTACTTCGAGTACAGAGTGAGTGATCAAGCAAGTGTATTGATTACAGTTTGTAAGGGGGAGTGAATCCTAGGGAGAGGATTACTTCAAGTACAGAACATGTAATCAAGCTCAAAGCAAATAGTGGATTGAAAATCTCAAGTGAAGCTTGGGGACTGGATGTAGGTCAAGGATTGGACCGAACCAGGATAAATCACAGTTTGCATACTCTCTTCCCTTATCTTTTACATTTCCAGTACATGCTTATATTTGAATATCTAACTGTCAAGTTGTGAGTTGCGGAAAGATTTTTAAAAGTTACTAAAGTTTTATCATACACCCAATTCACCCCCCCTCTTGGGTGATAGCCAAATCCAACACTTTCTTTCCATTTAGTGGATTCAATGTGATAATATGTATCTTATATGTTGGGGTAAAGTATGTTAAATCTTTCCGTCTTTAGGAATTCAAATATGGTTCACAGTTTGATAAAAGCTAGACAAACAAGTATTGAATATGATAATAAAAAGAGGAAATTTTTAGAATTTGCTAAAAGAAATGCTGAGGACAATAGTTGGATGTTTTATTGCCCTTGTGTAGAATTTTTGAATGGGAATCGACTAAGTACTGCAGATATATATACACATTTAATTTGTTTAGGATTTTGTAAGAGTTATACAAAAGAGACGGGGTTGCTGTTGATCCCAGTACGGTAGAAGCGGTACTAAATTGGAAGAGACTAGAGACAATGGCCGAGATACGGAGTTTCTTAGGTCAGGCAGGGTACTACCACAGATTCATAAAGGATTTCTCTAGAATTGCCTTACCATTAACAAAGCTGACGCAAAAGAACCAATCATTTGTCTGGGATGAGCACTGTGAGGGTAGTTTTAGAGAATTAAGAGAGAGGTAGACTATAGCACCCATACTAGTTATCCCAGATTTGAGTGAGACATATGTTGTCTACAGTGATGCTAGTAAGCATGGATTAGGATGTGTCCTGTGCAGCAGGGCAGAGTTGTAGCTTATGCCTCTCGATAGTTGAAACCTCACGAGTATATAGCAGCATCGAATGCAGCTAAGGAAGCCGTTTGGATCAGAAAGTTCATTACTGAACTAGGGGTGGTTCTTACTATCTCAAATCCAATTGACCTGTTCTGTAACAACAACGGGGCTATTGCGCAGGCCAAGGAACCTAGGTCACATCAAAGGACCAAGCATATACTCAGGCGTTTTCATCTTATCAAAGAAATCAATGCTAGAGGTGACATAAAAATATGCGAAGTACCAAGAGAAGACAATATTATTGATCCTCTTACTAAGTCGCTTGCACACATAATACATGAACGTCATGTGAGGACAATGGGAATTAGGGAAATTAATGATTGTACTTAATGCAAGTGAGAGTCTTTTGTTGGAAAGGCTAATCATTGTACTTTAAATGTTATTGTTATTTAAAGTATTTCTCCATTTTGTTATCATATCATTTGCATGTTTATTATAATGAATGTATCATTGGATGTATCTTAAAGATTGTCCTAAATGTCCCTGGTCAGTCATCTATGCGAGAGAAAAGATGAAATAAGACTAGTATAACTTCGATAAGGTATAGAGATACGAATCAAAGTCTTAGGCACTTGTAAGAGTACAGGTGTTGGACTAACCCACTATGAGAAAGTTGCATGCATTAAGTCATAAGCTTTTCTCATGTATAACCACGTCACAATGCCATTTAACCTGAGATCATCATGGATTCCTACATGAGAGTCGCTAATCTTTGACCTAGTTAAAAGTCACCTTTAACCGGGTGATGATAAAGGCTTCGATTGGGATTAGTGCTTTTCATGTAGAGGAATATAAATGGTCAAGATGAAATTTGTCCTTCACATTTGTAGAGAGATAATACTGGGCCCCTCGATGAATGAGTCTAAGAAATGTATGGCCATACTATGATGGAAAAGAGTTTTCATTTCAATTATTAGACTACTCAAGAATCGAGAAAGTAATGATCAAGAAAGGGAGGATGACACTATCCATGCTTCATCCTTGACCAAATTATTATGTGACAAAAGGGACATGACATGGTTGTATGATAGGATGTATCGTATCATCGTTCCTCATGTGCATTGGGTAGTCGCAATGTCTTGCTAGAAGCCACTTGCAACTTGTAGGCTGGTACAATATTGGCCCGCTGCCAATCTCATGTGAGCCTACAGGGTTGCACACAAGAATAGCCTAACACGAGCTATAATGTCCAAATTCATTGAATCTAAGATATGTCTAAGATTCAATGAATACAACGTTTTATCTAGGGATGATATATATATATATATATATATATATATATATATGGGCTTTGGTTTTCTCATGTTACATGAGAAAAAAAAGTTTCCTACACACACATGAAATGGTGGGACCCACATATACATATATTTCATATATGTATATGTGGGTCCCACCATTTCATGTGTGTGTGACATGAGAAAATGGTTTTCCCTATGTGTGTGTGTGTGTGTGTGTAACAATTGCACCTAGTGTAAGTGGGAGTCTGTTAAAAATTATGCCTTAGGGGCTAATCATTTAGAATAATTGAGATATTGTATCTCAAATTTGATTTATGAAGATAGCTATCATATCTTAGATTTGATTTATGAAGATAAGTCAATTGGCTTTTAATTCACATTAAATAGATAGATTGGATTGAATCGATTAAACAAATTTAATTTCCAATTCAATTTCAAAATTAATAAGATTGATTTTGAATATTTAATGCGGCCCATTAGGGTTATAAATACCCTTAGGTTGTGAGTAATTTGATAACACACAAGAGAATTGAAGAGCCACAAAGAAACCCTAGAAAAGAGACGTGAGACAAAAGCTTGAAGGCACTAGCACTCTGTCGTTCGTGTTGGAGTGCTGTTCCATGTGGATACCGATAAAGGGAGTGGATTCGTAGAGTCAGCTCCTAGAGATTGATCAACTAAGAAGGTGTTAGCTCACAAGTACGCAAAGCATGCAAACGAATTCGCATAGATACGATTCTTAATTATTAACCCGATTTAAACGTTGTTGATAAATCCTCTTCTTGGGATTTGTAATTTATTGGATAAATTTCATTCCGCTACGTGTACAAATCCCAACAACTTTTGCAACCTATCTGTATTATATCCCGAATGCAAACTCACAAGTAAACTAGCAAAATAAACGTATTCAATAATATGAAAATAACTGAGTACAACTCAACCCTTAAATAGAGAAACTTCATAACACTAATATGACTCAAAAATTAAAAAAAGATATTCTAAGATACTGAGAATAAGATCCCATCCTAAAATTAAATCACTGATATAATAAGATATAAAATAATATCCTTGAGATCCCTATTTGGCAATTCATATACCTAGAATAATATCCTAAAAATAAACTACTAATAAATTTAAAATATTATTAGGATAATTTAAAATATATAAAAGATATATTAAATCTTACTAATAATCTAGAAAATAAAAAAATGACTCTTTTAAACAATAAAATTACATTGAAATTAAGAATAAAATTATTTAATTGAGAGTCTCTTTGCCTTGCACATCTTAAAAGTTTAATGCCACACAAGATACCTATCAAAATTGACAAAATTGTCCTTTGAATTCTAATCATACACAGTCACGAATGGTGCCAATCATTTTCATATATAGCGCCAATATTAATGTCTGAAGCACAAAACATATGGGTTGTTTAAGGCTGTTTAAGCCATAGGGATTTTGGTTTTCTCTGTTATATGAGTAACTTTGAGCTATAAAACTTATTCCAATCTTGTTCAAAAGTTTTGTTCTTTTCAAAATTCAGATATTTTGTTTGTCACCACGTCATAACATTCATTTCAAGCTTCAAAATGGTACTATCTTTAGTTCTAAATATAAAACAAAGTTTGTAGTACAATTTTAAGACCAGAGGGAGTATCATTCTACTTAGTGTTGCAAATGACATTATCACTTAGAGAATTTTGAATAAAATTATCATGATAGGTTAGTGGTCAAAATAAATAGTAGAGAATTTTTTGGTAAATATATATGTGTGAAAATTAAAATTCTATGCTTCCGGGGGAAAAAACCAAAATTTTATGCAAGGCATGGAATCCAAACTAGTCAAAATAATTAATGGAAATCCAAGTCACGAGCATATATAGTGGACACTATAAGGTTAAAAGATATAATTGGAAGAACCAACTTACGACAAATAAGGAAAAACAAAATAATGTTATATGTCTCTAGCTTTCATGGTTGCGATCACTTGGAGAGGTCAGAGGTCCCACTAAGAGCCAAGCATTTTTTCCCCTCCAAAATTGTCGAGACACTTCTCTGAATTAAGCAATTCTTCTCACTGCCAACTAATATAACTTTTCTATTTTATATTTTGGCAATACAATCTATCTTTGATTCTCTAATTTTGTACCAGATTTTAGTTTGGCCCCTTAGTTTTGTAATTAATATTTTCAGCGATTTAACCTTTATTTTTTGTGTGACAATCATTATTTTCTTTTAAATTAGGTTAATTCATTGTTGGTTCTTACACTTTTAATCAAATTTTATTTTTGTTTCCTATAGTTTTAAATCATGGTTACTGTAGTTTCATAAGTACTTAATTAGTCCAAGTTTAACCATGGTAGTTAATTTAGTTAAATATAAGGTTCAAAATCAAAACCTATAGGAACCAAAAATAAAACTCGCTAAAAGTGTAGTCACCACAACTAAAATTACAAGTTTTGGTTATCGTGAATATACTTTTAACAATCTTTGGTTTTTATCTATGTAGTTAAACTTAGAGCAAATCCTAATGAAACTATATCTACAAACAATGATTTGAAACTGCAAGTACTATAATCAATGTTAGAGAGAAATTAAATCATAATTGTAATTGTAATTATAGGAAAAATCCTAAAATTTTAATTATAATTCTGATTTAATTACTTGCTGACTAAAATTTGATCACCAATAATGATATTAAACCTCTAAATTAAAATTAATATATTAATATTTGAGAATGTTTTGCAAACATTTAAAATTCCAATGTCAACAACTTCTGTTAACATCACTAGATTTAAATGACTGAAAAAGCATTTCATAAATTAACATTAAGGATCAAAATAAAACTTTTTTTTATAAAGTTAAAGAATTGAATGCGTAATTATGTAAGTAATTATATAAAGGTGTTCATCATACACACACACACACACTCGCGGACACATATCCATTACTCTTAAGTTACTTTCATAAAAATATTGGGATCTTCTGATCATCAGCTGCTAAATGTTCTCTTTCATCCACTTTCAGGTGTGAAGAAGAAAAAGACCAAATTAACGCAGCAATTGGGACAAATAATTACCGAAACCCCTATATAATTAGAAGAAAGGATAAAATTTAAGATTCCCACTATAAACAAGATTATGTACGCTATTGATTTGAATTATACATATGATGCCAAATCAAGAAATATATATTATACTTTTACCAGGCTCTTGATAATAACATCTTATTTAAGGTCAAGTTCATTGTGATGGAAAGATATATTGTTTTAATTATACTTGAGATAACGATTCGTTTATTTTCCTGATTCTACACATCTTTTTATTTCTCTTTAATACAACAGAAGAATGAAATTCCAACTGATTAAAACTAACGGTACACTAAATCTAATCTAGTAGCACTCCATCATATAGTAATTTTTTTTGAGTTGAAGGGGTAGGCATTAACGGCCTGAAATTATATGTTGGATCAAACCCATGACCTCCCACTCATAAAAGACTATACATGCCACTAAAAGGTCATTGCATCATTTATTGTAGTTTCGTAATTGTGCGATAAATATCTACAAAATTATGAAATATAAACAGAATGAATATACTTTCTCTATTCCTAACCCAAGATAAGGCATATTAAGTGTTAACTGTTTGTAAATTAATAACATGGTTTTTTATACTTACACACACACACAAACCATAGAGAGTATAACTAGGTTATATGTTCAAATTTAAAGAAGATTTTGGTATAACAATATGATCTACTATAGATAGAGCCCTAAGGGTTGACCGAATTTAATCTAGGTCATGGAAGGTCCTATTGCATACAAGAAAACTCTTACTGAGTCTTCCCAACACATAGGCTTAACCACTTTTTCTTATCAACGCAGACATTCCCCTTCATATCATAACAGCACAGCTTGCCTTCATTTTGTTAGTTCTCTATGTGTTTTGATAATAACTGACAATTGTAAATTCAACATGAAGTTTGTCTTTGGTAAGTTGTAAAACTTACTGTCAAGGCCAAACTCGAGTTTTGGTAGCAAAACTCGAGTTTCTAACTTGACAGAGAGTAGCTCAATTTTTCAAAGAAAATCCAAACTCTACTTTGCTCAGGCAGACTCGAGTTTGCAAGTTATAGAGAACTCTCAAAGTTTCCACAACAAGACAAACTTGAGTTACAATTTGAAAACTCGAGTTTAGACCAAATAGAAAGACTTTAGAAACTTCAGTATTTTTACAAGTCAGGAAAACTCCAGTTTTTGTTTGACAGAAAGGTTTCAAAAGTTTCAGTTGTCACTGAAACTTGAGTCTGACTTAGGAGACTCGAGTTTAGCTCAAACAGAAAACACCCGAGCTACCACTTAATTTGAAAACTCCAGTCTGGATTTTGTAAACTCCAGTTTTCATTTGACAAAAGATTTCAAAGTTTCAGTTTTTTACTGAAACTCGAGTTTCTATATTGTAAACTCAAGTTTTGTGTCATACATAGAGCTCTGCAATATGTCTGATTTGGAAACTCCAGTTTGTGTTTTTAAACTCCAGTTTAGAAGTTTTGAACTTAACACTAATTTTCCCATCAAAGCTCAAAACTCGTGTTAGTGACTTAATGACTGAGTTTAGAGTTGTATTCAACTTCCAGTTCAAAGCTTAAAGAACAAAAACTTGAGTCAGTCACTTATCAACTCGAGTTTAGATAGATTTTCCAATCTTGTTCAAAACTCATGACACGACCTTGCTCTCTGAATAAACCCAAAACTCGAGTCTGGAAATACAAACTCGAGTTTGTGTCGATGTTTGAAAAACTAGGTTGCGCCAATCTGAGAAATCTTCATGTATTAATCTTAAAATGTCATATCATATATTGCTATTGATTCTAACATTATTTAATGAGTTTTTTGAGTAAGTTTCAAATGAATTTAGCAAATATCAAGGTGAAATCAAATATGGGTCAAATGCAATTAATAAAGAACTAAGAACAAGCCTGAATTTTCTCCTCTATCCCAATGGTTCGGCTCAGGCCGTTACAGGTCAATCAAAACTCACTTCGACAGTCGAAATAAGGTTCATGGAATGACTGAATATCTGGAAGACGATCTGCATCAACTAATTCCAGGATTCCAGCTGAGAATTGAAAGAACAGAGAAAAAAGTGCAACTGCCATATTCCAAAAATAAAGATGAACGTTGAAGAAGAAAGGAGATGAATTTGCAACGAGTAGCTCCTCAGATTAAACCTATAAATACCCATGAAGACACAGAGCAAATACACAACTGAATTACAGCTGATTGCATTCTTGATTTTTTTGTGCAAAATATTTTTTGAACTTCAGTGTTTATGCTCATTTGCTCTTTAAGAGAGTGATTTTGAAAATTATTTGATTACTATTTTTGTAAGAACTCAAGGTTGTGGAACCTATGAGTTAGGTTGTTTTATTACAAAGTGTAAAGGGGAGTAGGTCCTAGGTGATTAGGATTGCTTGAGTGTTACATTGTTGTAATAAGAAAGCATCAATAGTGAAAAAGCCCAGAAGATATCTAGGGACTGGACGTAGGTCAAAGTTAGGGCCGAACCAGTATAAATCTTCTGTGTCTAAGCTTCTCTTCCATTGCTTTTGTGCATTTCATTTTTCGAAAACTTAGCTATCTTTCAGAAAGAAATTTTTGAAATCCCCAATTCACCCCCCTCTTAGTGATTTCTTCCATTTTCACATTTTGTATAGGAGGTGTAACCAAGTTCTATCCATTAGTCATCATATGATTACAACAAAACCTTAACCTTAAATGAACATATAATCATGACTATTCTCATTAGCAGGATCATTACAATCAGTTATGATAATATTACTTCTTAATTTTGGTAGTCACAAACAATCACCCAAGAGGGGGCTGAATTGGGTGACTTATAAAAATTTAAACAAAATTAGCGACTAATCAAATTAGGAAGGAAGAGTTAGAAAAATATTACTGAAATGTGTACATAGATATATATTGGTTCAACCTTAACAATGTGGCCTATGTCTAATGTAACATCCCAATTTTCAAAAGCGGAATAAAATTTTTTTTTTTCATTCAAAGTCATTTCAAATCATCAGAGTAGACCATTTGAGCGGAAGAGTATCTGATATATATATTCAAAATGCCATAAGTCTAGTTGGATACAATAGCGGTATAGAAACCACGTGGTTTAAAAGTGAAGAAAAACAATAATAGGAAGGCTTCTGCCGGGACATCAAAATGAAACCTCTAGCCGGGTCTCTAAGCGTGCTGCTTTCCCCTCTCCTCCGTCCTTGGTTCTCCTGACCCTGCTGCTATGTTAAGAGCTGAGGTCCCATGCATACGGACCCCAGGTAACGATTAACCTCATGTTTACATACACAATATATAGACAACTCATACCACAACACCAAACCGCATACTCAAGCAAACTATCATAACCAATGCATATGTATCGCTCCCAGCATGCAACCATATCGCTCCCAGCATACAGACATATCGCTCCCAGCATATGAACATATCGCTCCCAGCATTACAGATACTCTCTAACCTTTATATGCACACATACCACATATATGCATAACATAAACATCAGAGTTAGTGTTACAGTACGCGAACATACATTAATTACCTCATACAAGCATACCATACACATAGCACATATATACATATAGTAAACATCAGAGTTAAAGTTACCAGTACGCGGACGTACCTTCGTTGACGATAAACTGTACTTTTGACGGAAAACAGCGGAACGACAGCGAAATGACAGCGGAACAAGATTACTGATATCCTATAATGATAATATCACATTTATCAATATTTGATATCATAACAGGCATTTTAGGTACAAATTACCATTTTGCCCCTGATCCCCTAATCGGTGGAATTTTGCTAGCACTTCGCTACTTTGACCCTAATCTTCCAGAATTTCAACATATCTCCAACTCCATAATGATTTTCGAAATTAATACCTTAATTACCCCTAGAACATGATTTCTAAACATACCTGAAAGATTAAAGATCAACCTAGCATTTCTACAACAACTACCGAAAGAAACACTAAAACTAAAGACTAGGAACCGAAGAACTTACCCGGCACTTTGCTATTTCCACAGATTCCTCCTTCTCTCTAAAATCTCTCTCTAGAAAGCTCTAGGATTTGTGAAGAATGAAGAGAAGGTGAAGGCTATTTATAGAAAAAGGCAATGGCATTTTCGTAATTCCTTTGAACTTTGTCTGATCAGTTTCTGGCCGTTAGATCGCACTTCTTGGAGGTGGCAAGATCTTGGCCTTACACCTCTTAAGGATGATGTCATCCCTACTGCATCATCAAGCCTTATGTCATCTTGCTTTATCAGGTAAAATTCCTGGTTCGGTATCCTGATCGCGAAATTTCGTAAAATCTTAAAATTTCGGGAACAACACTCCGAAGGTCTTTTCTTCCTCTTTCAAATTATCTAATTTAACTCAGTTTCTGATCCTGCTGAGGACATTCTGTTATCAGCTGAAAATCCTCGATATTCGTGCCCGGCTACAGAAATAACGTTGTCTGGTACTAACTCCGAGACAAAAATCCACTGATTAACATTATACTCTAGTTTTTCCCCACTTATCCCCAGATTCCCACAACGGGATTATTTTCTATCGATTCTCCTTTTGGCTATCTGCTTTAATTATACAAAATATCTTCCTATTCGGATCTCCAAATCACTCCGTCGGTTACAGAAATGACTTCGGAGACAGTCCACTTCGAGATAAAAATTCACTTGTTCCTAATATACTCTGACTCAAGAAACCTAGTTCACGGTTTTCTAGGTAGAATTTTATTTCTACCCGTTCTTGTTTATCCTGTATAAAATATCACAATTATAATATTATTTGATTACTAAATATCTTAGATATTTTTTCTTAATTTCCATTTTAATTTTTCTTTATTTTTCTTCATAATTTCGTTTATATATATATATATATATATATATATATATATATATATTTTAAGTAATTTCCACCTTTTTCTCTTTATCTTATGTCTAAACAATTAGTCATTAATTATCTAATTAATCACTTACTAATTGTTGACAATTTTCTTAATTAGTAATAATTATTATCTCACAACTATTTCACTGATATTGGTAATTTATGCACCATGCATAATATTAAAAATCATGGGGTCCAATATGGTCTCCCAATACTTTTAGATTTTTCTCCTGTAATTTTTCCAAGGTAATAATTTAATAAATTACCTAAATTAGAGACAACATAATTTCCAATTTTTAATAAATATTTAGTTGCCTCTTAGGATTTTATCATAATTTTCTCAGGGTATTTTATAACCCATAAATATTTTAGGGACCTATTTGTAAATTATCTAATCTTAGGACAAATTGTCCTAATAATAAGATAAATTCAATACAAGGTGTTTGAGACCTCATATTCACCTATTTCCAATAGGTATTATTTACTAAATTATGATACTTATCCTAAGTAGGATTTTTAGGGTATTACATCTAGTTCCTAAAGCTCCTCTAACTTTTTCACTATCTTTCACAGAACGATTACAAACAGGCACTAAGTAATCTCACCAAATTTACTCTCCCTTACAACTTGTAATCGAACAATACTCAATCAAATAATAACTCTCTTACATGATGGATGACTAAACACTTAAGTATATGAATATCTCAAAGATAATTCAAGGAGTATTAATGAGTGATGAATGGGCAATTAATAATATTATCGTTGGTTGTTGTATTCCAATTGAATGCTCTTCACTTTTACGATTAAGTGTCATAAATGACTATTAGTGAAGCTTCAAACTAACCATTGATATATTTCACGCTTTTTGTTAGACTCAATAGCTTTCTATTGGACATATGCCAGAGAGTCATTCAAAGATTTGAACTTAGATCACTTTCGTATCGCTGTAAACAATTTCCTCATGACATCTGTTTCTCTTCAGCACTGACTGTGTAAAGTGGTTTTTGTCTTTTTCTTGAATAGGTCTTCTGAGTATATGATCATTTGTCTGCTCAGAATTAGTTTCCTTGTTCATGCTCTGTTTTCTGGTACGCAATAAATGCTTCTAACACAAATCTTGTTTTATTAAGGTTTTCATGTAATCCTTTGTTTTGATCATCTAAAACTCACTAATAAACATGTTAAAAGTCATTGAGAATAAATTGTGAGTGATAATCTAAAGTAATTGTATAAAGATAAAAGATTTTGAAATTACGAGGATGATCATCAACTTTCAACCCATAACAACTCGAGTTGTGTTTTCACAAAACTTAAGTTTTGTTCCCTGGACAAAACTCTTTAAAAAGACTTGCAAAGAAAGAACTCGAGTTGTTCGGAAATGTACTTAAGTTGATGCATTTGGTTAAAATTAAAACTCTCTGAAGAATAAAAGGAACTCAAGTTGTATCAACACAAACTTGAGTTAGCTACTTGAGTTGTTAAACCAAGAACTCAAGTTGTTCATCTTTGTTGAAATGACAAGATCTTTTAAAAACACAAGAACTCTATTTATCACTATTCAAACTCGAGTTGTTCAAAGAAAAACTCAAGTTCTTCAAAGCATTTGTTTAGCAAAGAAGATTAGTCATGATTCCTAAGAACTTGAGTTGGTTACCATGAACTCAAGTTGTTAACCAAGAACTTGAGTTGATGAACTATGAACTCAAGTTGTTCCAAAAGAAATAGTCATTGAAGTACTTTTCAAAAGACATAACTCGAGTTGTTTAATTAAGAAATCGACTTGATGAACTTACTTACTTAAAACAGCTTTAAGAATAGCTTGAAAACTCAAGTTGTTCAACAAGAACTTGAGATATCTTGAATCATTAAGTTATCTTATGTGTGGTAAGTGGTTGTTATCATCAAAACTTAAACCGAGAACTACCAAATTTGACCCCTTATGAGTTTTGTAATAACTGATTGAACCTAAGAGGGGGTGAATTGGGTGTCTGATAAAACTTTGGATAACTCTGAAAATCTTTTCGCAGCTTACTGAAAGCAATTTGAGAGACAGTAATGATTTATAAAGCAATAGCTAGTCATTTAAACATATATGTTGAGAATATAAGAGTTTAGAGAAGAGAATAAGCAACTTGATATTTATGCCGGTTCAGCCTAATCCTTAACCTACGTCTAGTCCTCAAGCTCTACTTGAGATTTTCAATCTACTATCCTCTTGTTTTAATCAGAGCACAAGATAAGCATTTACAATCCCACAAGTTCACCCAGGCACTTACTGAGATATTCCCCTTACACACTATAAGGTTATAATCTGTTTCTCACTCAATATCACCCAATATTGAGTAACTCTCAGATAAGTTGATCAAATGATTACAATGAATCTTCTCTCTCAGAAGTAAATGAATAAATACTGAAGTACATAAGCATTTCACTCTCTATAATGAGCTATATAAACATTGAGAATAAAGAGTGTATGAGATAAATGTTGAATTCAAAGTGTTGGCATTCTTGACAATGCAAGCTCATGTCTCTGGCTTCATCAACAAATGCTTTGCCTTTCATAGTCAATGAAGATCATTTAATCATTGAGCACATTCTTCTGTTGATTGTCTTCGGATATGACCATTAGAAACATTAATGTGACCGTTGGAGACATTAATGAAGCTGTTAGGTTGTAACTAGGTCCATTCTTTCTCAAGCTAAGTTAATCCAAAATCTCAAACATTCTTGTTGACTTTCCTTGAAATAAATCCGTTGGATGATGTGACTTCCATATGAGGAAAGAGAACACTTAAACCTTTGCAAGATCCAGAGAATGATTTCCCAGAAGGGTGCTAAGTTTTTTGGGCCAAAAATAAATGTTCTGACATCACCTTTTGCTTTATGTTTAATCTTTAGTTTAAGACAAGTTTGATCATCTGAAACTCATTAACAAATTGATTAAATATAGTTAAAAGTAGTAGTGAAAGATGATATAAAGTATGTAGATCAAACAAGAAGATTTTGCAAATCTGAGCAAGCTGAGTTTAAAAATAGAGCGTTTTAAACTAGAGTTTTTCTAAGCAAACTGGAGTTTCAAAACATAAACTTAAGTTTACTTAAGTTCTAAATTCCTTGAAAGCTCCTGATCTGACTTAAACTAGAGTTTGCTAAACCAAGCTTGAGTTTACTCAAAGTTGAGAAATTCTTTGAAAACTCTGGCCAGAGACAAACTCGATTTCAACTAACCAGGCTCGAGTTTAGTTAAGAATAAAAGTTTTTACAATTCTAAACTTGAGTCAAGCATGACAGTAAGTTACTGATTTAAATATGATCAAGTTAGAGAATACGAGTTGAAGTTGAATTACCTTGGCATTCAAATTTTGTTCAAGAAACTCAAGTGTTGCCTTTGTAAGAGAGTTGTTCTTCAAACATTGGAGAAAACTTGGATGTGACTTCTGATGCAAAAGGAATTAGCTCCAAACTCATTGTATTCTGAAGATTATGATCCAATGAATAAAGGTTGTTCCTGACCAGTGCTTTTGCAACATCATAAACTAACTGTCAATTTCAAAAATTCATATCTCATCCATCTTATCTTTGTTTTTCGTGATCTTGATGTTTTTGGAAAAGGTATATGAGTCTAGTTTCATATGCCACTGGTTTCAGCTCAATTAGATGTGTAGATTGGGAGATACAATTAAAATACCGAAGCTGGGTCTGCTGTGTGATGTTAATTGATGTACCAATTTCTGAAATTCATAGCTCTTTCATCTAAACTCCTTTGGGCTTGAATTTTTGTCGTAATGACTCGTTAGGAGTCTAGTTTCATACAAAGTTGGTTTCACCTTAATCGGATCTCTGATTTGGGAGATATCATCAAATAACTAGACCTTGCGCATGCTAAATGAGAAATAGAGATGAACAAAGAGCTGATAACTCGATCAAACTTGAGTTTTGAAGTAGTAACTCGAGTTTGCTCATATCAGAAGAGCCAATCAATGTAGAAAAGTAGTAAAATCGAGTTTGGAGTCCAAAAACTCGAGTTAATTTGCTTATCCTAAAGCTTATTTTTGCTGATTTAACCCTGAATTGAGATATTTCAACTTCTATTTAATTATAGACACTTCTAGTATCAATATAAGACCTTGAATATTGATATTCTCATTCTATTTGATAAGATCTTCCCTTTCTTTATTTTCTTCTACTCTCTTGATTATTCTTCACAATTCAAGTCTTTCTTTTGTCACTTATCTTGATCATTCTCCACAATTATATTTGAACTTATCTACATTAAATATAGAAATTAGTTAATATATTTGACATCATCAAAACTAAGCATATCTAACAAGTTTAGCAACTCATACCTTATACAGCTAAATTAAAGCTTCAAATAATTCCTCAAGAGTAATAATATTGAAATTCAAACTTTTATTTCTTAGAACTATACAAGAGTATAAGAGAAAATAGAGAGTTTGAGCTAATAGTTCAAGTTTGGTGTGTCTCTCTTTGAATACTTACATAGCTTTATATAGAGTTAGCATCCTATCATACCCCTCCTAAGTTACATCATACATCAGACCATCATTGCACAATATGGCGAACTAAATGGTTTGGGCATAGTATACTGATATTAAGATACAAGTATTGGTTATACAACAGTAGTTACACTTCAGTGTTCATTATACCGTTATCCAAAATATAAAGCTAGTATATATTGCTTATAAATTCCAAATAGGAACAACAAAATTAAATAATGGATAACTAATCCTAAATTGATACATTTCCCTTATCCTAAACTTGTAGAGTTGTTTGAGATTCAAATGAATCTCAGAGTAACAGTTAATCTCACATGCAATATATTACAGTATATAAAAGCATATTACAAGCAAAACATAGTCCACAATAGCATAATAGCATTCATAAATCATAATAGAATAGCAAGTAGTATATAACACAAACAATATTCATATAACTCATGACCATAGCACTAGATATTGATCTTGAGACTACCGATCTAAGGACTACTGAATGTAACTAGTTTGCCACCTATGGACTACCGGTCCAATAGGCCCTATGCCTAGCTTAACCATCGAGAAGCTTGCCTCTTGGTCGTCCCTCCTCCTCAATCAAGCCATGAGTGGTGCTAACCTCATACAGGCGATACTATCATACACATGATTCAAACATTCATACACAGTCTTACAAAGAATGTGAGATTAGAGTTACTATCTGACTACTTATAAAATCTTTAATTTGGCTCACTATCTTTAGTAGCTCCAAGTGAACAGTAATTTCTATAATTATACAATTATAGTTAACAGTCATCACTTATACAAACTTGATAAGTCATATTTTTGCCATATATTTCTTATATGTTATGACTATTTTACATGGTAAAACTGAGCTTAAATGTGATTGATCTATTCAAATATGTTAGAAATCATGCACACAAGGGAATAAAGGGTACTTGAAGTAAGTTGTTGCATTTCTAACACTATCCCGCACATAGGTATAAGAATAGGATGCATTACATCTCATTATGAAAGTGCATAACAAAGTTGATATAATGTTATAGCATTATGTGTCCTTTCTTTGAACTAATACCATAATGTGACCACAATGTTGTAGCATTGTAAGGGATGAATTGTTATGCGCTTCATTACCCTGATCTTTTCTTCAGAGTGTTTCAGGAATTAAATATAGGTACTTGAGTCAAACGTTAAGATAGCGGTTGACTTGACAGAGATGAAAAATAGGATACATGGAGAATCGAATAGAAGATCTGTAGAATCCCGCGAATTAAAGAAAGGATCAACCAATCGAATCTTGGGAGTTGAGCCTAACAAAATTAAAAAGCCCAACTCACTAGATGTACGATACAAAGGACCTAGCTATAAAAGGAAAAGACGGTTAAACTTAAAGGCATCGCGAGTCAAAGAGTCAAGAATTAAGAGCCTAAAATCAGTATGACGTGACTTTGGACAAGAAATCAAGATCTATTTAGAGGGTCATTGCAAAAAGATCGATCTGTATCAGAAGTTAGATAGAGCTATAAAAGACGTAAAGACATCTCATGACAAGACATTCCTTACACCGTCAAACACTCTGGTAAGCTTCTCTTTTTCTTTTCTTTGTTATTTTCCATACATTGTTTTCCTATAATTTTGATTATGTTTCCCTCATTAGCCATGGACTAAACTTCCATTGGCTAAGTAAGGATGAATTCTTAAGTTGTAGTATGAACCCAATTTGCTTGTATTTAATTAAATAAGCTCAGTTTGCTTAAATGTGTTATATTGTCTTATATGTCAATCGGCTGCTAATAGGAAAGGTTAATGCCTTAACTTATTGGAAGGGAGTTAAGGTTAAACCTTTGTTAAGCAATATGTGTTAGGCGAGCTTGTGCGGGGCTTGATCTAAACAATAAGCTACAAGAATGGGTTTACCTCGCAAAGAAAATGCATATAGGTAGATTGACATCTTAAGCCTAAAATCACTGTAGGAATATGGGAGAAGTAGTGTAAGGGATATACTTACAAGACACAAACATTTATGTATTAATAGTGGTGGATTAACTGAATAACGATGTGATAGGTATTTTGTTGTAGATTGCAAAAGTTGTGCAAAAGAATCTGTAGCAATGCATTAGATGCAAAGGTAGAAGAAGAACTGGAAGAAGAAGAGGACGAGCTCGAAATAAACATTGAAAGATGAACAAATTTTTTTAGAAGATATCAATGCTTCCAAAAATTCCATAAAGGTGGATCAAGCTACAAACAAGAATCAAAGGATCCAATTATCTTCTATGAATGCAAAAAACTTGAACACATCATATCTGAATGCCTTTTGCTAAAGAATAGGGAGAAAACGGGAAAAAAAACAACTACTTGAAAAAGAAAGCATTTATTTGTGCCATCTAGAGAGATAGCTCTGATAAAGAAGGTGAGGATGAAGAAATAGCCAACATCTGCCTTATAGCATATGAAAAATCTGAAAGCAAGGAGGCATATGATTATGACCCTACTTACGATGAACTGTTATTTGAATATAGTGCTTTGCATTCATAATTTAGGAAAGTAGCTAAAGATCTTATTGCCTAAAAAAAGGATTAAAATCCTTGAGCAACATATTCAAGATAATCCTCTGATTCCCTGTAGCAACTACCCTAAGTTAGAGAAATGAAATGGTTATCTAAATAAAAATTTTGAAAAATTCACTAAAGAAAGTGAAATGCTTAAGGTTTTATTGCAAGCTCATAGGTTTACTAACGACAAATTTGGAATAAGATATTGTCAAAAACTAGATAAGAAAATATGTAAAAAGAAAATAGGAGGGAGAACATATTTAAACTATTTTCAAAACTCTATTCATTCATCTAACTCATTTGCCCATTGTAACTATTGGAATAGAAAAGGGCATAGTACATCTTAATGTTTTCATAAGAAGGAAATAAAAGATAAACCAGTAGGTATTTATAAATGGGTACCAAAGGGATCTTATGTATTTCCTATTGTCTAAACTAACAAAAAAGAACCCAAGAAAAGATGGGTACCTAAGATTAAATATCACTATTTGCAAGTATATTTATGAGCATCAAAGAACAGCAAGTGGTACATTGATAGTGGGTGCTCTAGACACATGAGTGAAGATTAATCCAAATTTGTCACAATAAGAGCAAAAGATGATGGCAAAGTAAGCTTTGGAGGGAACCAGTCTGGTAAAATAGCCAGTATTTGAGAAATTGTAAAGGAAGATGATGTTCAAATAAAAAATTTCTACTACGTAGAAGATCTCTATCATAACTTTCTCAGTGTAAGCCAAAGTGAAAATAAAGACAATTGGATCATCTTCAATTCAAAAGAATACCTTATTATGAACAAAAAAGAATCTTTGAATGAATAAAGATCAATTGAAGGTTTTGATTAAAGATTCAAGGGAAGGTAACTGCTATACTATAAACATGCCTAGTAGTAACACTATTTCTGAAAATTGTTTTCTTAGCAACTCCGATGAAAGTTGGTTATGGCATAAAAGATTGGCCCATGTCAATGTACACCAACTAGGAAAATTGCTCAAAAACAAATTAGTTCTTGGGTTACCAAATCTTCATTACAAAAATGGTTTGATTTGTGATACTTGCCAAAAGGGTAAACAAACTAAGTCGTCTTTTAAATCAAAAAACGAGTTCATGACAAAATGACTACTCCAACTTTTTCACATGGATTTAGTTGGACCAGCTAGAGTTACAAGCCTTGGTGGCAATCTTATACTCTAGTCATTATTAATGACTTCTCCATATTTTCTTGGACAATTTTCCTTTCTTCAAAAGATGAAACTTTTGAACAAATTATTGTTTTTTCTAAGAAAATATAAAATGATAAAGGTACATGTATTTTAGGAATAAGAACAAATCATAGAGCAAAATTTGAAAATAGAGCCTTTGGATAATATTGCAATACAAACGAGATTGATCACAACTTCTCATCTCCTAAAACTCCTCAAGAGAATGAAGTTGTAGAGAGAAAGAATAGAGTTCTTATGGAGATGGCAAGAGCAATGCTAAATGAGAAGAATGTCTCACAAGTCTTTTAGGCAGACGCAATGAGCACAACTTGTTACATTTCAAACAGAGCCTACAACCATAAGAAGCTTAATAAGACTCCCTATGAGCTGTATAAAGGAAGAAAACCAAATATCGTTCATCTACACATATTTGGCTGCAAATGTTTTGTCCACAATAATAGTAAGGAAAATGTAGAAAAATTTGATCTTAACTCAAATTAAGTTATTTTTTTGGTCTCTTCTAATATAAGCAAAGCTTATAGAATTTACTTGTGTTGTTGAAGAATATATTCATGTGTTTTCTAAAAATGAACCTTGTGTTAGATCTTTAGATGATGAGCCTGAGCTACTTCATCAATAAGAAAGTCAAATCATTTCAAAAATAAAGCTTGGAGATATAACAAGGGTCATCTTATAGACCAAGTAATAGGTGATATAAACGAGGGTGTGAAAACCAGGAACAAAGTTTAGAATGAAGTAAGTTTCTTTGCTTTTATTTCTAAAATAAAACCCTCTAACATTAGGATGCCATTTTAGACAATAATTGGGTAATAGCAATGCAAGAGGATCTAAACCAATTTGAGAGAAATCAAGTTTCAGACTTGGTATCTAGGCTTAAAGACCATCTGGTCATTGGCACTAAATGGGTATTTAAAAACAAATGAGAGAAACTCGCAATTATTATCAAAATCAAAGCAAAATTGGTGGTCAAAGGCTATAATCAAGAAGAAGGTATTGATTATAAGGAAACATATGCTCCAATTGCCAGATTAGAAGCTATATAAGTACTCCTAGCCTTTGTGTACATCAAGGGATTCAAGCTCTATCAAATGGATGTTAAGAGGGCCTTCCCAAAATTATCGAAAAAGTATATGTTGAAGAACCTCCTAGTTTTGAAGATGTATCTAAACTTGATCATGTTTTCAAACTAAAAAAGGCCCTTTATGGTCTTAAACAAGCTCATAGAGCTTAGTATGAAAGACTAAGCAACTTCCTCTTAGAACAAGGTTTTGTTTGAGGAAAGGTAGACACAGCACTCTTCATCAAATACAAGAAAAATGACTTATTAATTGTGCAAATCTATGTTAATGATATCATTTTTGGTTCTATTAATGATCTCTATGCCAAAAGTTCTCTAAGGTTATGCAGAGTGAATTTGAAATGTCTATGATGGGAAAGTTAAATTTCTTCTTAGGACTTCAAATCAAACAAAAGAATAATAGGATATTTATTTCTCAAAACAAATACCTCTGAAAGCTTCTCAATAAGTAGGGAATAAATCACTTCAATGGAGCATATACTCCTATAAGCTTAACAACATTACTGGACATTGATATAAAGGGGCCAGATTTCAATATAACCACATATAGAAGAATGATCAAGTCATTACTATATCTAACAGTTGGCAAGCCAAATATACAATTCAACATGGTAATGTGTGCAAGATATCAATTTGCTACAAAAGAATCACAGATCAAGATGATGAAAAGAATATTGAGATGCCTTGCCGACATAGCTAAGCTTGGAATTTTAAACCCAAAAAAAGGCAATGAATGCTAAAAGTATAATATCACCTAGAAGGGGTGAATATAAGATTTTAAAATTCCTTTTTTGGATTTAATCAAGGAATGATAATAAAAGAGATTGAGACAGAGAGAATGAACCTAGAGAAATTATACTGGTTCGGTCTAATTCTTTAACCTACATCCAATCCCTAGACACTCTGGGTTTTCACTATCTCACAAATACAGACATAATTACACACTCTGTACTTGAAATGATCTTATCATACTAGGACTTACTCCCCCTTACAAGCTTTAATTGTACGTCCACACTCAAGGTTCCTCAACCTTGAGATTAATCAGATAAACATATAAGCGTTTAAGACTCCTCACTAAGTAGATGAATGATAATCACTAAATACAAGAAAAATATCCGAAGAGATTAAATGAAATGAATGAATCAGTAAATTGTAATGACGTCGAATTCATTGCATAGAGTTTTGGTAGTTGGCGGGATTGAATGTGATGAGCTTTTATACCATCCTCCATTAATGTTGTTGTGAAGCTTTGAATGTAAACGTTGTGACTCTTCAAAGTTCTGTTAGGTACAGTCGACCGTGGCTTCATTAATTCATTCACCATCAACGTACTTGTGCACAGAAGTTGATTCAAAGTAATTTCCATTATGTTTGTTGGCTCTGTTTTTTTTTTTATGGAATTAAATACTTCTGACACATTTTTTCTTTTCATCTAATCAACATCTAAAAAATGGTTAATGATCTAAAATATACTCAAAAGAATATTAGAAATAGTATAATGTAATTTGAGTAACATTTAAATAGCAAACAATGATAACCCAAAATATTTAAAAGCTTCGATTACCATTGTAGTGAGTATAGGAAGACAACTGATAAGCATTACTCGACTAATCATACACTCATACTCAAGTACCTTACCCGAGTAGGTCATTACCTATACTTGAGTAACAATACATCAAGCTTATTATATTGCTCTTCACACGACAATACTTAAGTATCCAAGATGCCTTACTGGAGTAGCCATTTTCTTATACTTAAGTAGCACTATGACAAGTTCAATTCAAATGTCTTGAACAAAAGTACTCAAGTAATAAAGTCACATTTGTCAAGTACCATACTCGAATAGATAGAAAGTCATGCTTGAGTATAGTTTATTTGAGGTGAATTTCAACATGACAAAGGCGGTACTCGAGTACCATTTTGTTCATACTTGAGTACATACTCAAGTACGTACGACTTATACTCGGGTACTCTTAACATAGATCAGTTTTATGTGACTTAAAATAATCATACTCGAGTATCACTTACCAGTACTTGAGTACTATACTTGAGTAACACTTACATGTTGCTCAAGTACATCATATCATAGCTTATTTCACGCTTTCATTAACTTGTACTCAAGTATAAGATATTGTTACTTGAGTAACACTCTTTAAACTTTGCTTCTAAATAGTCTTTTTGATATAAGTAGTGTTCTATGAACACTCAAACAAACTATCCAATAGAGAATACTCGAGTAAGCTGAATTCCTTCACCCGGGTAATACCTTAACTTAGACAAACTTTACTGATTCAAAGCCTTAATCATTTTCAAAGTCTTAAATAGTTTCTAATCTTGTTATCATCAAAACTCTGAGAACTAACAAATACCATATTGCTTACTCAGATTATGATCAGGATGGTTACAAAACAGATAAAAAATCACCAATGTACAATGTCAGTTCCTCAGTTGCTCTATCATGTCTTGGTTTAGCAAAAAGAAAAACACAGTTTCATTATCATCTACTGAAGCTGGGTATGTAGCTGCTTCAAGTTGTTGTGATCAAGTACTATGGATAAAGCAACAATTTCAAGACTTGGGTATTTATCTCAAAGAAATTCCAATTCTCTATAATAACACAAGTACAATAAGCTTGGCCAAAAATCCTAGTCAACATTCAAGAATCAAGCATATTGACATGAGGCATTACTTTATCACAGATCATATTCAGAAGAGAGATGTTAAGGTGATGTTCATTTCCACTCATCTATAACTTGTTGATACCTTCACAAAGCCATTAGCAAAAGATCAATTTCTCTATATAAGAAAGGATTTGGAAATGGTAAATCCTAATGAATTGTGAGAAATATACTTCTTCCTATTTATTTTAAGTTTGTTTTTATGATTTGAAGGCTAACTTAAGCATCAAAGTACCTAGTAGTGTGTTTTGCAAGAACCCCTGCTCACTCGATAAAAAACAGAGCTAATGAATTGTGAGAAATCCTAATGAATTGTGAGAAATCTGCTTCTTCCTATTAATATAAGAAAGGATTTGGAAATGGTAAATCCTAATGAATTGTGAGAAATCTGCTTCTTCCTATTTATTTTAAGTTTGTTTTTATGATTTGAAGGCTAACTTAAGCATCAAAGTACCTAGTAGTGTGTTTTGCAAGAACCCCTGCTCACTCGATAAAAAACAGAGCTAGATAGAAAAGGGATCATCTGTAGTAACACTTGAGTGTTAAGTATAAGCAATCGAATGCTATCAAAAAACTTGCCTACAAATTGCCTTAAATCAAACAACACTTTAAGTGCTTATTGGGCACAATGCAAGTACTCGAAATGAAAGAAGTGTCACTCGAGTGAAAAATACCATCACTGGAAGTGCAGAGACAAAAGAATGTGAGAAGTTCTTCAATATTTCATAGACTCGAAGAGCAAAAAGAGCATACTTGAGTGTTATACTCAAGTATTAGATTGTAACACTCAAGTGTAGATATACTAGGGAAAGAAACAAAGATTAAGGCTTGAGGACACTTAAAATGCAACAAAAGACACTTGAGTGTGGACTTCTAATACTTAGGTGCTGAGGATTTAAAGAAGAAGCTTAAAATTCTTGCTCGGATAAAAAGGCAATCCAAACGTCAAACAAAGAGTTCCACTCAAGTGTAAGATCAAACACTTGAGTGTGTATCAAAGACACTACAAAAGGGTTCAAGTGTTCATAGAACATACTTGAAGCAAGGTACCTTTTACTACTTTGATTTTCAACATTGACACTTGCATTCCACCTTGCACACTCGAGTGTTAATAGACATACTTGAGTGTAAGACATTAATATATCAGAGTTATATCAAAGATCACATTCACTTGTCTCATTTCCATCATAACCCTCACGTCTCCTCATTCCTAAATACCTAAAAAGCCTCTAAAATTCCCTAATCAAATCGTTAAATGTTACACATATTGGTTCGATTGAATCCAACAGATTTCATATCTCTTCGAAATTGTTGCTTCCCCTCCATTTCTCTACCTTATATCTTCCTCTTCCTCTCCAATTCTCCAAATCGCACTCTCGACCCTCTAAAACCCTAGAACTATATACATCTTCTAAGAATCTTCATTATTCATCTATGACAAGGAACAAGATGCCTGATATCCAAAGGGATGACTCTCCTCCTCCTTTACCAAAAAGGGCTAAAACTGATAAAACTTCAAAGGATCCACTATATCAAGCTAAGGTGAAACCATTGGAACCTTAACCAAAGCAAAAGGCAATGGGTGTTGTGATTACAGAACCCACTAAGCACTCTTACTAGACTCACTCAAAATTAGGGGTGAGCAAATGAAGACCGAAACCGAAAACCGAACCGAACCGAAGCTTATTCGGTTTTTTCAGTTTTCAATTTCGGATCAATTTGTAAAACATACTTATATTAGTTTTCGATTTTTGGTTCGGTTGTTTAAATTAATTTGGTTTTTGACCGAATAAAACACAGTATTCCTCTTTTAATCCTCAGCCTAATAGCCTCACGACTCATGCCTGTCAACCCACCTCATCTCAACCCTACCCAAGACTCTAGCGGTCCAACACAAATGCCTAATTACCCTAAGTCTAACCTAAGTCCCTCACTCTCAGCTCAGACCCTCAAACTCTCCCTTTAGCCTTCGTGAATCGTGAGTTCCCCTCATTCCCTCAGTCCCTCACAGTCACCGTCGGCTCTCCGCTCAGGCATCAATTATGCATATCACCCCCAAGGTACAGGAACATAGGACGTTTCACCCTTCTTTCCCTCCCTCCCTTGTAACACCCCAATTTTCAAAAGTGGAATAATTTTTTTTTCATCAGAGTAGAGCATCGGAGCAAGTAAAAGAGTGAGTAACTAATATATCTAAACAAAATGCCATAAGTCTGGCTGGTTACAGTAATGGTATATTATGCCTAAACATATCTACATAAACAGAAGAGTTGTCTCCCTAGCAATTCCCACACCGTGGCAACGAAAGATAGTCTTTAGCCGAGTCTCAATGTGTGCTGCTTGCCCTTCTCTTCGGCCCTTCGTCCTTCTGACCCTGAAGCTATGTTAAGAGCTGAGGTCCAACGCGTACCGGACCTCAGGTAACGGTTAACCTCATGTTTATATATGCCATATATGGATTACGGATATTCACGACATAAACAGTACATGAGCACTCAGATAAATGTATCCCTGGCACATAAACCCCTTGGCAGATATGTCACACCTAGCATACGTTTCACACCTAGCAATCGGTTCACACCAAACATTTCACACCCAGCAAGCGTATCCCAATACCCAGCAAGAATAATCATAACAACAGTATATGAACATATCAAAGATCTATCAGCTACCTCATATAAGCATACCATACACATAGCACATAATGTACCTTCGTTGTCGAGTTATGGTACATTTTAACTGTCAAAATGCGGTTACAGATATCCTATAAGGATAATATTGTATTTATTAATTCACAAACAATATCCTAAAAGATATTTTGGCCACTACTGACCATTTTACCCCTGGTGCTTTTCTTTTCCATTTGATTCCTTGAATTTTCGTAGAAAACGCTGATTAACAGTATTCGGACTGATTTTCCGTCTAACTTCGAAAAATCATAACTAATTCTAGAAAAATCAAAACGAGGATCCGTAAAATTTTCCGGACTCATTAGGATGTCTACTTTCGAGGAAAAATACTAGTATTTACCCATAATTTAAGAACAATTCCCAGTTTTGACGTCTTTACCCCTGACTCAATTTTTCAGAAAAACGTAGCCTAACTTTGTGAATTTTTATCTCCTTGCACAAAACTCAAAATGACACACTCTAGGCATATTTGGAAAGCCCTATATGTTTACTTTAACCATGAAAAGTTTCAGAATCAATGAACCCCATGTTCAACATAAAATACTGGCGTTTTCACCCCTGACTTCAGGAATTACTAACCGATAAAATTTTGCCAGAGCTTCGCTATTTTGATCATAATTTTCCATAAATTTTGCTATACCAAGTGGCTCATCTATTTTTCGAAACATCACTATTTTTGACTATAAAAACATGATATTAAAATTACTCTAGCATATCTAAGATCAAAGCTACTTCTAACTATGAATTTAAGAACTAAAACTTAAAGATCTTGAAGCTAGAGCTAGAGAACTTACCAAGAACTTTGCTTCTCCTTCTCCAAGACTCTCCACTCTCACTTTCACTCTCTATAGCAGATTTCTAAGCTTGCTTTGGTGTGAAATTTATGAAGACTAAAGGCCTCTATTTATAGTAAATTGGTGTGGCATTTTGGTAGTTAAATGGAACTTGCCTCTTCTTGCTTTTGAGCCAAAGGATCTAAACATAGTTAAGAAGTTTTAATCTTAACCATTGGACCCATACTTAATGAAGAAGTTTCATAATCTCCTTCCACCTCCCCCAATTCGTCCCTTACTCTTTCTTTGCCATCTAATATGCCTTTTCATTAGCAAAATACCTTTGATTATTGAATAATAAATTCCATCAAAACTCCTCCATGCATGTGCACCACTTATGTGGATTTTTTTAACTCTAATGTAATGCTTTTAACTTCATCATTTTCTTATCTCCAACTTCTGGAATCCACATCCTCTTCTTAGATATTTAATGTATATTTCATTAACTAAATATTCCATTGCTCAAGCTTCCCATTGGTTAGTTGAATTTGTTGATTTTTCAACAATGTTTAATTAGCTTCTCTTTTCTCCCTTGTTCAACAAGTCTTCTTTTCCTCTCTCCTTATCCTCTTCCACTCCATTTATTACCTTATCTTATCCTCTTCCAAATTGTCCCCTCAAATTATCCCATGTGCTTTGTTTAATTGGATTTAAATAAAATGAAACTCCTTCATCCTTATTCAGGCTAACCCATTCGTCCCTTCCTTTCACCTTGGCTCTCAAATTGTGTTTTTCTTTTGTCTCTAATAAATGACACCCTAAGCCTCCCATTAGTCCATTTAATTATCTAAGGATTTAGCTCAATTCTTTGATTTTCCATTGGCTAATTCAATTACAAGAGGATTAAGCTTACTATAGGATTAATTAGGACCATTGGGTTCAATTTGTGTTTGTTTAAATCCAATCTTCACCCTTAATTGAATTTGCTATTAGTTAATTAATTTATTAACTAATCATGAAAATTAGTGTTTAATTAGGCATGCATTATTTCACCCTCCTTGGCTTAATTATGTTTAAGTATAATTAGCCCCCTTTTTAATGATTTAATTATCTCAAATCATGTTGCAATTAATATTTAATTAATGTCTTTCATCAAATTGAAAATACTTACACGAGTTAGTTCACATTTGATTAGGCATTTTTCCTTTAATAGGCTTATGCAATTTTAGCATAAATTGCCTTAATCATTATGCATTTAATTTCCTTAAATATCTATTTAATTTTTTTGTCATCTACCTCTTGTCTTTAGGCTAAATTATAGCCCCTAAATAATATCTCATAATTAACCTTTGGTTAATTAATTCCAAAGTGAAATTTGGATAAGAATATAATCAATAGATTATAATTCTTTGAGACCACATATTCACTTTTGTATTTTGCTAATTAATTTACCAAAATACAATATTACATGTATTATGAAAATTAGGGTATTACATCCCTCCTTCCTCTCTTTTCCTGTTAGGGTTTCTGCATATCACCCCCAACCCAGTTATTTATCCTTCGTTTCTTTTGATTTGATATCCTGCTCTAATCTACCACTTTCATTTCTTGTTCTTTTTTTATTGCTCCGATGTCAACAATACTTTCTTAAACACATTGATTTGTATTTTATTTCCTCTTAGAAATTTTTTGCTTGGCGGCTGAACTTTTCCTTATTTCAATTGTTCTCTATTTTCTTGGATTTGGAATGAAGCGGAACCCTTGCCTACTTTCAAATCTCAGTTTGTTTCTGTTCAGTTCCCGAAGGAAGTCAATATTTTTAATCACTCTCCCTCATTCTCTTTCATTTTTCTTTGAAGTATCACATTTTTTGCATTCATTTGAATTATATGTCCGGAGAAGCCATACCACAAGTTCCTCTTAATCCCACGCATTTCTTTGAATTTCTTGATATAGTACGAGCATTTTGATTGTATTTTAAATATCTCAAGGAATATTTCCCCCCTCCCCAACACTAGGTTATCTTTCGATATTTGGCTCAGCAGGGAATTATTTGTATTTAATATGTATCTCGGTGTTCATTTATTACTTTTATGGCCATTTCTCCATCAGCCCAAAACTGAAATATTCCTAAAACCGAACAGAAATATTTTGGTTTTTTAGGTTCTTCAGTTTCAGTTCGATGTTTAGAATATGAGTATTTCGGTTTTTCGGTTTGTACCAAAAAATCGAACCGAACACCGAATGCTCACCCCTACTCAAAATCAAATGTGTCTCCGGGGAAGGGAAAAGGAAAAATAAAGGAGACAGAAGCAGATATACGAGCTTGTCAAGAAGAGGCCAAAGCTAAATCCCTTCTTCAAAGGCTCAAAAGCTAATCTCATTTAGGTTATGGTTAATCTGATAGTTAGGCAACTCTAGTAGCCTCTGGTAATTCAACCTATACTCTATCTCAGTTACTCGTGAAGCTTCAACTCTTAGTACCTCATCCAAGTTTTATTACTACTCCTTTAGTTATATTTGATGAGAGTGAGTTTCAAATTCATTATGGTGAATGCTCTTTTTGTCCTACCATTTACTTGGATTTGACTCATTTAAGACATGATTGCAATATTGATCTTTCACCTTGATTGCAACAATATGAACATTTGGTAAGTTTATGCACTGCATACTGCTTTATTGAGGTGAAATTATTTTATTTCAACATAAAGATAGCCAATGTCCTTGATTTTGAGTATCATATTCTGGAAGAGGTACTCAAAACTAAGGTTTAAGTCCAGAAAATCAAGATCATTATTGCTTCTATTAACATTATTTTGGGATAAAAAATGTTCCTACTGAGTCTGAGAAGACTTTATCTGATGCTAAGAATTTTGAAATATTAAAGTTAGGAGAACCATTGGAGCCATTCTTGTTCAATCTCGGTCTATGAATGAATGATACCTTCAAAGTCATCTAGTACATATACTCTAGAAATTTGGGCAAAAAGGGTAAGAAAATTTCCCATTTTACTTTTACAAATTACACTTTGTTTACCTTGATTATATCCAAAGAGCCTAAGAATATTAGAGAATGGGTTCCAAGAAAGATGCAACATTTTTTATTTGGCACTAATGTCAAATCCACAGTCCTACTTCTCAACTTGGTTACCTATATCATGTTCTATAACAGTATTTGGTGCCTTCAAAAGGATGAGAAACTATCAAACCTCAGGGATTTGGGTAAGTCATCTTAACAAGATGGAGATCACCTTTACTAAGGCATTTGGGTAGTCCAAGACTAAGGCATAGAAGAAGAAGGCTTCTTCACGCATCAAGACAGATAAAGCTCAGTCATCATAGGCTAGCTATCCTACTTCTTCAGCCCCTCTTCCATCCTTCTTTGGAGCCTCTATTCAAACTCATATTGAGAAGGTAGTATAAGTAGTAATTGTTTCCTTGGCTTCCTCCATGAAAGCCTCCATTAAGCTCCTAACCTCTATTAGTTCTCTATGTGTTTTGATGATAAGTGAGAATTGTAAACAAAATGAAATTCATTGGTTTAAGAATGTTTTAACTTGTTCAAACTTAAACTAGTAACTAACTGTCAAATTGACTCAAGTTTCAAGTTGTAAAACTCGAGTCAACATAAGACATAGAGTTGTCAAGATGTTTTGAACTTAAATTGACTCGAGCAAGTCATGATTAACTATAATCATAAGCTCTTATAGTCATAAGCTCTTGTAAAATATTTTGATATATGTTGTTGCCTCAAGCATGTGAGAATTGACTCAAGTCATATTTTGAGGACTTAAAACTTCTTTTCAAATTCAGAAGTCCCTGACTCAAGTCTATATCTCTTAACTCGAGCATGCTATTTGAAATCAATTTTGAAATGAATTTGGTTGACTAAAGTCATTACTTAATGACTCGAGCTAGCACAATTTCAAACCATTTTCAAAATGTTATTTCAAAGTTCATTTGTTGAAGAAGTACTTGACTCAAGCTAACCTTGATTGACTCGAGTCATGCACTTGAGTAAATGTTGTAAACTCGAGTTAAAGTGATACAGAGACATCTTCATTTAAACTTCAAACTTATTTTCAAAGATGAACTTGTGACTCAAGCTTAAAAGGATTAACTCAAGTCATCTGCTTGAGTTTACCTAAATCTAACTCAAGTTAAATCCATCTCTGTTTTGCAATCACCTTGATCGTAAATCTTAAATCTTCAAGTGTGATTTGCTTACTTCATATCATCACTCATTATTATTCCTAACTGTGTTTAATCAGTTTGTTAATGAGTTTTAGATGATTTAATGAATGATTAAATGCAGATTGATCAAAAAGCATTGTTTACGTCACCTATATTAAATACGTCCCCATAAAACAAATCACGAATTTGATTAATCATTCCATGAACATTCTGAAGGCATTTATGGTTTCTTTCCTCATTTGAACGCTAGATCATCCAATGGGAAGTATGTAAGGAATGTCAATAAAGAATATTGGCGATCATTGAACGAATCGAGTGCTATAAGTAATGAATCATCTTCAAGTCTAATGGCTATATTGATTACTCTCAACGGTACATTGAAGGCTTCCAATGGTCATTAATTGCCTTCATCAAATATAAGTTGAAGCATTCAATTTGTTCCAACTACTAAAAACACAGACGCTTAAATGATCAATACGCATTTACTGTTTGGTTCATTTGAGTAATATCTTCAAATATTTATAATCTTCAGTGTTTACCTATCGTCTCTTTTAGAGAGTTTATTTCTAAATCAATATCTTTGTAAGAATCTCAAAATATTAGGACCTTGAGACTGAGATATTTGATTACAACTTGTAATAGGGAGTGAATCCTAATGAGAGGATTACTTTCGAGTACAGAGTGTGTAACTGATTGAAGTGATAGTGAAAATCCTAGAGTGTATGTGGACTAGACGTAGCTCAAGAGTTGAGACCGAACCAATATAAATCATATCTCTTTCTCTGTATAGAGTGTATAACTGATTGAAGTGATAGTGAAAATCCTAGAGTGTCTGTGGACTAGACGTAGCTCAAGAGTTGAGACCGAACCAGAATAAATCATCTCTCTTTCTCTGTACAAAGTGTGTAACTGATTGAAGTGATAGTGAAAATCCTAGAGTGTCTGTGGACTAAACATAGCTCAAGAGTTGAGATCGTACCAGTATAAATCATCTGTGTGTGTGTGTGCGCGCGCGCGCATGCGTGTGTGTGTGTGTGTTATGCTTTATTTTCGAGAGTGAACTTGAAGGGAAATCAAAAAGTGTTTCTTTAATCACCCAATTTACCCTTCCTTTGGTGATATTCTCTCTTTCACAGCCTCTACTCTCAAGGATCAAATGTCTATTTTGGTTGCAGAGATGAATGGAAACTTCCAAAGGATATTTGATTTACAATATGAGCACACCAAGAAATTCAAGAAAGTAAAGAAGATTTTTCATACTTGGGGATTCTAATTGTCTCTTTCAAAGCAATCTCCTACTGGTCCTTCTAGTTCTACTCTTTGTCACTGAACCTCTTCCTCCTTCTGCACCATTTGAGCATACTATCATAACCTCTGAGCCTTCCACCATCCCTATCCCTAAACCACCTTTTTCTTCCTTTATTCCTCCAACCACCACTCATCCTTCCCCTTCTGCCTCTATTGCCCTAGACCCTACTCTCAAACCTATCTCCTCCTTAACCTCTTCTTCTACTACTACAACTACTCCTTTACCTAAGCCCCTTCAGCTATAATCTCTTACCTACTACAACATGTTCCCCTTCAGGCATTTGCACCTCCACCTTCTTCTTCCTCTGATATTACTTTCCCTACCTTTTCGCCTGATGACAGAGAGGGAGAGAAGTGACTAGTATATCTATCATGTTTTAATTTCAGGTTTTGTATTGGTCTTTACTTTAATGTATAGATCTTAACTTGTCTTATGTATTAGCAACTTATTTATGATTTGTTTTTTTTTTACTATTAATGCAATTATATCTATTTGAGAAAATTATGTGGTTATCATATTGTCTATTATTTCAATTTATTTCATATACTTCCTTAGTGATCTCAAAATATTTGTTAAATATATTTTCCAAAAACTTTTAGTGTTATCATCATTAAAAAGGGGGAGAATGTTAATTCTTGATTTATAAGTTTTGATAATAACAAACTTGGAAAAGATATGAAGAGTTGATAATTCAAGTCACTTGAGTGTATATTTCAAAATACTCGAATGTGTAGCCATTATTTGAACTAAAACTTGAATCAGAAAGCAGTTATGAAGTGTTTTGGTATAAACACATTCAAGTGTTACTATGAACACTCAAGTGTTAGGTTGACACTTGTAGTAAGATTACCTAACACTATTCATTTGTGAAAGTATTGTGATGAACACTTGAGTGTTTGAGTGAACACTTGAGTGTTGGTTCAATACTCGCTTTAAAAGTGATTGACACTCGTTTGTTCCAAGAAGTATTGTGTTGGATACTCAAGTTTGTTAATGAACACTTGAGTATTGATCCAACACTTGTAGAGGTTTGCCTGTTTGCTTGCACTTGTACTCATTCTAGAAAGGTCAAGGTAAACACTTAAGTGTCAAGATAAAACACTTGCAAAGTTCAGTGCATGACACTCACTGATGAATCAAGAGTACAACCTTACTAAGAGGCATACTTGAAGTGTCACTTTGTGACACTCGAGTATGACACAATGATACTCAAGTGTTTGGTAGAAAAGAAACTAGATTCATCGACACTCAAGTATGGCAAATTGCACAATCGAATGTAGCACTTGAGTGTTACTAATTTGACACATGAGTGTTTGGAATAAACAATATCTTTTTCATCTGAACTCCTTCTTAAATAGTCTTCTTCGAAAGAGTAAATTGATTAACACTCGAGTATAAAAAATCAACACTCAAGTATGACTTGTTTCTACACTAAACCTTCGTCTCCAAGAATTCAAATGTACTATTTAACATTTGATTAATTATGATTATTACTCATACTTCTTTTTAGTGCTACTAAACATATTTGGTTATGAGTTTCAATAATTTTAAACATGGATTACAACTAAATTTACAAAAGTATGGTTTTGTGTCGGAACATTAAATACAATCTTAGAAACATAGTAGACACAAGAAAACTCAAAAGAGGTCAATAAGTATTGTCTAGAGCAGTAATTATAGCAAAGCAATTATATATTTACTCTGTGAGAGAGTCATTCAATCAATTTGATTACTGTAAAATCTCAAGGTAGTGTGACTTTGAGTAGTTGTTAGATTACAACTTGTAAGGGAGAGTGAGTCCTAGTGAGGATTACTTCTGTAAAGGTGCCAAGTACCTAGTTGATCTTGAAATGTTAGTGAAAATATTATAGACACTTTGGAGACTCAATGTAGGTCAAGGAATTAAGATCAAACCAATATGAACATCTGTGCACACTTCAGTGATATCTCCTACTCACTATGTTTAATTCAATAGTTTAACATTTTTGCTTTAAATTTTTTAAGTCACCCAATTCACCCATCTTCGATGAAATGCTTGCCCTGACACATATATATGTACATGTGTATGTGTATGTACACATACGTGTTTGTGTGTACATATGTACATGTACACAAGACATATATATTAGTGTGATTTACACCAGCGTATATGTAACTACAGTTAATAAAATAATGGGCTATTTTATGAATATTCGTTTGGTATAGATTCGGCAATTATAGCTATATATCCTTACCTACTACTCAGTAAAATATAGACCAAAAAACAAAACAAAAAAAGCCCATGAGGACTTTTTCGATTCTGCCATATATTTGTATGTTTTCATCAGAGCAATTCTGCAGAGTATTGTTTTAGAATAAGTTTTGAACGCAAAAAGTTTTTAGAAAAAAAGTTGTTTAAATCATTATTTTGGGAAATATATCCAAAATGGTGAAGTGAATGGTGAAATAATAATTCTGAGCAAAAAAAAAGGGTGAAATAATAATTTGATTTATTAACATAATTGTCATTAATGAAATTAAATAAAACATTCTTTGCATCTTCAATTCTTTGATTTTGAGAGCAAGCTGACACAAAACATAAAAAAGATATTTTGATTTTTTTCCAGAACAAATTTTAGCCCCCCCCCCCCCCTTTTTTTTTGTATTTAAGAACACATAACTAAAGACACGTTTTCAGCCAACAAAACTAAACACAGTTCATAGATGGCTAGGTCCTTGAAATTAAATATGATGTCCTAGGTTTTCAACTAACAAAGCTTGATATAATTAGTAGATGGTTTTGTCCGTTAAATTCAATATGATATCTAGGGTTAAAACCAGACCATGTGCATGGAAAAGACTTTTGTTGATATATAGAGGTAAAACTCATTTCGGTGATCTATATGACTTAGGAGGACTGGTCTCTAGCTATCGACTGGGGGATACTGCTTGAACTTTATAAGAAAAACACATTTTCAAAAAAAATTAAAAAAAAAAATTGATAACAAAAAGACCATAAATTATCCCCAAGTATCTATCTACGCATTTGAGAGCCTAAAAAAAATGTCTTTATTTGGTGGAAAGTAAGTTCATGCGTTTGATTTTAATGTCTCATCTAAATAGGCCAATCAATAATTAACCAGCCAACATTAATTAATTAATCATTACAATTAAAAAAACAAAATAATGAATCTTCTAGCAATTGATCGGTACTCTGAAGATGCAATTTTGAAATTCCATTAGTCTCAAACATTAAGAAAAAAGATATTTATTTAAAATTCATGGTGACAAATTTAAAAAAAGAATAATGAGCCTCGAGTTGTTAAGAAATAATTTAAAATATGTGGATCCATAGCTTTCTGAATGTAACGTTTTTCCACATTTTGGCGACCTGATAATTATTGTTTTGACATTTATTTAGCCATATCCCAAAACACAGAATAATTTTCCAAAAAGTTAACTTTTTGATCAATTAGGTTGTGACTCCTTTAGTCTGTTGTTGCAGCCATATAACCTAATTAATTTATTTAAATATTATTATAGGGCAATCTTGTCATTAACAATAAAACTTATAATTGGCACAAAGCTGATTATTTAAGCATGGCTTTAGTAGTGGAGAGGTTTTCACTTTCACTTTCGAATCTCATGTCTAAAGAGAAAGGGGCCACGCCAAGCAAAGCATATCGTAATTTAAAAAAAATACCGCAAAATATAGGAAAAAGCCTAGTTATATATATAAACAGATAAGGACATTATAATAAGCTGTTTGAAGCTTAATCGAGATATATATATATATATATATATATATATATATATATATATATATATGGATCAATACTTGTGATTAGTATGCTTTTTTTGAACAAAGTGAGATTCCAACTTAGTTTACCCACTTTGTAAGTCTAGTTGATTCAACACTGAGGCCAAGTACCTTTGGACAAAACCATCTCATATATAATAACAGCAAAAATCAGTTTAAAGTCTCTATAAAACTATTTTAGGGGGTTAACTACCCATAATGTTTTTTCAAAATCACACCTTATATCATTTTTATTTTTTTTTTGCAAAAAATATATATCAACTTATAAAATAGGGCAACAATGGCAATCAGTTAATTTGAGCAAACAATTTGTTATTTTATATAGAGAGAAATCTCGTGGGCCTCACAAATATAAAGCAAGCGACTGTTTGTCTAAATTAATGGTTTTGTCATTTTTACCCTATTTTAAAAAGTTCATACTTATGAAAACTTTAAAGTGTTAGTTGCCATTTTGGAAAAACATTATGGATACATTTGCATCTTAACCCAAAATTTCATTAAACAAAATAACCTGATATGTTTTTATATATAAAAAGTACCATACTGTATAAGATTTTGTATGCAAAAGTATTGATGCTCCAATTCAGGTCTTTCTAACTAGTAAATTTAAAAAAAAAAAAAAGAAAAAGAAATCACTATATAATATATATCCATTAACTTAAATTATGTTGTTCTCGCTAACACACATCGTAAGGCACATATGAGTACACGTACCCGGTAATGTTATAATTAATTAGTTAATCATTGAATCAGCAGCCACCATATGTATGATTAGTTGGTAGAGTAATTAATTGATTAATTAGTTTATTGTTTGTCCTTAATCCATGATTAGATTCTTGGAAGATATTTCTCCATCAAAATGCCGACTCTATTTGGTGTACGGATGAAGTGGGATTTGCGAATTTGGAGTGGGGCATTCTGTATTCTTTTTGTACTTGGATCATCATCGATTAAAATAAAATTGAAGTAAACTACAGTTTCTAGCCGGGTTATTAGTTATTACTTAACGGGGTTATCAAGTAAAATGGATTCGATATCTTTTTATTAATGTTTTAAAAGTCGGACCAAATATTAAATAAAAATAGATAAGTAGCTCTCGATTTTAATTTCATGGTTCATCTAGTTAAACTTAAATATTAGATAAAAAAATTATATAAATTCATATAATATACATATATATGGAAGAAATAAATCCATATTAAGTCAAATAAACATAGTAACGTCACAGCATATAAAGTTTTTAATGAAATAAAACCCTATTGCTAAAAAGTAGTCTATATATATATATATATATATATATATATATATATATATATATATATATATATATAAAACTTTTTTAGCGGTCAATTTTTTCTCATTTTTAATAGGTTTTCTTAAAACAAAAATTTGCTCCAACATTTTTTTCCGTTAGGCCCAAAAATCATCCCTGGTTTTCCTAAAATCATTTCAATCCAATATAATCTTAAGTTTCGTCTCATCAATAACAACTCAACTTTGATTCAACCTAACTCAACCATCAAAATGATTTAAAGGTTCAAACCGAACTGCTAGTGAGTCTGAGCAATTGTCTGGTCTGGTCCATTTCTTTAATCATTGCTTTCCATTGCAGTTTTGAGTGAGTGTTGTGAATAAAAAATAAAAATAATTATGCTAAAAAAACAAAGTTTTTTCTCAGTTGATGCGTGCTCAACTATATCATTTTCAAGTTTAATTTCTCTATTTTATGTGTACAGTAGATATTGTGCGTATAATCTGAATGTTAATTGGGTAACAAATCGTGGTGGGGCAACAAAACACAAAAGCCTTGCGCGTGCGTGACTGCTCCTAACGTGGATATACATATATGTGTGTGTGTCTATATATATAATTTAATCAAGCAAAAAGGGGGGCACAAAAAAGCTAGAGACAAAAAACACATTCTATTATTAATCTAATTTTTGTCTACTATTATTATTGAAGCCTAGGCTATTCATAATTCCCATAAAGAACATTCGCAAGTTCCAATCCCTCTCTCTCTCTCCATCAACCCCACTCCATATAAAATGATTATCATAATGAATTGTAAGCCAAACTCTTCTTCTCTTCTTCTACTTCTACCTTCTCTTATATACACATAATAATATTACCACTTTTCCTTATATTTGCTCTATGTTTTACTAATTTCCTATATAGCACCTCCGGCTTCGAGTTTGTCTTATCATCATCTGAAACACCTCTTATCAGTTCATACACACACACATGTACCTATACTCAGCATCAGAATAACTTTTTAATGGAGTTCAAGATCAGAAACTATGAAGAACAATCTGATAGAGCTCAAGTTGAAGATCTTGAGAGAAGATGCGAGGTGGGGCCCGCAGAAAGCGTTTTTCTCTTCACAGACACTATGGGCGATCCCATTTGCAGAATCCGAAACAGTCCCATGTACAAGATGCTGGTATATCTATATCTATATATTTACACTCACTAATTAATAAGGGATTAGTGATCTCCTTTTTCAACATGATTTAGGTAGAGTTTCATGTTGACTTGTGTAAACATATTTCTCTAATGCTAACTCAAATATGTGCCTGTTTGGATTAGTGACTGTTTTTTCAATATGATTTATGATAGTTTCGCCTTGGTTTGTGTGAACATACATCTCTAACGGTAACTCAAACAAGCCATATGTCTTTCTTCTTCCATATATAACTACACATACACATATATATATATGAAACACACATGTATAACTTTTTATCGATGTTGTTGATGATGATAGGTGGCAGAACTGGACAAGGAACTGGTTGGTGTGATACAAGGATCTATAAAACTTGTTACAGTACCATACAAGGATTTGGCTAAGGTAGGATATGTCCTAGGTTTAAGGGTAGTGCCTCATGTTAGAAAAAAAGGGATAGGATCAAGCCTTGTGTTAAAGCTAGAAGAATGGTTCAAATCAAACGACGTGGATTATGCTTACATGGCGACAGAGAAAGAGAATCAAGCTTCAGTTGGTCTTTTCATGAACAAATTCGGCTACACCAAGTTTAGAACTCCCTCTATTCTGGTGAACCCAGTGAACAACCATAGATCCTTCAGAATCTCATCCAGCATTGAGATTTCAATGGTCAAGATTGACCAAGCTGAATCTCTTTACAGAAGATTTATGGGGTCCACAACTGAGTTCTTCCCTAATGACATAGACAAAATCCTCAGGAACAAGCTAAGTTTAGGGACATGGGTGGCTTACTTTAAAGGAGATTACTTTGGTTTTGATGGTAGCCAAACAGTCCCTAATAGTTGGGCTATGCTTAGTGTTTGGAATAGCGGGGAAATCTTCAAGTTGAGGTTAGGGAAAGCACCTTTATATTGTTTGTTATATACTAAGAGTTGGCGGTTGATTCATAAGATTTTCCCATGTTTGAGGAATATGGTTCCAAGTTTGCCTGATTTCTTTAGGCCATTTGGGTTTTATTTTCTTTATGGGCTTTATCATGAAGGGCCATTTTCAGGGAAGCTTGTGAGAGGGCTGTGTGAGTTTGTGCACAACATGGCTGCTGAGAAGAAGAAGGATTGTTGTAAGATTGTTGTGACTGAAGTTGGGGGAAGAGATGATGAACTGAAACATCACATCCCACATTGGAAATTGCTGTCAACTCCTGAAGACTTGTGGTGCATAAAAGCACTAAAAAATAATGATGGTGATGGTGATGATGTTGGCTCCAATACTAGTAGTACTACTTCTAATACTTCTTCGTTTCTTGAGTTAACCAAAACCCCAACAAGTAGAGCTCTTTTTGTAGACCCAAGAGAGGTTTAAAGATCTCTCTCAAAATAAAAGCAATAAAAGAGCAAAAGTTATATATATAATGATGATGATTAAAAAAATGTATGAGTTAGTAATATATTTTCATCTTATATATATATATATATATATATATATATATATATATATATATATATAGCGCATAGACATAAAATATGGGGAAAATCCTCCCCAGGGCCCAATTAAGCAAAAAAATTTCAAAAAAAACCCCAACAACTTTCACATGTCTGGTATTATTTCAGAAAAACGTAATTGTTAACGGGTACTGATTTTGTTGTCAACGAATACTGATTTTGTTGTTAATGGATACTAATTTTGTTGTTAATGGGGTACTGATATTGTTGTTAACGCTTTCGAAATAATACCAGAAAAGGTCTTTTCTGACATGTGAAAGTTGTTGGGACCTTTTTTGAAATTTTTTTACTTAATTGGGCCCTGGGGAGGATTTTCCCTAAAATATATGAGATTGATATATGCATGCAACAACATATAACATATGGAGTTGTTGAAAATTTAGAAGTTAAAAGGGCCAATTTATTATTTCAATTTGGTCTCTTCAGTTTGGTACGCAATCAAAAGATGTCCTTTTAACTTCTAACTACATAGGCTATCTTTCTCTGGTTTTTTTTACAATAAGACAGACACAAAATTTTTTATTATTATTATATATAAGTCACATCTTTAGTACGTATATTAAAAAGGTGTAGACTTTGTATTCTTAGACTAGAGAGAGAGAGAGTGTGTATTAAATATAAGGGAAGTTGAAAAATTATTAAATTTTAGGACCACGTTAACGATGTTTAAATTATTTTTTATTTTTTTAGTGAGATATGTTAAAAATTATCTATACATAGGAAAGATCGAGAGGTATATTTAATGTACTCCCTCCATTTTTGAAATAAGCAACATACACCTACTTTCTCAACACTGTGTGTGTTAATTTTGATAGGCGGAAACGTTGGAACTTTAAAATGACTTGAGACAAGCCAGGAATATTTAAAATTGATTTAAATTTAAATTAATTGAAGTGACCAGATCATATTAAACTAAACCAATGAAAATTTTATAAAAATCCTTATAAGAGACAAATTAGTACTAAATTGGGAAAAAAAATCACGGAACAAATTAAAATGAAAATTTAATATAGAAATTGTTCAAAATTATAATGACCATACATTTTTTGGGAGAATGACATATAAATACCATATAAAATTTCAAAACCCCCAAAAGTCTGTTAATATTTGTAAATGACATAAAAGTGATAGAGACAAAAAAATGTTGATGAATTTACCATTATGTCATCTCTTCCTCCTCCTCTTCCTGCTGCCAAATCAACGCTAGGAGGCTCGCTATCGACGATGGTGAACGGGTTCTATTATTCTTCAAGAGCAACCTTCACCAAGGGAAGAGACTAGACACAAGACACCGTTTAGAACCATATTGAGAGCAGAAAAGGACATTGTTCTAAGCTTTAGAGACATGATAGAGCTAGTCTATGGGTGTCATTTTCATTCATTCTTTTAGAATAGAGGACGCAAGTTTGGACAAAAAATGGATAGAGGGAGTAGCTGATATTGATTAAACCATAGGACCCCTTTCATTTTGCATTATATGCTTCAATTCTTCTTTCTTGTGCCTTGATTTTCATATTGGTTATGAATCTAAATCTTGTGGGTGCTAAATTTGATTTTGATTTAGATGTGTAGTTAAATTTTATTTTCATACAAAAAATGCATCTTGTTAATGGTGGAGTGGTAGTTGTCATGGGCATGAAAGAGAGGTGACAATGAAGGAGAGATGAAGAAGATGATGAAACAATAACATAACATGTGAACTAACGTTGTTATGCAATGAAGAAATGTGATAGAACAAGTTCATATAAAAGCGATAACCATAGACTAGCTCTATCACGTCTCTGAAGCTTAAAACAATGTCCTTTCCTTCTCTCAATATGGTTCTAATCGATGTCTTGTGACTAGTCTCTTCCCTTAGTGAAAATTGCTTCTGAACAAGAACAGAACTCATTCACCATAGCCAGCAAGCCTCCTAGTGTTGTCAATGCAGCAGGAAGAGGAGGAGGAAGAGAGGGAGAGGATGGAGAAAGAAGAAAAGAGGGTATAATGGTAAATTCATCAACATTTTTAAATCTCAATTTAGTTCCTGTCACCTTTCACTACAAAAAAAAATTAGTTTTTTTTTCCGTCGCAAGAATCCAAATTTCCATTGCAAAAAAAGCGTCGTAATTGCGACAAAAAATTGAAATTCTGTCGCAAATTGCAACGGAATTTAAATTATGTCGCAAATTTCAAAATTTGCAACGGCATAGATTTCCAATGCAAACCTTTGAGGTTTTGCAACGAAAAAATTGTTCATCGCAAAACCTTGAGGGTTTGCGACGGAAAATAATTCCGTCGCAAAAAATAAAAAAATTTTAGAAAAAATTAAAATTTTAAAAAATCAGAAAAAATCATTTTAATTTAAAAAATAAATTTAAAATTTAAAAAATCAGAAAAAATATTTATAAATATAAAAAAACATAAATTTATATCATTACTTAAAAAAAAGTACTTAATTCTATAATTACATCAAGTATTCACTGGACAGCTTATTATTATTGCTGCAAAGAAGACAAGAGGAAATTTATATATGAATTTTATAGAAATTTTTTTGGCTTATGATGCTTTCCCAACTAGGCTCTTTTCACTTTTAATGAGCTTTTATGGATCTTTTTTACCTTATGATGCTTTCCCAACCAGGCTCTTTATCCCAGTGGACTGCATTGTAGTTAATCAAATTCAAAGCACTAATTTGATACTATTAAATTTCTCAACCTTAAATGGGAGAAAATTATACAGATAAAAAAATAAAAGGGGAACAATTATGATTTGCCCTTCTTTGTTAAATTAATAATCTAACTAAAGCAACAGTACCGCAGTGATTTTCCCTTAATCACAAAATCGAAGTGATTTCTTTTCAGTGATAAAATTTTTTTAAAAAAATATTTTTCCAAGCGATTTCCGGGATCTACCCATCTTCATTCCAAAGTTATTATATGTAAGGATATTAAAAAAGTTAAATATGTCACCACACAACTACTAAAACAATCACACGCGCATTTTATTATGGGAACTGCAAAATACCATATTACATATTCGTAAGGATACAATATCCAGGATCTACCCATCTTCGTTCCAAACTACCCTCAAACTAACAGAAAACTACAATACAGGAAATGCAAGCAAAGCCCGAAAAGAATGAAGGAACAAAAGCCACTAACCTGGGGAAGAAGAAGCAACACTGAGATCCTATGTGACTAAAGAAGAAGAAAGCAATGAAAAACGAAAGAAAGTAATAAAATGAAAGAGAGAATCGGGGAGGGGGAGGATAAAAGAAATGAATTGGGGGGTTGCGACGGACGACATGTCCATCACAAAACCCTTGCAAAACCCCAAGGGTTTTGCGACGGAATTTATTTTCCATCGCAAAAAGACGAAATTTTGCGACGGAATTTATTTTATGTCACAAAATTCTTTTTTTAATTATTTTTCTGTCAAAATTTTGCAACAGATTTTTTTTTCCATCGCAAAAAGGCGAAATTTTGCGACAGAATTTATTTTATGTCATAAAATTCTTTTTTTAATTATTTTTCTATCAAAATTTTGCGATGAAATTTTTTTTTTCGTCGCAAAATTTTGCCTTTTGCGACGGAATGTAAATTCCGTGGTAAAAATCTCACTTTTTGCGACGGAATTCAAATTCCGTCGCAAAAAGGTGAAATTTTACAACAGAAAAAATTCCGTCACAAACTCACTATTTTCCAGTAGTGTTTATATCTTTTATAAATGTTAAATACTTTTGAGGGCTTCGGAGTTTCAAATGGTACATCATTCTCCCTACATTTTTTCTTGTAATATTATTATTCGTTTTTTGTTAGCCCAAGTATGAAACCCCACCTCATGTTTTGTTATGGTGGGGTTTTACCTCTAGTTCCTTTCACATCGGAAACACAAAATCTGAAAAGATTTCCATAATTAGGTGCTACCTTTGGTGTCCTTGCCAGCAACTTCATCTTGTGCCTCATGATTTAGACTAATCAATCAATTGGACTACACACATATGTTTATATATGGTGGTCCATTCTTTGTCCCTTCCTCATAGGTAAATACTTGAAACTACATGCCCTAGCTTTTCCCTTTTATTATTTCCCATGCCCATCACAAATATTTGATACTCCCTATGTTTCTTAATATATATATATAAGATCAATTTATAGATATCAAAAAAATGTGTTTAGTTAGTTATTTGTAACAAATGAGTTAAGGCCATGCATAGTTTCAATCTCTAGAATGTTTTTTCTAAACATGTGCATTGTAACTACCTTTTAATAGAAATGTCATTTACTATGTGCAATCAGTATATAGATATATACTTAGGAGCAAAGATTATAAATTTGAAAGATAAAGTGTAGATTGATGTCTTATATTTAGACTCAAAGCAAACCACTTATTTAGCTCATATATTTAGGTAGTATCTAATACTCCCTTCACTTCTAATTGTAATATATATAGCTAAAGAAAGAGTTGTTTTGATTCTAAATGTAATATCTCATTCTACTATATCCCCCAAGATTATAAATTTGTTTCTTAAACAGTCTAGTTTAATTGCAGATATTAAAGGATTTTTTTCATTAGGGGAGTAGTTGTTAAACAAATTATTAAAAGTGATACTTTAGGTAAACTGACACACATTTTATATAGACAACTAACTTAAACTTATTTTATATTTATGAATTAATTAACTAGTTCTTATATTTAGAATCAAAAATAATAATACCAAGTCAAATTCGAATATCATCGAACCTAAATAGTTGTTTTTACTATTATTCACAGGATTAAACCCAAAACATTGAGTTAGGGAAGGTCACTTTTATCCCATCTTAACTATTGAGTCAAATTACAACATTATTAAGCCCGTTTAAGAATAACTTTTTCAACGTGTTGTTCTCTATTCATAAGAGATTCAAATCCTTAACTTTGGTTCACTCCCACTTGCATCTAACCACAGTTAGAAGGCCAATGATACATACATAGGAATGAAAGTAACAGTTCAATAAAAGTTGAGAGTTGGGGAACTGAAGAGATCTGTTTTTTCATCATACGTTCAAAGCAGCAGGAGAATCAGTACTTCAAATCTTGGCTGGTTTCAGCTTTGTTTATATGTTTGTGCAGAGAAGCACATTATTTGTTGTTGCTAACAGCACGGGTGGGGACTACTGATTCCCTGAAGCCTCCGTAGCTCAACTAACTTCTTGAAGGTAAAAAACACAAGACACCACTTGTTGGCTCGGGCTTTTCCCATGAGTACCGCATATATGTCTCTGTTAAAAGTTAATAATTGAGGGACCTATTCAATCTGCTATTCCGATTCGGACTGTACTGTAAAGAGTTTGATGGAACACTTTAATTAAGCTTGATGGTTTCTACTCTCCCTTCGGGCTCCATCCCCCTTTTTATACTCTTTTAGATTAAAAATAAAAGCTTGTAGTTCAAATAATAAATTGCCTAGTCAGAAATTCAGAATATCAAATAATGTTTTAATCCCCTATAATTTTAATAGCTTTCATGTAACTTGAGTCAAAGCATTATGAGGTCTCCCGTTTAATTATTAAGGGTAGAATCATTAAAATACTGGGATGTGTTTTAAAACAAATAAAGCAATATCTAACAACATTTCTTAATCTGCATGAAAATATTTTTGAAACGTATTATACCACACTACATAAATTGTGATACATGACGGTTATGGTCACACATAAAACCATTATTTATTCCAGACATATTATAATGATTCTAATATAACATATATTATATATTGAGGCTTGGTAAGACCATAATATGTAAATTGTAGTGATAATAATTAACAAGCACTTGTGAATAACTATCAGAATATATGATAATAATTGCATGATACATAATGGTCTTGTATTGAAAACGGTTATTTATTCAGTAACATATATAATGGTTCTCATATAAGTACTATTGCTTTTAATAAAAACAAATAACAATGAATAACAATAATGGTTTCTAAATATGAACTGCGAACTTTTATAATAAAGGCTTTAAGGGCTTAAATGCCACAAAAGTTTTCACGTATGGGCATTAGGAACCTAGAAGCTTTCGAGGGGGCAAATATGTTGTGTAAGTTTAAAAAACAAATCAATTTTGCACTCTATTAACAACCCCTAATGGTCCACATTTGTTGACCAAATATGTAAAGGTGGGGATGCCCATGTGGCATCCACCTCACCCTTTTTTTGTTCATGTCAATCGTCAGATTTTTTAGGAGCACTTTTTTTAAAAAAAAAAATCGCATATCCTTCCTTGCAACATCTTTAGTCTTTTATATAAGACTTTGTTGAGTTATTTGGGTAGGCTAAAAAAAGTTAAATAAATTACTTAATTATATATTGATTTATAAATCAAGCAAATTAGTTTTAAAAAATGGTAAATATAAATGCATTAAAATAATTTATTTATCTTCCTTAATCTCTCAAATTAATCAACTGCCAGAACTAGTACTTTTTGAAGAAAAAAAAATTGTCATTGAAATGTGAAACTCCTGTACCCTAACAAAAAAATCCTCCCCCAAACAATCCATCATGAATTGTTTCACTTGCTTCACTAGCGTTTGAATTGGTGTATCTCCTCCTTCTTTTCCTATTGTAACTTTTCCATTTATTAGACTCGTATACACATGTGTGTGTAGATATACATATGTATATCTATACATACATACATATATACATACATACATACATGTGTGTATGTGTGTGTGTTTTTTTTTTAATGTGTCACACACACCTCAATGCAAAAAAGTGCTTTATGACCGCCTCGTTTAAACTTAAATATTGTTGATCCAGTCTTAAAAGTATGATCGGTGGCAGTTTTGTAAATATCAATAACATTTTGGACTTGATCCTTTATACATAGATATAATATATATTATTTAGATCGATTTCAAAAACAACCTGTCTTAAACATATTAAAAAAATTGAAATATCAATTATTTTTTAGAGAAATCTCATATGGTCAGACTTAAATAGTATTTGGTCCAAAATATATAGAAAATTTTAAATATTAATTTTAAGACAAGATATATTTAGAAGACAATCTTAAAAAGTTACACTTTTAAAACCAAACGTAAATAGTAGCCAGTACAAAAGATAAGAAAAAAACTAAATAAAAAATGAATTACTTTTAATACCGGATTTGATAGGGATCGGTCTTAAAATTTAACTTTTAAGACTGTCTTCTAAATATAGTTAGTCTTAAAATTATAGCACCAAAACGGTATCTTCTCTTTTCGCCCCAAAACCTGAAGTTGCTCTCTCTGAACCTCTCATTCTGTTGTGAAACGTCTCTTCTTGTCGCATTACCTCTCTTTCTCTCCCACCACCACCAGCCTCTGTTACTCTCTCATTTGCTCAATCATTCCTCTATCGCACTTCTCTCAACCTCTCTTACTATCTCGAAAATGAATGGAGAAAGCGATTGTAGTCCTATTTGAGGAACGCTAATTATTGGTGTGAATCAAAGCGAACCCTATAGATCTCAAAGTGCGCCTCATAACTAGCATTTACATTGTGGTAGAAAAGGCACACGATTGAAAGACCTTGACTTAAGTCAAACTGTCGGGGAAAATATCGACATTCAAATTGATGAAAATTTGAGTCTTGTCGGCCCTAATAAACACAGATATAGGAGTTATGCCGGCCTGCTAGCATGTAACAAGCCTAGCATCTTGATAGATGAGTGGAAAAATGTCAACAAGTTGAAAGTAAAGAATCTTATTTGGGACTTTATCTAGCAAACATACAAAGTTCTTGACAGTGAGAAATTAAAAAACAAGACATTATCATTATTGTGCTAATTGTTGGAAGAAGTTTAAGACCTCACTATCTAACAATTATATTAATGGCAAGGTTCCAAATGGTCAACCTCACCCTAATCCTTGCCACAAGTATGCATATCTTGATGCAAAGACTTGGCAAAAATTTGTTCAGTTGTGGACTACTCCATAAACTTTGGTGAGTTATATATATATATATATATATATATATATATATATATATATATATATATATATATATATATATTGCCCTTTTTTCTTTGCTTAAGAAACTGTGCATAAATGTGGTAAGTTATTGTGCTCATCTAATCCTGTTAGTGAGATGGTTTAGTGTGTGAATAGAAGAAAAGTAAAATCTTTGTCCTTGTTAATTCCATCTGCATGCAATTATAGAATAGTGTTCTCATTCTTTGTCATGCATTAGAGGAGCATGTCTTAGTTCTTATGTGAATAAAATTGTAGATGGAGTAGTACAATAAAAGTTCGCTAGTGTTTGAAGTTCTTATCAAACATAAGTTCTCTAATTTCTATTAGTGAGATGGTCTGAAATTCATAATTTATAATTGTTTTTAGTTCTTATTCACAAAAAAAGGGGGAACAAGCACAAGAAACAGGTTGAAAGATTGATTGCCCTCATAGGATGTCTTGTGGTGGTTATGAAAATGTTTAAAAATAGTTTATGGCGGCCAAGCGAAAGAGATTGGAAGAAGAAGCTCCATCCAATCCTTCTACGATATGAGATCCGCCATCTCCAATATGTCGCGAAGACTTGTAGTTATATTGTCACCGAAAGAGAAGTGGGACTTATACAATTAAAAAAACTTGTATACTTTTTGAAAAAATTGTAAGTATCGTTATTGTTATTTTTTAGTTACTAAACAAGTTTCATTACTAAACTTCTTGTTATCTGTATCTTACAGGACAAACTTAAAAAGAAAGAATTGTAGAGAAATAATAATAATTAGTAAAATAATAGTAGTAATAATAGAATAAATAAATAATAATAAATAGATATTACTATTACTGTTAAGAAAAGGGAATAAATAATAAAGGAAAAATTAATTATTAATAAGGAGAAAAGAGGATTATTTATTAATAAATAAATTAAAAAGGGCATTATTATTAAGGGAAATTTTAGGGGGTTAATCCACTTTTAATCCCCTAAAAATAATTTATGTAGTTAGGTACTTTGCGACGCCAATGATTCAAGTTTGAGGTGGGTAACTATTATCTTATTAGCTCATATGTAAGTATTCATGTGTGAGTAACCATGTTTGCTAGAATATTTACATATATGTATCCTATCTATGGATTGGGGCTTCGTGTCTCATAGGACTATGTATCCTGAAGAGCTGCAGTCCTTGGCAGATAGCTGCAGTTATGGTGCGACTTGTTTATTGTGAATTATTCTATGCTTGACATGGGTTATATCAACATTTATATTTCATATTTGCATATAAGATTAACTATTACCCTAGGATTCATTCATATGAACTCCAATTGCATAAAAGAGACAAGTAGTGGATCGAGATCGAGAGGAAAGATTCAGCTATAAAGGTTGTAGCAGAAGAAACTTGTTATAGGAACTTTTTGGAAAAATATGAGTAAATAGACTTTATTATATCATTTATCATTTGTCGATTTCAAATTACTGTATTAATGTCCCACTATGGGAACAGAGTTTCAATCACGAAAAATTTATCCTTGTATTTTAAAACTAAGTTATTTTAAGAAAGTTTTATTAGTCATCCAAATCATTTTGATGCCTGTGTTCTACAACTCTGATAAATAAAGGCCCCTATGGGCAAAGTGTGACACTTATGGTATTGAATCAATCTTTTCGAGAGAGATTGTGGCCTATCAATGAAGTTGTAGGCCTCAATGGTCTGCAATCGGTTTTCATTGACTCAGAAGATATATTATCCCTGTTGTTTCCTAAATAGGAGCTTACTAATGCAATTGTCAACATATTTTTAAAGTAAGTATCTTCTTTTATGAGTAAATAATTTAAATGCATCATTTAGACACACATACATACTAATTCCCTAATGTCATTATTCTAGGTTCATGCATCATAAGTTAGGTGAATTGGGTAGGAGCAATTATTTTGGATTCCTTAGCCCAAGCTATATAAGTGGGACACCCATAAAATATTAGTTCTCTATGTGTGTTTTGATGATAACGAAGAATTGTAAGCAAAAAGAAGTTAATGATTCAAGTAAAAATGTTTTTATCTTGATCAAATCTTGAATCAGTGACTTACTAAAGCATCTGTTAAAATATGACTCAAGTTAAAGCTTCCAGACTCAAGTTAAGTGCTTTAAAACTTCACACTCAAAAAGTGTTTAACTTTGACAAACTCAAGTTAAAGTCTTCGTGAGATGTTTTAATGAAAAACATCAACTCGGGTATATAGTATTACTCGAGTTAATATTTGTGTACTTAATCTTAAATATCTATTTTCAAAATCCTAAGTCCCACGCTCAAATAGTTTATAACAGTCAAAATGTTGCCTCAAGTATAGATTCAACAACTTGAATGTCTTTGTGAAAGTTACTTTCAAAAAATTTTGAAAACTTGAGTTAAGGATTGAGTGACTCGAGTCATCTGTTATACTTATCACTTAATGACTCGAGCATGCTTTATATTCAAATCCTTTCCAAAACTTAACTCGAAGACTTTTGTCAAAAAGAAACTGTGACTCGAGTTAATGGATACATAACTCAAGTTAAGTTTATACAGAGACATCTTCTCCATTGCTTTCAAACTATTTTCTAAGAAGATAAACCAGTGACTCTAGTAGACCGTGATCAACTCAAGTCAACAACTTGAGTGTGAAGAAGCACAACTCAAGTTAGCTTATCTCTGTTTTGCAAATCACCATGTCAGTAAATCTTGAATCTTTGCTTATAATTTTAGTACTTCATATCATCACTCATTATTATTCCTAAGTATTTTTAATCAATTTGTTAATGAGTTTTAGATGATTAGGTGAAGGTTTGACTGCATATTAATCAAAAAGCATTGATTACATCAAAAGCATTTAATGTTGTTGCAAAAAACCAAGCAATATCTAGGAAACCATTCTCTGAACATTTTGAAGGCATTGTTGTTCTCTTTTCTTAATTAAATGATATATCACAATAGGCAAAAGGAATGAAGGAATATCAAGCGACAAAATGATGGCGAACATTTGCAAAATCGAAGCCTATGATTAACGAAAGAACTTTAAATGTAATGGCTAAATTTACACGTATAAGCACCAAAATGTTGGTGACTTAAATAATTCTGATTAATAGATTATAATGGATGTAGTAATTTTTTTTTTAGTCAGCCATATAAAAATGCATGTCATAAAGTAAAATTAAGATGTGGTAATATTTATTTGATTAAGAAGTCTTAAATTAGTTCCAGAAAAATAAATAAATATAATATAATAATAATATTAAGAAAGAAAATAAATAAGGATATTAAAGATGGAAGATAATTTTCAAATTTTAAGTAAGAGAATGGTATGAGAAGAAATAAATAATAAAATTGGATAAATAATAATAATGAATAATATTATTATTAAAGGGGGAATAAATAATATATTGAAGATGAATTATTAATATAAATGTTAGTTACTTATTGAAAAGAATATTGTGAGTGTTTGCATTTAACCCAGGGTTTTAAATCTTATGTATGATTAATACTATATTCTGAGAAAGCCAAGATAAATTTTATAATTCATAATAAATAATAATTATTGAACTCCTAAGTAAAGAATTGTTCAGGCGGAGTTTGTATTTATTAAAGTAGATTTAAAATGTTAGTATTGTGCTTGTTATTGAGGAGTTTAAGGAGTACAAATTAATAAGGTAAATGAAAAATACTAATAATAATGATAAATGATTTGTGTCATTATTATTAGGAAAAAGGAAATAAATGAATAATAATAATAATTTCTATTAGTAGAAATGGAATAAATAATTTAGGAAATTTCTAATGAATAATAAATAGGAAAAAAAAGGGAGTTATTAATTAATAGTAAAAGGAGCATTAATATATATACAATGGTCTTCCTTATTTCATTTAGTACTATCATAATTTGTAACTTCAAGTACCCTGGATTTATTATTAAAATTTGTATATTTTAAGTTTATGAAATTATAAGTTATAATTTTGAATATGTGGAATTTTAAAGAGTTATTAATTGTTAGTAAATTGGTTGTGGTAGATTGATTTATGAAGTGTGTTGAGCTCTTGAATTAGAAGCAATGTGGTAATTGTTAGTTCTCTATGGGTTTTGATGATAACAATCAATTATGGAATCAAAAATGAAGAGTTGTCTCGAAAAGTTGAAAACTTGCAGATTGAAGCAATACTCGAGTATTGATAATAAAACTCGAGTATTGAGTTTCAAAGAACAGCTCAATGCACTTAATTAAGGTCAATACTGCAGTATTCAAATGAATACTTGAGTATTGGGAGTTACAGAGATCATCGCAAGTTTCTCATTAAGGGAAACTCGAGTATTGACATGAAAACTCGAGTTTAGGCCCTCATGACTCTTCAAACAGTCTTAAGCTGAAAATAGAAAACCTCAATTTGGAAAACCACGGTTTTGAGAACTACTTTTTGGAATTTGAAAAGACAGTTTTCCAACTTGGCTCCAGAATTTAAACGTTTTATGAAAACTCGAGTATCACTGGAATACTCAAGTATTGAGCCAAGCAAAGATGTTCTTAAAATTGAATTAGCCATAAGCCTTGGTATTGAGAACCATAGTTTTGAAAACCATAGTTTATCATTTACACTACTAATTTCAGAGTTTCAGAACTAAGGTGGAAAACTCGAGTATTGTAACTGAAACTCGAGTATTGAGCCATACAGAGAGCATTCAAGTTATCTAAGTCTTCAATACCCTGGTATAGGATGGAAACTCTGGTTTTGATGTTTTGGACATTTATTTATCAAGAATCCAAAACTCGAGTATTGGAAGAATACTCGAGTATTGGCTTAAGTTCATCAGGAACACCAAAGCTTAAATCGCAAGTCTCGTCTCTAGAAGGAGAAGACTCAAGTATTGACTCAGAAATTGGAGTTTTGACTTAAGTGCATAATGACAAACTCGAGTATTGGTGCACAAACTCGAGTATTGGTCGCGCCTTCTGAGAATTCAAATTTGTGAAATCTGTGTAATGCTTATGAAATGATCTGAATGATTTATATTCTTAATTATCATCATTACCAGATATGTTTAATGTGTTTGCTAGTGTATTTCAGCCTAGTTACAGATGATTCAACGAGATTAAAGGTGCTAATAACACAAAAGGCAAAGTCTTGTCAGAAGCAATAAATGCACACCACCAAACTTGTTGTAATCTCAACTACCAAGCCTTCCATGGTGGAAAAAGGATAAAGAGACTTACATTTAAGTGAGGACTGACAATCCCAACGGATATAAACGACTAGGAGTCACTCTCTATCCTACAAGACAAGAAACAAGTACAAGTGTAGAGAGAGAAAGGACCAAACTACTTATAACTGAAGGGAAACTTCTCCAATGGTCAAATGAATGCAAGCAATGGCTATTAATGCCTCTCTAAGTATAAATAGAGTTGCATTCAAGTCTCTACCAGAACACTGAGCTGAAAAACGAATTACATTAACTTTGTTCATTTATTTGAGTGCTTTCTTGTACAGAGTGTCGGTTGACACTATAGAGCTTCAGTGATCACTTATCTACTCTGTAAGAGAGTTTTACCAATTGCATTTGATTGATTGTGAGGTATCTCAAGTCGGGGGACTTGGAGATTTAGGAGATCATTGATTACAACTTGTAAGGGGGAGCAAGTTCTAGAGAGAAAATTGCTTCAGAGTTACAGAGTGTGTAATCAAATGATTATAGTGAAAAGCTCAGGGGCCTAAGGACTAGACGTAGGCCAAGGAGTTGGACCGAACCAAGATAAACTGTTGTGCATTGCTATTCTTCCCTGCTCTCCAAGTTTTCATTCAATCAATCACCAATAGAGGGAAAAACGCAAAAATTTTCAGAATCCCCAATTCACCCCCCCCCCTCTTGGTGATTCAACTCCTCTAACAGTAATAAATAGCTTGGACGAGAGGGAGCCACTTTCCACTTGTTATAAATATTGATATGTTGTTTGTGAGCATTTTGAAATAATTATGAATATTGTTAGAAATTTCCTTGTGGAATCTTATGAGTTGAATTATGAAATATATTGCAAATATTTATTGGAAAGTGAGATATTATGATATGGTTATGAGAATTGTTTAAATTCCTTGATATGAATATTTTGGAAAAATCCCCAATTGAGTTATTATGATAATTTTGGGATGGGAAGATTTGGGAGAGAATGGAAAAGTTATTTCCACCACGTGGTGAGGCCTCCATTGGTGCACAATGGTTAGCTTATTATTGTCCCATCGATTTAATGAGGGACTTGCCCACCAGAGTGATGGGCTTACGACACCTCACTAATGTAAAGTGGGGAAAAGACCTATGGTCTGGGGCAGGTGCTCTGAGGATTTTGCCTAGTTCTCATCACTTGATCAGTGAGCTTTTGAGTAATCAGTAACATGGGTGTGACTTAGTCCATGGGTCTAGTTGGAGAAAATAAGGCTGTTCGGTTAGATTGATTGGAGGAAATTTTGGGGAATTGAGTTAAAAAAAAAAAAAGAATTGTAACACCCAATTATGATACATGGTAATAATGTGACATTTAACAGAGAGGATGTTGATGAATTGTTTTAATCCACTTGGCACCTCACTAGCACATATTAGTATTCGTAATAAGCTGGATTGATGGTTAAAAAATTTTTCCAGGTGATCATGTCTGTCCAGGTCCTTCCGGGAAGTCAACAGAAGCCTAGTCTACTTGGATCAAGTAGGGGCTTTTGTCTTTTTGTGTATGAATGGATAAATGTATATTGCCACCCTCTAGGGCTCATTATGCATATTTTTGAATATTTTATTTTTTGCTTAGTTCCGAAATCGTGACTACTCTGATTAATGTATGTTTATTTCGTTAATTAAACGGTGGTCGTTTCAGTGGATGTTTATGATTAGTAAGAAATAGCTCAATGAAAAAATATGAGAAAATTTAGACCAGACATATTTCACACAAGATCTAAAAAGTCTAAATTTTAAGACCGGATGTATAACACTGACAGTCTAACAAGTCTGACTTTTAAGACTGGATGTTTGACACAACTGGTCTATAAATTCAGACATCCAAGACTGGTTAGGTGTGTTAAATTTCCAATCTTAAAAGTCAAACTTGTAAGATCGGCTTATTTATTAATCCGGTCTAAAAATATGTACTTTATCGACCTACTGTTTAATACATCCAGTCTTAAAAGTTGGTTTTTTTAGACCGATGTATTTGTTCATTTGGTCTTAAAAGTAGGGTTTTAGACCTAACAAAAAATATATGAAGTCTATATAGTAGGACTTTGAAGACCTTATATTTTGAAAGTCTGGTCTAAAAACAATTTTTTAAGACCAGTCTCACATCCAATCTTAAAAATGATCATCATTAAGGTATTTTTGCACCTAATTTGTAACCACATAGCCACTTTTACACCTTAACAAAGCACTTGTCGTTGGACACTCCTTGGGGTAAAACATATGTGCATTTTTGCACCTTAATCCTTTTTTAAATATCTTATTTCTTTTTAAAATGGTTGTTTAGAAATCAAGTTTAAAAAACATCTTATAGGCCTTAACTTCAAGGAACCGGTCTAAAAAGTTTTATTATATTTACAAAAATTCCACCAGTCACATGTTTTAGACCTTATCCACTATGTCAGGTCTAAAAAGCTAATTTTATACTAGTGATAGACAGGGTTTCATGGATTATCAAGTTGTCACTTCCTTTAAATTTACACATAATTATATTTTATAAATGGTGATATATGGTTTTTAATAACCATTAGGAATTTTAAGCGGTATTCTAATAAGTCAAGGGTTTTTCTTATGACCTTTATGTATTTGACTTTTTTATTTTAATGTGTGCATGGTTCCATATATCAACCACCATATTACAAAAAAATTAAAATAGGTGATTTTCACTAGAGATTTATGAAAACCATCATTCTTTTTCCCATACCATGAGTTATATGATGTTTGTTTTAAGGGAGCCGTTATTTATTTTCAAATTCATGATGGTCATTTAGAAAAAATATTTTAAAAATCGTTATTTATTTCACTTTATGACATGTTTTTGTAAGAACTATTAGATATGTTCCTTTTTACAATATATTTAAAAGAAAAAAAAGTGGCAACTAGCCTGATGAATTAATGAGATCACCATGTTACCCATCACCAGAGGAGTGGTCAGGATCATTGTTAAAATCACGGCCAATCTCATATTCATCGAGTATGAGATTGACCTTCTTGTTCATATTGTAGAGGTATCTAAAAGCCTCCTCACAACATGGTCAATCTGTTCTACATGCTGCAACATTGCCTCTAGTTGAGGAAGTATAGGATTTGGAGGCGGAGGAGGATGTAGTGGAGGCAAATGTAAGGGAGGAGAAACAGGAGGTGAAGGTTGAGGAGGAGAAGCAAGATGTCATACCCCTTGATATTATGACATTTATCAGAGTATTATTGAAAATGGAAGAAATCACCAAGAGGAGGTGAATTGGGGATTTCAAAATTCTTTTGAACTCTTTTTTAAAAAATTGAAAAATAAATAATGAAAGAGTAAGGGAAGAAAAGCTGGACATACAGAATTTATACTGGTTCGGCCTTAACCTTGACCTACGTCCAGTCCCTAGATATCTTCTAGGTATTTCCACTAGTTCAACAAGCTTTAACTACAACAATGTATACTACAAGCAATCTTATTCACCTAGGACTTGCTCCCCCTTACACTTTGTAATTAAACTACCCCACTCACAGGTTTCCACAACCTTGAGTTTACACCAACAACTATTGATTTCAAAGAATCAAGACTCTCAAAAGAGTAAATAATGATAAACACTGATGATCAACTCAAAATCACAATATAGACTCAAATTGCAAAATATAATCGAAGTATCTTGGTTGTGTGTGTCTTGCTTTGAGTCTTCATAGCCTTTTATAGGCTAACTAGAGGAACTAGCTGTTGCATTTTCTTCTCTAACATTCATCTGGAAAATGACAGTTGCATATTCTCCTCTGTTTTTTCAAATCTCAGCTGGAATCTTGGAATATGTTGATACAGATATTCTTCCAGGTATTCAGTCGTTTCATAACCTTAATTTGACCGTTTGAGAGTGATTTAATTGATCCATAACGGTCTATGCTGAACCATTGGGATAAAAGAGAAAGATCAGCCCTGTTCTTGGTTCTTCATTTATTGTACTTATTCCAGATTTGATTCCATCTTGATCTTAGCTGAACTTATCTAAAAATTACTCAAAACTTTATCAAATATGTTAGAAGCAATAGTATCATATGATAAAACATTTTCAGATTGACCCATAAAGATTTCGTAGTTCAACATCATCGGGTTTTTCAAAATCACCGATGCAAACTCGAGTTTGTAATCCTAGACTCAAGTTTTGGGTTCATCCAGAAAACATGAGTGTTAAGCAACGACCTAAACTGGAGTTTAGAAATATCATACTCGAGTTTGGTTCTTACAGAAAGGTTGTCGGGCTCTGGTCTAGACTTGGGAGTTTGGACATGTAACTAGACTTGAGTCAATTAATGACTAACTCGAGTTTGGGGCTATGTCAAGAGGATAAGCCTAAGTTCAAGAACTTCCAGACTGGAGTTTAGAAGCACAAATTGGAGTTTCCAAAACAAACATATTGGTGGTCTTTCTGTATGACTCAGACTCGAGTTTACAGATGTAAACTCGAGTTTCAGCATGAACTGAAACTTTGAAGTTTTTCTTGGTCAAGTGTAAACTGGAGTTTGGAAACCAAGACTGGAGTTTGCAAGACTCGTGAAAACACTGAAGTTTCTGAATTCTTTTTGTTTAGTCTAAACTCGAGTTTCATGGTCTAGACTCGAGTTTGGCTTGTTCAAAATTTTAAGTGCTCGACTTCAAGTTTGTCTAAGTAAACTGGAATTTAGCTTGTTGTGAAAAACTTTGATGTGAAAAACTTTGAGTGCTTTCTGTGACTCCACAAACTCAAGTTTGACTAAGCAAACTAGAATTTGGCTTTCTTGCAGAATTGAGTAACTCTCTGCCAAGTCTCAAACTCGAGTTTACATACCCAAACTCGAGTTTGCCTTTGACAGTAAGTTTTTCAACTTACCAAAGACAAACTTCATACCAAGTTTACAATTGTCAGTTATCATCAAAACACATAGAGAACTAACAATTATAACATGGCTCAATGGGTAAACAGATATAGCATAGTATACTAATAGATAAATATCAATCTTGGTTACAAATAAAGTATCCCATAAGGTACTTAATACATGCCTGTGAAGATTCGAATTCAATATAGCTGCCAATCTCCCATGAAAAACTCAATGTCTCATTTTGATCAAAGACATTTTCCTGAGAGAAAGGAGGCTATATTGAAACCCAATCTTCGGTCCCTTATTGGACAATCTTTAGAAGAGTAGAAGTCTTCACGTCAAAGAATTAATTAAATCTGGATTGTCACTGAAAGAACTGCCTCGGCTTCAAGGATGAGAGAGACAAATATTTGTAGCTCTCATCTCCCGAGATAAGAGATCAAGCTGCAAATATTTATATCTCTTCGACTACCAAGCCGAGATAGTTCATTTAGTGACAATGCAGATTTAGTAATTTCTAGATATTTATAATGGATGTATGGATAGAGTCACCTATATATAGCGTAAATATTTGTAACGGTTAAGGTTAAAACCTCTACAAAATGATAGGATTTGATGCGGTTTGAGCATCGCTATACTTTGACCGCAACAAAACTATATCGTTTTGCTTTTTTGTAGCGGTTCTTTTCATGTAATCGCGATAAATTCACCACAACAAAGTTCACGCCAACGCTGGCACCACATTTGTAATAGTTATTCCCAAAACCCGCCACATATTCACCACCACAAACATTCACACCATCACGCGCCAAGCTAGTACCACATTTGTAGTGGTTTATTTTACATTAACTACTACAAAGATCGTTGCAAACAAGCCCGCGCTTGGGCGCCAATGCTACCGCTACGAATTTGTTGCGATTTTGGATAGAACCGCTACAAATATATGAGTTTATAGTGGTTATTTATGACCGCTACTAGTTAACCGCTACAAATGGTGGTTCTTTTTTTTCTTTTATAGTGTATAAGACATAGTTTTCATATTTATCAATCTTTGCCCATGTTTATTCTCTTTCAATAAAAATTAAGATGGAGACAGAATGAGTGAATTAAAGAAGATGACTAGAGTATTTTAGAAAATATATATCATATTAACTAACTTTATTAATCTAATCAAATTAAGTAAATATGTCTTATATTAAGGACCAGGGGAGTATATTAATTGTAGACTATGATCATAAATCTAAACATGATTGTGGTGTGTTTGTGAAATATAAATATTCTATGCCCTATTAACTTTATTTAATTTAAAGGCCATATACTATTTTTGCAATGGAAGTTTACCCTAAGGAGCACTGGTCATTCGGAAGTTTTTTTTGTCTCATTTTTACCTTGAAAGTTTAAAAACGGAGCAAATATGTCTTGGAAGGTTTTTTTTTAGCAAATTTTCTCCATAAGTTTTTTTACAAAAATTTTTCCCTTGGAAGTTTACAACGAAGAGTGACAATTCAATGGTCAAGATCAAAAGATAGGCATGATTGCTACATTTTTAAACTTCCAGATCACAAATGAGACCAACAAAACTTTCGAATGACCAGTGCTCTTCAGGGTAAACTTCCATAGCAAAAATGGTAGTTAATCCTTAATTTAATGATGACAATTCATGTAAATATGTATAACTTGATATAGGAATTGAGAAGACATTGCAATTTAAGTGAGATAATTAATTGGTATTTTCCTCTTAGTACAACTTAAACTAATCAACAGTCTATTAAAAAAATAAATCATTTGTCAACAAGTTGCTGCTGGGACAATGTCGCCTGCCATGCTTGGATAAGGTCTCAAGTCGAAACCACGTGTATATATATATATAGACACACACTCAATTTGTCATAAAAGTATATTCAAATAACATTGATAGCAATACAACTATACAAGGAAAATAGAAAAGAGACGATAGAATGGGAAGATACAGCAAATAAGTTGAATTACAGAAGGACAGAAAAGAGAAGAGATACATCGTTGAGAGAGAGAGGGAGGGAGGGAGGATATCACACGAATCATCCAGAACCCTTCTCATTAAGACCCCTTTCCTTCTACATAGCCTTGCTTTCACGGTGTTGAGATTCCATTCACATTTTAGTCACTTATAAAAGCATGATCTAGAGCCACGACCCTCCTCGAATGACCAGCAGCCACATGCCTTCCTTAGGTCCCACCAATATGTGGAAAATTCATTACACTTGGTTAAATTGTGCCCAGCACAGGATTTTTTTTCTAATGCAGTTACTACCATAAGTTATTTTTTAAAAGTAATTTTTTTTGGGTATGCTCAGTTTTATAAATTATCTAAATTATTAAATATAAAATTTCATAAAAATGTACTTGAGTATAATGAACGTACCTAGAAAAATACTTTAAGGTGTTGAGTGCACCACAAAATACTTTAGGAAACTTTAAGGTGCTGGTTGAATCTTATCCCTCATAATAATTATTAAAAAAAAGCCAATTAAATAAGACATATCAAGAAAAATTTACAAAATTAATCAAACAACAACATTTATACCACTAAGCGTGATTAGCTACAAGGATTGTAAAACTCTACTGTATCATATCAACAACCAAATCTATTACAAACTCAAGAAATATTTATTTTTAAAAAAAACAATTAAACGCCAAAAATTGGGCCACCTCAATATCGCTCTCCTTGTTAGTCTAAAGCAATAATAAAAAGATATAACGATTAAGAAAAGCAAAAAATATATATACACACACACTCTTGATCTAGTTCATAATATGAATCACTCCCAACTAATTCACCGGAAGTAGTAAATGACAATTAACTCATTAAATATGTCTTGAACAAGGAAAAAAATCCACATGTATCACCAATATTAATTAATAAAGTTTAAAATGTGAGAGAGAAACACAAAGATTCACATATAAGTATTCCCATCAGTTTTTAATATAAGACATATTTTAGAAGTTAATATTAATCATATATATAAGACATAGTTTTCATATTTGTCAATCTTTTTATAATTTACTCCTATTGATGCTCCTTCAACAATAATCAATGAGGAAAGAGAATGAGGAAATAAAGAAAGATGATTAGGTTGATTTTAAAAAATACATGTTGTACAAACTAGCTCAACTAACTTTCTTAATATAATCAAATTAGATAAATATGTCTTATATTAAAAACTATAAGAGTGTTAATCATATAGGTAAAATTGGAAAATAAACATCTATTACTTTACAAGTAACTTATATTATAGATCAAAGAATTCATTCAAAAGTCACTTATAAATAGGAGAAAGTATAGAGAGAAAGCCTTAGGGAAAAAAACTTAAACGTTTTTCGGGTAAGAATTACCAAAATGGGTTTTACCTCTCCCAACAGAGTTTTTCATAGACATGGTCTAATTCAAATCAAAAACACCATATTTAAAGGCTCAATCATCTACCAACTGTGACGGGCATTTATTAGTGTTCTGGAAAAAGAACACAGATATTTTGGACTTGACCTAGGATTAATGCCTAGGGCCTACATACCCGTGAGAGGGATCAAAGTCCACGTAGTTCGATTACACAGATAGGGGGTGGGGGTGTGTACTTTGTGTATGCAGAATTGTAAAGAAGCAGAGCTTAGAAGCCGTGTACCTTGTTAAGTTGAACCTTTATTTATGGGAGTTACCTTAGGGTTTTATTCATCATGCGTCATAACTAACTGCTCCATTCACTGCTCCATTATTTGCACACTCCTATATTGTAGGCATAATTGGTGGGTAGTTATTATTTTACCTGGTTATAGGGATTTGGTCCTTGAATAATTCCTGTTGAGTCAAGTCTGCGCCAAGCCCAATAGTTTTATCCGTAACAGATGCCCCCTAGCCCGGTAGTTCAAGCCTCTGAGCTGCCGGGATGCATTGCTTGTTTGATGTGAAACGCTGATTTGGCCGAGATATATCCGACTTATCCAATTTATGTTCCTGCATTTAATAATATGTAAGCAAATCATAATCAACAGAAAATGCTTACTATTTTGAGCAAATCATTCAGTTTACTTCTTCCTTGTCGAACTCAAATGCTTGTTTGAGTTTGATCTCTTTTCGAGTATTCGTCCGAGTTTGACTTCCTTTTTGGTTTGTCTTGATCTCGGTAGTCCTGCAATGATTAAAAATGCTCTTCCATTAACAATTGGTTTGCATTGTGTGTCCATTCTGTTGCCCCCCAGCCTGGTGGTTCAGGTCTTTGAGCTGCTGGGACGCATTGACTTCCTAACTCGGACTAGGATATCATGATTGTTGAGATTCCTTGCACGCTGATACGAGATTCCGGACTTAGATACTTTAACCCCTAGATTCCGGGTTAATATTTTTCAATCCCGAGATTCCGAGTTTATATACTTTAATCCCGAGATTCCAAGTTAGTATTCTTCAATCCTGAGATTCCGGGTTTATATACTTTAATCTCGAGATTCCGGGTTAGTATTCTTCAACCCTGAGATTCCGAGTTTATATACTTCAATCCCGAGATTCCGGGAAACTTTACACATGTGCGAATTTTAGTTGTAATCCGCCTTTAAAAATTTACACAGAGGCCGGCTTTTAACCAGATTTGTTTTACCGGGGTCGGCCTTCTATTCTTATTTCCTGCAAAATTTTATACGGAGCCCAAATTTAAACCATATTTAGTTTAATTGGGTCTGCCTTCATAATTTTTACATGTATCCCAGATTTAAACCAGATTCAGTTTAAACCGGGTCCAGCTTCAAAACATGATTCATGAAAATGGGTTTGCACACCTCGGATTCATGCATGTATATGAACTTAACATGATTCATGAAAACAAGTTTGTGTACCTCAGATTCATGCGTGTGAATAAACATGATTCATGAAAACCGGTTTGTATACCTCGGATTCATGCATGTGAATAGACTTGGCGGCATTGTCGTCGCAATATGATTTATGAAGACGGGCTTGTTTTACCCGAGTTCAATCATTTAAATAGACTTGCCGGCATTGCCGTCACATAGAATTGTTGGGAATGGGTTCTAGGACTCCTTCCCTTAAATCCTTTTTAACTTGTCGACATATTTAATTCACTTAGGAATTTATTTAATAGTTGACTGTTAATTCCATTGTATTGAATTGTCGAGAATGGGTTCCAGGACTCCTTCTCTAAAATTCATCGATTTTGACGGCGCGACCATCTTAATTGGCTCTACTGGAGCTTATAGTCTAAGTGCAACTATGTCGCTTACCAGATAATTGGCTCTACATGAGCTTACATTCAACTGGTGACTATGTCTCTTACAAAATAATTGGCTCTATTCAAGCTTACATTGAAGAGGCGGCTACGTTGCTTGCAGAATAATTGGCTCTATCCGAGCTTACATTGGAATGACGACTATGTCGCTTCATGTATTGCCATAGCAATTGGCTCAACCGGAGCTTATATAGGCTTGAGACCATGTCATTTCATATATTGAAGTAGCAATTGGCTCCACTAGAGCTTACTTAAACTGGAGACTACGTTGCTTTAAATGGAGCCTGGACTTTAACCAGATTCAGTTTGATCGAGTGTACCTTCATCCCTTTCGTAGGAACGGACTCCAAATGGAACTCGAATTTTAACTAGATTCAGTTAATCCAAGGTCCTCCTTCACAAATTTACACGAAGCCCGGATTTTAACGAGATTCCGTTTAACCAAGGTCCGCCTCAATAATTTACGGAGCCTAGGTTTTTAACTAGATTAAGTTAATCCGAGGTCCGCCTTCAATAATTTACGGAGCCTGGATTTATAACCAGATTCGGTTAATCTGAGGTCCACCTTTATCCTTTGTTCCTCGCCTTGTGAATCAAGAAAAACAAGATCGAATGCATATCTCGGCATCAACGATTTCGACATATCTCAACACCAACATTGAATGCGTGTCTCTGCGCCAATAGTCTAGCATCTCGGCCATCGACTTTTGCATGATATTCCCAACCAGCATTCCTGAATGGATAGATAAGTGTTGACTGAGATAGATTCTGCAGCCAACGTTGCATGCATATCTCGGCTTGGTATATCTTGGCACTTAATCTCAAAAGTACATGTAACAGTCTCAACGTGGTCTTAGTCGGTAGTCGGGATTCAGCCTCTCAGAGTCTCGGCACCTAACGTTGGCATCTCAACCTTTTGGTTTGCTACATCGGCACCTTGGCGTGCTGAAACTTCTGCGTCTCGGAACTCGGACTAAAATGAGTCATGACCCTCGGCATGGGTCATGAATCTCGACATGTGGCCAAAGTTGCATGTACCTCACTTACTATGATGATATACTTTCAGAATGATGAATCTCGGAATAACACTTCGGCACCGACATTATGAAACAGTTCCAAGGTTATGCCTTGGTTGGCATAGTACCTCTGCAGTTTCAAGATTAATATCTCGGCATCTGATCATTCACAAACTTTAAATTACGCTTCTTATCTCAGCTCTGTTGGTGAGTATGGCTGCTCTTACAGGGGTATGGGATGAACACCGTGATTGGAATCTCGGACTCTCTCGGTGTCGGCACCTCATGCGTATGCAGATTGGAATCTCGGCAGTTAGCTTCTCAGTGACTCACGTCCATGCAGAAATTGGAATCCCGGCAGTTGACTTCTGCTCGTCCAATCTCAGCGTTATGGTCCTAAAGATTCAACTGACCTTAGTCTCGGTCTGGGAGGTCTCCAAGACCAATCTGATGAACCTCAGCCACCAACTTCTGCCCGCTGAATTAGATTATATCTTTGCTATACCAGCCAAAACTGGGGTCACAACTCCACCTCTAAAACAAAGCCGACACTGAATGTGTATCTCGGCACCTTCATCACGTGAACTCGGATCCGAACGCGGCACTTCATCACGTCAGCATTAAAGAGCTAGCTCGGCATTCTGAAGAAATACCGATCTTAGGCCCTTTGTGCAAACCTCATCAAATGGATCTTGATGAGAGCCGAACTTTGACTGATTATCCTGGCCTTCACACGAGACAACCTCCACTTACTCCTAGATTTCAAATAACTATCTCGGATTATAATCCCAGACTTCAAATCATGACCTCGTCTTTCAATTTAGGACTGATGCCAATTCTGGGAAGCTGTAAAAGGAACCATACCATATTCCGTAATGGCTTCAATTATCTCGGCTATGTTGCCATGGTGGCCTCATTGAACCATAATTTGCTTGGTGTTGTAAAACAACTACATTCTCTAAGTTCTGGGTTGATTTTTCTTTCGAGCCTTTTACCCACATTATGAGAAGGTCAGGATGAATTTAACCTTCACACAAGATTCAAAAACAAAGCCACGGTCAGGAGAAATAATCCTCCTGATGTTATTTTAAAAATTCAGAACTTCAAACTGTTGGTTATGATTAGTTTTGATGATATCTTATGCCATTAGTAAGAGCAAAAAGTTCATATCATATACACTGACTAATTGCTACAATTTAATGTAGATTTGTTTATGTGAAGAAAGAACAAGGGAAGAAAAGAAATAATGAGTTGATTCATGAAGATTAATCAAGAAGAGAGAAGAAAGAAAGAAGAACTTGTTGAAAGGATTGAGAAAATCATTACACAAGTTTATAGATTGATTCTTGAAGTTTCCACGATCAAGTGAGAATTGGAATGAGTCAATTCGGAGTTAAAATGAGCAAGGTGAAGCTTCCGGATGATTAATGAGTGAGTTACTCCAGTCATCCATGTGTTACTCCAGTAATATATGTGTTTCAGAAGCTTCTGGGTGATTATTGGTCGAGTTACTCCAGTCACATACGCCTTACTCCAGTCATATATGTCATATGGGTACTCATTACTCCAGTCGTCACTTAGTTACTGCAGTAATTCAAGTGTTCCAGCTGCTGATTTCGTTTCTGTCAGATGGTTACTGCAGTAATCATTAAGCTACTGCAGTAACGGGTCAGACAGAAAGCTTCTGGTGCGAAATTACTGCAGTAAGGATCGCGTTACTCCAGTCATACGCATGTTCCAGCAATTCTGTCAGCATTTCATCTGGGCGACGTTCAGTAAATCAATGATATCTCCCAAACCAGAGATCGTATTGAGGTGAAATAAATTTTGGATGAAACTAGACATCCAAGGCGTCATTCTATCAAAACTTCAGGTCCAAAGAAGATTAGATGAGAGAGATATGAATTTTTGAATTTAACCCACCTGTTACTGTCATGCAGCTGGACAAGGTTCAGTAATTTGAGGATATCTCACAACCTACACATTTAAATGAGTTGAAATTAGTGGCATATGAAACTAGACTCACACACCTTTCTAAAAATATCAAGATCATATAAAACAAAGATCAAATGAGAGAGATATGATTTTTGGAAGTTCGGTATCTGTTCAGAAGTCTGGAATTGATCCTCAAACTAGTGATGTTTTGATAAACTCCAGTAATGGTCTTGCTACTCCAGTAATATTGTGCTCTGAATATCACTTTTGTGAAGTCATTACTCCAGTAATGGTCTCTTACCCCAGTAAGGCTACTCCAGTAGTCACTTACTTACTCCAGTAAGTCGTCATTTTCAGTCTTGTCCAGAAGTAAAACCCGATAGTCTGTCGAAGTTACTCTAGTAATGCCTCAGTTACTCCAGTCATGTAACAGCCTTTGCACTAGCATTACTCCAGTAACCAAGAGGCTACTCCAGTAAGTTCGAGGACAAAAACAACCTGAACCTAAATGACTCCAGTAACAAATATCCTACTCCAGTAAGATCGCAGACAGAAGCAAAATGAACCTTAGTTACTCCAGTAACCAAGGACCTACTCCAGTAGTCTCGATGACAGAAACTAAACAGACCTCAAATACTCCAGTAGCTAAATGATTACTCCAGGCATATCACAGACTGAAACACAATGACTCTTAGCTACTCCAGTAACCATGCTTTTTACTCCAGTAAGGTTGAAGTCAGAAACGTTACAAAGTTTGGTTACTCCAGTTGTTAAAAGGTTACTCCAGTAAGTTCTTTGTTATAACTTAAGATTACTCCAGTAACCTCTAAGCTACTCCAGTCAAACTGAAGTCAAAAGCGAAATATGATTTAGTGACTCCAGTAACTTAGTATTACTCCAGTAGACTTGAGTCAGGAATGTTATCAGATGCAAAATGACTCCAGTAACACATGAGCTACTGCAGTTATGCGAAGACAACATCAGTAAATCACCGTGCTCGTAAAGTGGAAATCATTGATTATGATTTCATTACTTCATATCTTGACTTACTATTATTCCTAACATTATTTAAACAATTTTCTAGTAAGTTTCAGATAATCAAATGAAGTTTGGAGCTGAGATCAGTAGGCTCTGTTTTGTTGAGCTGTAAAGTGACTTTTTCAGTATGGATAGCTGCACAAGTGTCGGGGAATATTTGCAACTTGGATTAAACAATTGTGGACATTCCTCTACTGCCCATTCTGATAAAGGAAGATTAATATTATCTTCAAATTAAATATATTTCAGATTCAGAATTCAAGAATCATTGCTGGAATTAGAAATCAGAAATGCTCCAAGCCATACTCTCGGTGGACATCCAACGTCAAGATTTTCAGTGGAGCTCCAACAGTCAGATTCTGATAAGCAAGATCAATATTCTCTTAAAATTGATTATCCTTCAGATTAAAAAAGATTGCCAGCCATCACTGAAACCAAAAAGCTGAAAACAGGGATGCTTAACAATGGACTTCCAACGACTACATTTTCAAGTGGATCTCTAACAGAAATATTCTCAGTGCATTTCCAACAGTCATATTCTTGAAGAGATATTCAAATGATCAAATGTTCTTTTTCAACTATAAGTACCCCAGAAACGAAGACACTCATAGCTCACAGTGACGAAGAACAGGGACTTGAGCTTACACAGTGAAAATGCTAATACTCTAACATATGCTTCATCTACTCTCTGCATATCTCAATGTTCATATAATTTAGCTTAGAGAGTGAGATTATTTGTATTGTACTTCAGTGTTTATTCATTTACTTCTGAGAGAGAGAAGATTCATTATAAATCAGTTTATTTGAGAAATACTCAAGATTGGGTGATCTTGAGTGGGAAACACTTTGTTGTGATTACAGCTTGTAAGGGGAGTGAATCCTAAGGAAAGGATTACTTCGAGTACAGAGTGAGTGATCAAGCAAGTGTATTGATTACAGTTTGTAAGGGGGAGTGAATCCTAGGGAGAGGATTACTTCAAGTACAGAACGTGTAATCAAGCTCAAAGCAAATAGTGGATTGAAAATCTCAAGTGAAGCTTGGGGACTGGACGTAGGTCAAGGATTGGACCGAATCAGGATAAATCACAGTTTGCATACTCTCTTCCCTTATCTTTTACATTTCCAGTACATGCTTATATTTGAATATCTAACTGTCAAGTTGTGAGTTGCGGAAAGATTTTTAAAAGTTACTAAAGTTTTATCATACACCCAATTCACCCCCCCCCCTCTTGGGTGATAGCCAGATCCAACACAAACATCGTCCTCTGTTTCTTCAACTTGAGACATGAGAGAAATGTGAAGAATAAGAATATTTTGCAGACTCTCCTTTCTGTTTTTCTGCTTCCAATAAAAAAAAATCTCCTCCGATTCAATCTGTTCTTCTCAGATTTTCTTTCGGAGTTGCTTGGCGGATAGCATAATTTGAATAAATATACGTTCAAGTGTGTTGGGGATTGAAATTTTTAACCATCTTTGGTCATGGGAATCAATAATTTACCGATATCCCCACGGTCGGTGCCAATGTTCTGGAAAAAGAACACAGATATTTTGGACTTGACCTAGGATTAATGCCTAGGGCCTACGTACCCGTGAGAGGGATCAAAGTCCACGTAGTTCGATTACACAGATAGGGGGTGGGGGTGTGTGCTCTGTGTATACAGAATTGTAAAGAGGCAGAGCTTAGAAGCCGTATACCTTGTTAAGTTGAACCTTTATTTATGGGAGTTACCTTAGGGTTTTATTCATCATGCGTCATAACTAACTGCTCCATTCACTGCTCCATTATCTGCACACTCCTATATTGTAGGCATAATTGGTGGGTAGTTATTATTTTACCTGGTTATAGGGATTTGGTCCTTGAATAATTCCTGTTGGGCCAAGTCTGCGCCAAGCCCAATAGTTTTATCCGTAACAATTAGTGAAAAAACTTAAACTGGAGCGATAAGACGTACGACTTTGAACATTAATTATATAGCCCATTGATTAAAAGTTATTTCAGATAAGCGTGGCATTATTTATTCCCTTCAGACATGTTGGTAAAGCCCATATATTGGGCCGAAATAAAAGCCCATTATACGAATTCTTCAATATTTTCGCTCCTTATGGCCATGAGTGAAGTTCGGCCCAAACAAAAAACATCATATGACTGCAGCGCAAAAAAGTCTGAAAAATATATAATCTCTAATTACTACTCTTCATGTTGGCTCAAAACAATTAATCCCACACCCGTTGGCAAAAAAAATAATAATAATAATCACACACGTTTGAAAGAAAAATGAAATTAAAACAGAATAAGATTACGCACATATACATCCAACTAATTTTAAAATATATATAAATTTTATTAGCTAACTTCTTTAATGTAATCAAATTAAGTACTTATATCTTATATTAAGAATAAAACGAATATATTAATTGTGGAGTAAGATCATATATCTGAACATGATTGTGGTGTGTTTGGGAAATATAAATATTGTAGCTTTATTTAATTTAAAATGATGACAATTCATGTAAATATGCATAACTTGATTTACGGTTTGAGAAGAGATTGTAATTTAAGTGAGATAATTAATTGGTATTTTCATCTTGTCCAATTAAAAAATTTGGGTGAATTTTGAAGCTTGCTTTGGTTGTTTGGACATTTTCGTGATTACATTTAAGGATATTTTCTTTATTGAGAATGGAACTTAATTAGGTGGTGTGTATTTGATAATATGTTGGGGTTTTGAGTAAAAGCTACATTTTGACAAATTAATATAGAAGCTAGATGTCTGAGCCAACCCACCAAAAATAAACTACCCAGCCACAAGCCCAGTGAGAGAAGCTAGAATTTTTTTCAACTCAACTTGTCGTGAAAGCTGATAAGCTCTTTGGTGGTGGTGGAAGGTCAACAGAAGAGTTAGAGTTCATCTTAATTAGATCAATGTTGATAAATGCTCATCTTAATTAGATCCAAATTGGCTTATCATCCCTGCACATTGATTCTTTGCACAAATTAGAGCCTCAAATCAATCTAGATGGGAAAAATCATCATAATGTTTATGCTATGGCAATTATAATTTTTTGTTTCCTCATCAGTCAATTGATTAATCATTTAGTGTAACTGTCTATTAAAAAAATAGATCATTTGTCAACGACAAGCTATCCTATAGACAATTTCACCTACCACGCTTGGATAAGGTCTCATACGTTTAATTATTTTTTAAAAAAAAACACTCAATTTGTCATAAAGTTATATTCAAATAACCTTGATAGCAATGCAAGGAAAATAGAAAAGAGATGATGGAATGGGAAAATACAGCAAATAAGTTGAGTTACAAAAGGACTGAAAAGAGAAGAGATACATAGGGATATGAGAATAATACATCATTAAGAGAGAGGGAGGGAGGGAGGCTATCACACTAATCATCCAAAACCCTTCTAATTTGCATTCCATGTTTTTCCTTATATGTTTGTTAGGTGATTTTCCTTTTAATTAGAAGAATGAAGGCATTTTTTAAAATTTTTATTTTATTTTGTATATATTATATTTATCTCAATTAAATTATATGATGTAACTTGATTTTTTTTTTTACACCCAGTAATTCAAATTAATTAATTTTCAGGATACTGGTGTTACAGAAAATATATTTCTAAATGGAAGACTAAAAATTAATTAATTTGAGTTACTGGGTGCCAAAAAAATTCAAGATGCATCACATAATTTAATCTAAATAAATAAAGTATATAAGAATAAAAATTAAAATTAAAAAAAAATGTCATCATCCCTCTAAGTAGAGAGAAAAACACCTAACAAGCATATAAAGAAAAATATCTAATGTGAACCCCTCGTTGAGACCCCTATCCTTCTACATAGCCATGCTTTTCACGGTTTTGAGATTCCATTCTCATTTAATCACTTCTAAAAACATGATCTTGAGTCAAGAGTCCACGACCCCTTCTTGAATGCCCAGCAGCCACATGCTTTCCTTAGGTCCCATCAATATGTGGAAAATTCATTACACTTGCACCACAAAATACTTTACGATACAGATATACTCAGAAAAATACTTCAATGTGCTGTTACACCCTAACCCTCATAATAATTATTAAAAAAAACCAATTAAATAAGACATATCATGAAAAATATTAAAAATTTAATCAAACAACAACATTTATACTACTAAGTATAGTAGGCTACATGGATTGTAAGACTCTACTATATTATATCAACAACCAAATCTATTACAAAATCAGTAAATATATTTATGGGGGAAAAAATTGGGCCGCCTCAATATCCCCACCTTGTTAGTCTAAAACAATTTTAAAAAATACATAAAGAATAAGAAAAACGATATATTATACACACACACTCGATCTAGTCAACAATATGATCCCTTCTAACTAAAAGCCCATCGTATATTGGGCTCAAATGAAAGCCCAATATACAAATTCTTCAATTTTTTCATCCCTTATGGTCATGAGTGAAGCTTGCCCCAAACAAAAAAATCAAAACTGAAGCCCAAAATAATCAATTATCATTGCCATTCCGGAAAATATTTTTTCTCTACTTTCTACTCTTGGTATTGATCCAAAACAATTAATCCCACACCCGTTGCCAAAAATAATAATAATAATAATCACAATCACACACGTTTGAAAAAAAAAATTGAAATTCAAATAGAAATAAATTTTATTTTTTAAAAAAAAATCCATTACAATTTATCAATAATTTTAATTTTTTTTTTCTCAAACAGTTTAACATTCATTTTAATATAAAAATTAAAAATTTAGAAATAATTCATTTTTATTTTTCATTTTTTCTTCGGAAGCTATTCTTTAAAAGCTAATCCAAACGCTCTCAATTGGGAGATAAAAAAAAAAAGAAAAATGAATTACTTTGATGTAATTATATTTGTTATTTTTTAAAACTAACTTGTTTGATTTAAGCTAATATATAATACAACATAATGATACACATAAATATTTCAAATAGAGCATATAACTTAGGTTATAATTGAATAATTTATTTAACTTCATTAATTTCCTCAAATGAGTCAATTAGGCGTTATATTAAGAATTATAGGTAATATTTTATTAATTTATATAAGGAAAATGACGCCAATGTCTGAATTAAAGAAAATAATATCATAATAGTCTCTTGACATATCAATGGCAACTCTTTTATTTATTATTGACAAACTATGAGACTTTATTGATTTTATTTTTATTATTGGGACCAAGAGTCATTTTCCCATTTATATACTAAACAAATATGATGTGAAAAAATAAAGGGGAGGTGGATGCATAGACATGCCACATCTATATATTTGGTCAAGAGACGTTGACCATTAGTGTTTATTAATAGAGGGGCAATATTGTCCCATTCTTTAAAATTTCGAGACATACTTATCTCTAAAAAGTTTCTAAGTGTCTAGTGCTTATCGGTGAAAATTTCCCAGGCAATTAAGCCCCTTAACCCTACCAGTTATTTTAAAGCATATTGTCTCTCAGTTATGAATAATACTCCTCTCTATAATTTTATATTAAAATGTGAGAAAAATATATTGATTGCCCCTCTGTTTTACTAAAATTTCGCAAACCTCCTCTATATTTTGAAAACATATATAGACCTTCTTGAATTTGAAATACATGTTATAGAAATCTTCCTTATATTTTTTAGATTCTATTTCCATACATCCAACAGTTAATAGATCGTTAATTTTGACTATTATATTTTTTTTACCAAAATACCTCTCCTTCAATAAATGAATAAGCATTTATATTTGCTTAAAAATAATTTTTTATAAAAAAAATACTTATAATACATTTTAGTTCAAAATTTTCAATATATTATCAAATTTATTAAGTTTTATTATATTATAAATTTTTTATCATATTTATTGAAAATTGTTTATTTAAGATTCTTTTACATGACTAAAAACATATTTCTTTCTTTCTTTCTTTCTTTCTTTTTTTGTCACAACACCATGATTAAAAACATATTTGACAAGTATATTTTTATTTACCTTATGTTATTAATAATGTAAATTTGAAATATTATATAACTTATATTAATTTTAAATTTTCATTTCTTAAATACATTTTTTCATAAATATTTATAAACACATTTATTTATGTATGCATCTATTAAAATAATTAATCATATTTTAAATAATTTGTCTCTATTGCCATTAATTAATATATAAGTATTTGCAAAAGTAAAAAATATATTAAGAAAAATAAAATATTAAATATTAAATTAATTAAAAAAATTAGCCAAAATTAAGGAATTAGTAATGATTAAGGTTAAATTAGTAAATAAAATTTATTTAAATTTTACTTTCAATTAAAAAGTAAAAATATGTAACAAAGTCAACGATTTGGACTTAAATGTATGTTTTTTAAAATAGAGGAGATATTCATGTAATTAAGGCAAAAAGTAAGAGAGATCAGAATATTTTACTCTTAAAATATTACTGAATTTACTTATGAATAAATTTATGCTGCACCTAAGATATTGTATTTGAAGCTACAAATATCTCGGGTAAATACTAAATACTTCAATTTGTCTCAAATTCTTTTTAATGCATGAACACATCATGTCGTTAATATTACAATTACTTTTAGAATGTTATTCATTTTTTTTCCTATGGCATATATCACATAACCCTCTCAAATATGATATTAAAACCTAATTTGGATCAGTCAGTTCAATCTCCCAATTTGTCCGGTTAAGAGTTTTAGTAAGTTGGATTATTTTTAGTAAGTTTTAGCTAAGCCTGAAACTATTGACGCACACCATATTTGTCCTTTAGTAACTCTGCTTTGTTAGACTATTTTTTATTTTTACATGAATACTTTTATTTAATTAATTCATGTCTTCCTATTTAAATGTTATTTTTAAAAAAAGTTATATATGATATTTTTAATATTTTAATCATAATTGGAATGACCACTATTTCAATCATGGTCGGATCACTAACCTTTGAACTATTTTTTCGATCGATTTAATGACATATTAGAAGAGGAGATAACAAGTAGACAGGAAAAATATTACATGAAATATGATATCATTTTTTTTATCTAAATTCTTGCACAAAATAATTAGGAGTAGTTACCAATAGTAAATAATTACTCTAGCAAATAACAGTAATTAAATTGTTTTAATAAAAATTAATATTAAATTATTAATAGAGAAATATAAAAAACATAGATTTAAAAATATAAAATTAAAAGAATTATGAGCAACATAAAATATAAAACACACAGAAAATAGGGAAAATCTCAAAAGAATAAGTTTAAAAATGTCAAAAGAAATTCTTAAAAATGTCAAAAGACAAAACATTAAAAATATAAAAAATGTGTTTTGAATATTCCAAATAACAAAAAGGTGTTAAGTTCTGATTCGTTTTTTCCAAAATTAAAAGAAAAAGACAGAATTGTCCCTCTAAGTTGAAAATTAAAACCAGAAAGGAAGACTTGATTTCACAAGTTATGATAAATGTTTTCACGAGTTTAAATAAGATTTTTACAATCTCTCATAAAAATTTCACAAGTTGCAAAACAAAATTCATAAAATCTAATAAGAGTTTCATAAAGTTAGATAAGTATTTACAAGTTCTCAAAAAAATTTCACAACTTCTTTAAAGAATTTCATGAGTTGCAAATTTAAATTCATGATATCTGATAAAGATTTCACATGTTCAAATAAGGTTTTCACAAGTTCTCAAAATAATTTCAAAACTCCTTTAAAAAAATTCACAATTTGTAAATTTTGATTCACAATATATGATAAAGATTTCACAAGTTTAGATAAGGTTTTCACAAGTTCTACAAAGAATTTCATAAATTCCTTAAAAAATTCCCCGAGTTGCAAATTTTGATTTATAAGATATGATAAGGTTTTCAAATGTTGTAATAAAAGTTTCATAGGTTTAAGCAATATTTTCATAAGTTTTCAAAGGAATTTTATGTTAGTTTTCTATGTGTTTTGATTATAACTGACAATTGTAAACAAGATAAAGTTAATGGTTTAAGTCAAAATGATTTTAACTTAATGAAACTTAAACTAGCAATTGATTGTCAAAAGTAACTTGAGTTTAGAGTTGTAAAACTCAAGTCATTTCAAGACAGAGAGATTTCAACAATATTTGAACTTATGTTTAACTTGAGCCTATCAATGTTAACTCAAGTCAATGTAAGATCAAGAGCTATCAATGTATGTTAAACACATATTGACTCGAGCCAGTATTGCCAGACTCAAGTCACGGGCTCTTATGAAATATTTGTGAAATGTCAGTGACTCAAGTTTATGCTATTTGACTCAAATCATATTTTGTGGACTTGAACTTATTTTCAAATTCATAATTCCTTGACTCGAGTCTATAAATCTTAACTTGAGTTAAGTGTTTGAAGCATTTTTTGTAAAGATATATTTCACTCAAGTTAATCACTTAATAACTCAAGCTAATACAATTTCAAACCATTTTCAAAATGGTATTTCAAAGTTCACTTTCGAAAGAAGAGTTTGACTCGAGGCTAAAACTCTTAACTCGAGTCATGCACTTAAGTTACACATTTTAACCTCGAGCTAGCCTAAATTATACAAAGACTTCTTCATCTAAACTTCAAACTTATTTTTTAAAGACGATGATTCATTGACTCGAGTCAAGGACTCTTTACTTGAATCATGCAGTCCAATTTGCTTGAAATTATGTCAAGTGTAAAATTACCCTATTTTATAATCATCGTCTTCGTAAATACTAAATCTTCAACTGTGATTCATATACTTTATATCTTCATTTATCATTACTCCTAACTTTGTTTAATTAGTTTGTTAATGAGTTTCAGAAGATTAAACAAGTGATTTAATACAGATTAATCAAAAAGCAAATGATTACATCATATACTAAATGCTGGTTTAGAAAACAAAGCACCATTTTGAGCAATCATCATCTACTCATTCCAAAGGCATATATGTGTTCTTTCCATATTTGGTTGCTTGATCATCCAACAGGAAGATCTTAAGAAATGAGAATGATGGTGCCGATTGAAGAATGAAGACATGTGAGTAACGATTAAACAATCAAGTCTCAATAGCTATTTCACTACTGTCAATGAAAAATTCTCAAGCTTCTCCAATGGTCATAAATGACAATCAATATAAAGACCAAAAATATTGAATTCTCCACCTACTAAAACGTTGTGCATTTACTATGAAATTAATATACATTACTGTTTCATACATTTGTAATATATTCAAATATATAATTTTCAATGTTTATCAATATGTTTTTTTAGAGAGTTTATTATAGAATTATTATTCTTGTAAGAATCTCAAAGTTGTGGGACTTTGAGATTGAGTTATCATTTTACAATTTGTAAGGGGGAGTGAATTCTAGTGAGAGAATTACTTTCGAGTACAGAGCGTGTAATCAATTAAAGTGATAGTGAAAATCCTAGAATGTCTAAGGACTGGACGTAGGTCAAGAGTTAAGACTAAACTAGTATAAATCTTCTATGTTCATCTATCTCCCCCCCCCCTCTCTCTCTCTATTAGTCTTTGTTTTTGGGTGTGAATTTGAGATGAATTAAAAAAGATTTTTAAATCACCTAATTCACCCCCTCTTGGTGATATTATGTCCTTCACATTTTACAACTTCCAAAGGGATTTCACAATTGCAAATCAAAATTTACAAGATCTGATAAGGGTTTTAACAGTTTTGATAAAGATTTCACAAGTTCGGAGAAGGTTTTCATAATTAATTTTGTCAAAGTGAAAATTAAACTCAGAGGAACAATTATGTCATTTCCTTTTAATTTTGAAAAGGACGAATTTGACCTTAATATTATTTTGGTATTATGAATTTTTGAAACTCATTTTTGTCTTTTGACCTTTTTAACGTTCCTTTTAAGAAATTTTCCCTAAAAAATATGCACGAACAAATCATGTCATCAAAAGTAAACTACTTGGAAGCATTAGAGGGTCTAATAGGCCTATAAATACATTGTCAGTGTAAACATGTGTAAATTTAGGATTAACATATGAAAATAACTTTCAACTCTCATAACAAATGCAACAGCAACCATAAAACTATTTTTTAGAGTAAAAGTAATCATAAACTTTTAAAATTAGGACAAAATCGTCAATCCTAACTAACTTCCATCTATTCAATTGAGAAAATTAATCTTTTGTTCTTTAAAGCTTTGACTCACTTACAAGTCAGTCCCTATAATTTGACTTGGTATAACTCATTCCTTGAATTTTTGACTCACTTGTAACTTAGTCTCTGATGTTTCTGACTCATCCTTTATGGCAAAAAAATGTTAAAAATACTATTAAAACTTGCTTAGATAGATTTTATATAAATTAAAAAATAATAATAATCTGTGTCCATGTCCCAACCAACTCTCCATCCACCTCTATTTTCTAGAAATATCATTGGGCATCCACGGTGTCCATGACGGATCCTTTACAAACTCCTTTCAAACATAAGATAATATGGATTTTCTTTTATTAAAGGGCCTTCAAAATTATTAGTATCATATAAATGGATTGTAGTTCCATTTGTCATTAGAAAAATTATAGATTGAGTTGCAAGTGAGTAAAAAATACAGTGATTGAGTTATAAGTTAGTCAAAACTTTAATGGTCAAAAGATTAATTTTGCCCATTCTAAGTAGGGGTAGAAATAAGTCAACCCTTATCAGGCGGCCTATCATCTGACCTGTTTAGGGCTTAGTATAGCCTGACATGTTTGTTAAAAAGGCTAGACTAAGGCCTATTTAAAGACTTAAATTTGTAAATAGGTTAGGTTTTTTTTTTTTGGTTAGGACCTGGCCAGTAAGCTTTTAGGCTTGACTTTTTTACACATTAAATAAAATATATTTATATTTATATCATATAAATAATACAAGATTTATTTTTTTTTTCATTCTTATATTCTAATTTTAAGTATAATTAGTTAATTATAGTACTAAATCTATTATTTATATCATTTAAATAATACGAGATTTAATTATTTTTTTCATTCTTATATTCTAATTTCAAGTATAATTAGTTAATTATAGTACTACATCTATTCTTATATTAGTTAATCATGGTTTTTTAGACCTGTAATATGAGGCATTTTTAAAGGCCTACATTACAAATAGACCTTTAAAAAAGCTTCAAGTTCGACTAGGTCTTATATAAAGGTTTAGGCCTAGGTTTTGGCTTTCTATCCCCATTACAGGGTTACGTCTATTTAGCCAAAGCCTAATCTAACTTGATCTATTTCCATCCTAATTGTAAGAAATGGAAGTGAGTTGAATTTAACGTTTTTATTTTAAAAGTTTATTATTATTTTTGCTCCAAAAAATAGTTTTGAGAAATTGCTATTGCACTTTTCATAAAAGTTAAAAATTATTTTAGCAAGTTAATCTTTAGTTTAGTTTAAATGTTATTTGCCCCCAAATAAAATTCTATACAACATTGATTTTTCCCCCAGCATAAATAACATTGAATTTGGACACGACTTACCAATTTTTCCTAAGTTAGACAATTGAAAAATTATCATTATTATTCAAATTGCCTCTAAGTCAGAAAAAATTTGGGAAAATTGATTACAGGGTCTAAGAAAGTAAAAAAATTACAAAAAAGACCCTAGAAACATTCACATGCCATAAAAGGCCCTAAAGCCTTTTCTGACATTTTTTCAAAACACGTTAGCAACTACATCAGTAGCGGTTAACAACTATATCAGTCCCCATTAACAACTAAATCAATCTAATTAACAACTACATTTTAACAACTACATCTGTAACAATTAACAACTACATCTGTAGCAATTAGCAACTATGTCCGTACACTTTTTTTTGAAAAAATGTCAGAAAAGGCCCTGACATGTGATCTTAGATCTTTTTGTAATTATTTTGCTTCCTTAGTCCTGTAATCAATTTTCCCAAAAAATTTTCTGCCTGATTGGCCCACTTATATTTATATCTCTTCTTCCTCCTCTAATCTGTGACTTTTCTTCTCCCTGCTTCTTCCACTCTTGCTTCTTCCTCTTCTAACTCTCTCTTATACTCTCTGAGCCATCAGAGTTCACGAAGACTTGAGGTCCACCATCCATGGCGGCATGCGTGACCGACACGGCTCGAGCCGCCGCTTGCAGAAACGGTGAAGCGGCGGCTCACCTGAAAGTGATTTCGATCTTCGTGATTTTCTTCACCAGCTTGTTCGGCATGTCGTTACCGGTGCTATTAGCTCGATATTTCCAAGGGAAATCGCTCTACGACAAGGCAATCGTGGTGATTAAGTGCTTCGCCGCCGGTGTTATCCTCTCCACCTCCCTTGTCCACGTTCTCCCCGACGCGTTCGCCGCACTCTCCGATTGCCAGGTCGCCTCAATGCATCCATGGAAGGACTTCCCCTTCGCCGGCCTGGTCACGCTAATCGGCGCTCTGATGGCTCTGTTAGTCGACATCGCCGCGAGCTCACACGTAGAACACTCGCACGCGCAGACACAGTACGCGCTCGTGGGAGTACAGGAGAAGCTGGAATCGGGCGATTCGAAGGTCGAGTTGGCAACGAGTCACGAAAGGGAACGGCAAGCAGAGGAAATGGCGAAGTTGAAGCAGAGGTTGGTTTCGCAGGTTCTAGAAATTGGAATAATCTTTCATTCAGTGATAATCGGAGTGACGATGGGAATGTCTCAGAACGTTTGCACAATTAGGCCTCTCGTCGCCGCTTTGGCATTTCATCAAATCTTCGAAGGGATGGGTCTTGGTGGCTGCGTTGCTCAGGTTCGTATTCTTGAAGCTTCTACCAATTAACATATCAGATTATCACCGAATTTTCAGCCAGTTGGACATAAATTTACTACTTACTATAAAGAAATTAATGATAATTTGGGCATTCTGATTAATTTAGGTTCTTACTTTATGACTAGAGACAAAATGATAATTTAATAATGAGTTGTTTGGACTTTGGATCACTGTCTAGTCAATCTCAGTCATAAGCAAAGAAATTATTCAAAATTGTTATATTATTATTATGGGTGCTATGCTTCAGAAAACTTGTGCTTCAACTTTTCGCATTGGATTTGTGTCTGTAATATCCTAGACTTGCAATAAGTTTGTGCGTCCTTATGGAGCAATCCTGGATAGATTGATTAGTTTCTTAAAATTAAGTAAATCGTGCTAATTGTGTGAATGAATTTCTTCAATAATTTATTATATATTGATTGATATGTTAATTAATAAGTATAGTTTCCTTTGTAAGTGAGTTCTTGTATATGTGGCTGATATAATGAATTTTGTCCCATTGCAAGTCTAATTGCGATTAAAAAAACAAAGGGAATTTTTTAAGTTTAGATGTTTAATTCGATGATCAATAGAATCAGAATAATTAAACGGATCATCTTCAAAGGATCAACCATGTTCTATGAAGTTAAATACCAGCTGCATAAGGATTATTAAGCCCTTTGTTGATCTTGTCCAGTTTCTTCTTCCTTGATTTCTTGTGAATCTGAACAAGAGAAAAAAAGAAAGAAGAAAAAAGATAGAGATGAGAGAGAGTGAAAGTGAAAGGAACCAAACCAACTTAAGTGAAAGAATCTGATCAGCATTCCTTGTCAAAAAATGAAATTGATAATTATTATGTTCATATTTACAAAAATTATGCAGGCTGGGTTTAGCCTTAGGACGACGGCGTACATGTGCTTCATGTTCTCGGTGACGACGCCGATGGGGATTATATTAGGGATGGTGTTATTTTCAGTGACAGGCTATGATGATAGTAATCCAAAAGCTTTGATCATGGAAGGCTTGTTAGGTTCAATTTCTTCTGGGATTCTGATTTACATGGCTCTGGTTGATCTAATTGCAGCAGATTTCTTTCACAGCAAACTCATGAGCTCCAATCTCACATTGAAGAAGGTTTCTTTTGTTGCCTTGACTCTTGGCTCTACTGCTATGTCAATTCTAGCCCTCTGGGCATGAAGTTTAACTACTTTTTCCTCTGTTATATAGATTTTCTGTATTGGATAAAACCTTTCGTTTATTAATATAGTAACATGTATAGTCACTTGCTTGTGTTGAATGGCCTTTGCTTAAAATGTTGACTCAACAATGGAACAAATTCATGACCGTTAAATGATCTTGTAGTTTAGTGGAATAAAAGCTTCCTACGCAACTTAATTAAACAAAAGGCGTGAAATTAAGGGTTATTTCGGTTTTAATTAAATGAATCAAATTTTTTTACAAAGCATGAAGGAATGGGGGATGAGCCTCTCCACTTTTCTTATTATCTACTTCGTTATTGTTAGATTATCATATTTAATATTTTATAAAAAAGTGTGTGTGTGTGTGTGTGATACTTTAGACCTACTATTTAGATCAAATTTTAATCATTTAAATTTATTTATATACAATTTTTGTTATTTGATATTATTATAATGTTTTTATAGTATATTAAATCTCATCTGTTCAAAGTTAATCTAGCAGTAAGAATAAAAAAGTGGAAATAAAGGGACTTAAAGGAAGTGGAGAGGATTTTGTCCCTCTATTAAAGACTATAGTTAAACAAATTTTTGCAACTTTGAAATACGTTTTTCAAATTCAAATATGACAAGTTTTAAACTCTTTGGATCATCAATTTTTTCCATTATAAATTAAAGTAACTGTTTAGTATTTTCTTTTATTTACAATCAAATAAATATAAATGAAAAGAAAATTCTCAATTGAAATCCCTTCTTTTTTGTAAAATGTTATTTTATCACAATTTCTCTCTCATTTCTTCTAACAAGTGAACCTCCTGAACTTTGAATTTGTTTTCTCCTCTTATATGAGATCGTTTACCACATCAATTAGCAGCTTATTAGTGATTCCTTCTTTTTCTTATTTTACCTCTGCATATATTTTGATGATATGTTTTAATTAATACATACTACTAGTACCAATTGTCAAAAGGTTAAGACACAGTGAAAAGATAATTATAAAATTTATAACATGAAATTTTTTTTTTAAAAAAATATTATATGTATACATAATTGTAATTTTAAATATAATTTTTATGGTTATTTTTTAGTTAAAACTATTATCATTTATACCATATTTAACGCTTAAATTTTAAAAAAGTGACGACAATGGGTCTCTCAACAATATCATATGCCCCCAGTGAGACTTTTTGTCTGATTAAGAATTTTTTAGAAGTATAGACTTGAATTTAGATTTTAGTTGGATTCAATTATGATTTTCTCAATTTAATTTTATCAAATATTATTTGGATCACTTTATTTTAAAAATATATTAAATTAATCATATGACTCATCCGATCTTGGTTCATCTACGTCGAGACTCTGTTTTTTGATATACTGAACATTGTGTTAACTCATTTGCAGTTTCCATATCAAGTTTACCATTTTTATATTTCTACTTACAAAATCGTATTAACTCACTCTTAAACTAGTGGTAATTTTTTCTTAATGAATGGCTTTTTATATGACTTTCTTTGTTAAGCATGATACACTATGTATGTTGATGCACTTAATTTCATTATGTGGATTAAAAATATATTAAAATCAAAATTTTGTATTTTTTATATTTAAATTATTTGATTATAAATTACCCCTCTAATTCTAAATATAGGATATAGTTTATAGTGTAAGTTATGTCTTATATTTATGACCGAAGATAATATAAATACTTATTTAATAATAAAAATAAACTCTTACTGATAACGCTGATCCGATCCTTAAAAGTTGATAAATTATTTTATTTACCACTCTCACTTTAAATGAATGCGTATAAAGTTTTTTGTTAGAAACGAAAAAAGTAAAGGCGCATTAATTGGCGAAGAATATGGTTAAACAAAGCAGCACGGCATAGCAATTCAAGTGGAGGGAATTGTAATGGTAGTGCCATCTCATGGTTAACGCATTTCCAAGTCGTGGCAATATGCGGATGCTACCATCTTCTTTTCTTTTTTTAAATTTCTTTCTCTGTCTTAACTTTTCAGATTAGTAGTTGAAAGTATATACACATTCCACTATACGCCTTATCAACTAAGCCAATCCCATGTGGCCATATGCGTCGTTTTACTTTTCTTCCATTTCCTCAACATGGTTTGACATCACCAGTGATGCCAGAAAATGGCCAATATATTGTGAACTCAACTAGACTGACCGATTCAATTACAAAAATAATTGATTTTTACAAAATGAAGTTGAAATAAAAGCCAACGTAAATTATGTTTTGTTTTGATGACTTTTATAACAAAAATCAGCTTCAGAAAATTCATATGAATGATATATTGAAAACCAAGTTTCAAAAGATTATTTTTGAAGAAGAAATTAAAATTCAAAAGGTAAAAAAATGTTAAAATTTTGTACCTTGACTCCATTTTTAATATAAAACTGTAAAAGTTTTGTTGTCACCAAAAACAAGTTATTTAACATGATATACCCTCCTCTTTGGTAACACCTCCAATATCCTTCTTTATACATCAAGGTGCAAATGTGTACGTAAAATAAGGACGACTAATCCACAAAACATCAAGAGATTCTCCACAAACTTATGAAAGATAAACAACTCAACAAGTTCATAAATCAATTTCTACATATAAAAAAACCAAAGAGGCTACTTTGAATACCACATCAACCTTCGACCAAAAAAAAAAAAAATACCACATCAACCTAGTTACTTAAATATTGGTTAAGATATAAAAATGTACATGTGCTTTATCTCGAGAACCGCTCAATATGAAATGTTTTTTTTTAAGTGTAAAAGTGTATATGTGGTTATAAATTAGGTGCACGAATATGGTTTAACCGTTAAGTTTGACTTTGACCATTAATTTTAAATTTTCTTACTTTCAAACATGCACAAATACACATTGGTTTGATAAAAAGAGTACACAACACCAAGTGTTTTTTTTTAAAAAAAAAATTTAATGATTTTAATTTAGTTAAAAGAAATTTATTATTTCTCTAGGTATAATTCCTGGGAGGCCAAATTTTTTCATCTAATTTATCATTTTGGAAAGGAAGATATATTCAATTTGTTAGATCAAAAAATTAAAATTATTTTTAATTAAATATAGTATTTATAATATCAAATTTTAAATGCATAAATACTCATTTATTAATTATTAATTAGAAAATTTGACTTTCCAAGAATTATACCTAGAAAAATAATTATTTTCCTTTAATTGAAATAAAATTATTGAATTAAAAAAAAGAACTTGATGTTAGTTATTCCTTTTGTCAAACCACACGTGCATTTTTACACCTTTAAAAGTATTAAAAAAAAGTTAAATTTAACTATTAAACGGTATCTTTGCACTTAATTTGTAACCATGTGTGCATTTTTGCACCTAAAAAAAACAATTGGCGTTGAGAGCTCATCAGGGTAAAGCACATGTACATTTTTGCACCTTATTCCTTTAAATATTGATATCCACACAAATTTGGAAGTTAGGGAGTTTTAGTATTATTAAATATTATAAAAATTAGACATTAGAATTTCTAATATTGGGTTAATATAAGTTTTGGTCCTTTAAGTTTGCCCCTATTTTGGTTTTTGAAGAACTTGCTGAAACAAAGAGAAGGGTGAATTGTGTTAAGATTAAAAACTTGGAATTTTGAAAATCTTTTCGCTTCTTTTAAATCATCAGTGAGATATTGAAATAAACATATGCTGGAAATATAAAAGATAAGGGAAGAGAATATGCAAACTGTGATTTATATTGGTTCGGCCCAATCCTTAACCTACGTCCAGTCCCCAAGCTCAATTTGAGATTTTCAATCCACTATCCTCTTGTTTAAACGGGCATAAGAAAAGCCTTTACAATCACATAAGTTTATCCAGGCACTTGTGAAGCCAAATCTCTTATTGAGATACTCCCCTTTACACACTGTAAAGATATAATGGTTTTCCACTTAAGATCACCCAATCTTCTTTCTTAGAAGTGAATATGGTTAACATTGAAGTACATAATCATTCATCTTACTTTCTACTATAAACTATGTAAACATTGAGAAATAAAGTGTATGAGTTATTGAATTATCGACAGTGAATAAGTAAAATCATTTTGTTGTCTTCCTTGAATCACTCATCAATCGTCGTCACTCCTTCCGGTTTGAAAACTTCGCAATATATAGGTATTTTTGTTTCGACCGTTGCAAGCATTCAACTGTTGGAGTGTTCTTCCACTTTAGAATATGACCGTTGGTTGTTTTTTGGAAGCAATCGTTGGAGCTTCTTAATTTCGTGACTCAGAATAATAGCTGGAATAGGTATGCCTTGTAGGAATGTATTCATCTACTACAAAAGCTATTTCCAATTGTTGCTCTATTTTTCTGAGTACCATTAAATGCTACTGACACGTAGAATTGCTTTTCGGCTAATCTTGAATTAAACAAGATTAATCAACCGCAAACCATTAAGAAAGATGATTAAATATAATATGAACACGTTTGAGTATGATTAAATAAGAATAGATAATAACCAATAGAGTTTTAGGCAATTAATGATGCGTAAAGTATAATATAGGTTCAACAAATGTATTCTTGAGAATTATCCATACATTCTCGAGAATTACTGAACATGTGCACTGTAAAGTATATGTCTCGATGATTCTCGAGAATCATCTTGCTCATTCTCGAGAATTATAGTGTATAAAAGTATGTAAGCATGTAAGCATTTAAATATTTAAGCATTTTAAATATTCAGGCATTCTTGAGAATCATGATTCACATTCTCGCGAATTAGGCGTGTGATCAGAAAAGAATGTGAAAAGATTAAGTTGATTCTTGAGAATCAAGCACCACTACACTAGTACTCGAGAATTGTAAACATGGCCAGAGAAAATGTGAAGAGATTAAGCTTAAGCATACTCGAGAATGTCTTGCTAGTACTCGAGAATTACTTGAAGAGAATTGGATATTTAAGCTAAACGATCCCGCTAATACTCAAAAATCAATTTCCCAATACTTGAGAATTTCTCTGTGATAGCAAATTTGTCAAACCACCCATGCTTAGAAATCTCTTCAAATCTTCTTTCCAATTCAAGAAAAATCTACTCCAAACTCGTCGTATTTCGTCCGTTATCATCAGATGAATGGAGGTTGTTTTTGACCAGTTTTTTTTGCAGCATCCTAAACTGATCATAACTTCAAAACATCATATCACCTTCAATTGATATTTGTTTTTTGTTATCTTGATGTTTTTGGAAAGATATATGAGTCTAGTTTCAAATGGCACTGATTTCAGCTCATTTGGATTTGTCGTTTGTGAGATACACTCAAAATACCGAAGTTTGGTCTGTTGTGTGACGTTAATTGATGTGTCAACTTGTGAAATTCATAACTCTCTTATATGAACTTCTTTGAGCTTGAAACTTTGTTAAAATGACGCATTGGGAGTCTAGTTTCCAACAAAATTGGTTTCACCTCAATCCAATTTCTAGTTTAGAAGATATTATTAATTTACTAAACATCGCTAAGTGAAACGTGGACAGAGTTGAGCAGAGCAGCTGAAACACGATGATTCTCGAGAATTGCTCAAGAATGACTGAAATTTTTACATGAATAGTATCATACTCGAAAATTACATTGTTGTACTCGAGAATAACTTCAGGAATCCAATTATAGCTTATTTTAACTCCGATTGAGTCATTTCAATTTCTATTTGACCATAGAGACTTGAATATTTATATCCTTATAATATTTAACAAGTTCTTCTTTCTTCAACCTCCATTCTTGACATTCTTCATCATTTAAACTTAGACTAACCTACATTAAACAAGTAGTTAGTGAATGTATAGGATACAAACTTTTTGCTCTGGATAATGACATCTATATAAAATATCATCAAAACTAATTATAACTAACAATTTTGATCCCTCAAGTTTCACACCATAAGTTTTGGTCGTTAAAGTTTCATTTCCTTTACAAAAATTATCCTTATAATTCAATAAAAACTTAAATCATTTTGTCTCTATAGGGATCAAAACTTATTATTTCAAACTTGAGGCACTAAAACTACATGAGGGTGTTAGAGATAGAAATTAAATGAGTAGTTAGTTGGTTGAGACCCTAGTTTATATAAAGGGTCATGGCTAATATGTTTAGTGTGTAAGATAGTAAGATCCACACCATGTTAAGAGAGATGTTAATGTGAGTCTCTCTCTAAAGAAAAAAGTCCCCTCCTAAATCTTTAGAGTTAGGGTTAATTGTTAATCGCCTCCAAGTGAAAGATGGTTAATGATTATTGTTAAACCTAAGTGGGTTATAATATAAGCATATTGCTCTTATATGGTTAATCTATGGTTCTTCATCTCCTCCATAATATTTTCTCTAATTCTTAGGACCAAAAATAGTATCAACCCCCTAATATTCATTATTCATTACTGACCTAAAACCAGTTCGTCCTATTTCTCATGTGTCAGCTACATCATTTCATATTCTTTTATAACATTTTTTGGGCCAAATTCTTTTATGACATATATACAACCTCTTTTCTAGACACATATATGTGTTTGCATGATTCATAATTTTTTGGTTAATATATGTTTGTTTTTTATAGCACTTATGTGTGTGTGTTTCACTTATGTTTTCTTACTATTAATTTTTATTATGAGAAAATTTTGTACTAATACTCTGATACTCTGATTTGAAGTAATAATAAAACTATAATCATTTTTAATACTCTAAATGCTCGTATATTCAAATGACAAATAATATTTTAGTTATTATATAAAACATAAATTCATACATCAAGTTCCGCATTAATATTTATTAAAAATATAATATTCTGATGAAAAAAATATTATTTATTAGGTTTTTAATATTTGATTTAGTTAATTTGAATTTCATAACTATGTTGCACATTTATTTTCTAATATTTTTTTTAAAAAAATATTTCATCAAAACAAAGTGAAACTTCTACTAAATTTGATTTTAAAAATAATTATACTTTTTGAGGTGGAAATGGGACAATTAAAATTTAATTTAATTTTTTTGTTAATCGTAGGTATCCTCCTATTAAAGGCAATTTTGTTTAAGACACTATCAGGTACTAAATGTAAGCACCTCTCTTAGTGGAAATTTTTTTTGACCTGATTCCAATCAGAATTCAAATCTTGTTTCGCCACAATTTTTAATTTAATTTTTTTTAACATTTGCATTGAATTCATAGATTTAATTTTTTTTAAAGGGTAAATGAGCAAAAATACACATGCGCTTTATCCTCACGAACACCTAGCACCATATACTTTTTTTAGAAGAAAAAACACACACGTGGTTACCATTTTAGAGCAAAAGGCATATCCTACTCTTATGTTACTATTCACCGTGATGAGAAAGAAAGAGATGAAGTGAACAGTAACATAACGGTGGTGAACAGTAACATAACGGTGAGATATAACTTTTGCTTCAAAATGGTAACTACGTGTGTATTTTTACTCTAAAAAAAACATATGGTGCTGGGCGCTCCCGAGGGTAAAGCATATATGTATTTTTGCTTTTTTACCCTTTTAAAAAAAATCAAATACTGTCTTTTTTTTTTTTTTTCAAGGCACAAGTATCCTCCTATGAATACAATTATATCCGAACAATTGTCAGATACACAATATGAGCATCTTTTCCAAGAGGTTTTGAAGGACTAATCCATCCCAATGGATTTTTTTTTTTTTTTGATGAATCCCAATGGAATTGGTTACACTATCCCAAAGGGATCCCAACGAAAACCCAAATAGAAAGAGGCATTTTCAGTCCCAGTGGGCTTAAAGCCCAACCCAGTTCTTATTCAATCATGGGCCATGCCATGCGTGGGGAGACCGGCGTCAGCACTGGGAGATCTAAACGACACCTAGCTTCGGATCTCCGGGTAAGATCTTCGGGTTTACTCTTTTCTTTTCCGGCATTTACTCGGCACGCATACACCTTCGTTGTGATTGACCTTGTACCAGAATTTGCTGCAATAGAGGACCTTCTACTAATTTGTATGCTTCTTATCTTCGTTTCTGTGTGAAATTCGCATATATTTGGTTTCTCAACTGTTCTACAGATTTCCTATAGTTTGATTTCTGCTCACATATTTAGTGGTGTTCCGATACTTAGCACGCTTGAGTTACTGCATTTGTTGATTTAGGATTCTGTACTCATGTATGGAGTATTTTATGGGATGGCCTTTTCGTATTAACTGTTTTTGCTATCAGAGAAGTAACCATATGACTGGAAACTGATTATGGCTTTCTACACTTGATCTTGGCCAAAAGGACGAGAAAGTTATTGATTATGGCTTTCTGATGTAATGTGTCTTTCTCTGTTTAATTTTTAATTTTTGTTGATATTTTTTGGGCTAATTTTAGTCAGACTTTGGGTCTGGATATGGTGGGGAAAGATGGAACGCGATTCTGTTATTGGCATCTTAACAGTACAGGCCTTTTGAGCGAATGGCGGAAACTTGCCTTTTCATTACTAAGGCAGATAAATCTAGACAATAATAACCCTTCATAGTTTATCTGGAATTGTATTTTCTTTTCTTTTCTTTCTCTTCTTTTTTTATTTTTGGTATAAAATGGAATTGTATTTTCCACCATTGTGAACTCAGTTATTAACAGAGTTCATAGAAGGTTACTCAATGACTCAAATAGTTTGATGCCCGACCTTCAAGGTGTGTTTGGTTTGAGGGGAGGGGAGGGGAAGAAATTTTTTACCTCTTATTAACCAAACTACATGTGAAAAAAATACACGTTTAACAAAAAAGAATATTCTTTTTATTAATGGCAATTTGGTTAAGGTCCTCCCCTTCCATCCCCTCAAACCAAACATACTGAGAACGATAGATTGCCCTTGGCAGACACTTTTACTGAAATTGGCTTTAGTCTAGGAAATGCTACTTTACTTCCAATCTTTAACTGATAGAACTATATAGCGCTGATGCTGCCATGCTTCTGTCTTCACTTCTATCTTTTTTGTGTCGTTAAGGGGCTAAGACAAAAGCTGGGATTTGTCTTGTGCACAAAAGCTGGGAAAGTCATGAATATGAGTATCTCACCAACATCAATTCACTGACACACTTGAAGCCATGAATCTCATCTTTCATACAGTCTAATTGCCTCTTTGATGTCTCACATATGCTCTTGCTGCATTTTTTTTTCTTTTAAATCTTCTCACCACTTTTCATTAGTTTCTCCAACATTATGGTGTCTCATCATTCATCCCTGTATTCCGCACAAGTTCTCCCCCCCCTCTCTACGTCATGAGAATGTAAATATGACTGGAAGATGATGAATTTTCAATTAAAAGTTGGTGAGAATCATTTATTTTAATCAACAGCTAAGATACTTCAATAACCGATGTGACCTCATTTCATTGCAGATTAAGAGCAGCAGCACCATTTCTCATTGCAAAGTTTCAAGGTCTGAATGAGCGTACACTGCTCATATGATGCAATGTATGTGAATATAGGCTATGAATTTTTCTCCAACTAGCCCCCCATGTCATTTGGACGAGGATTACCAAATACGAACCCCTTGTCACGCGCATGCTTTTCAAAGTTAGAAGCTGCTTCATTGTAAAAAATTTGACGTGTTGGTATTCCACTCACCCCCACTACCCTCCTCATCAACTCATTACCCTCTCCACTAATATCTCAACTTTCCAATCTCTTTGTCAATTCCATGCAATTACTGTAACTACAGGAAACTCCAACAACATCTTCATCGCCTCCAAGCTCATATCTCTGTATGATTCCTTAAGCCACCTCACTTCCGCCACCAAAGTATTTGATTCACTTAATGATTCCAAGGATGTCTTTGCTTGGAACTCCATTATTAAATGCCATTTCTCCCATGGCAATTTTTCTCAAGCTCTTAGCTTCTACTCCCAAATGCAAGGTTCCGCAGTTTTACCTAATAGCTTCACTATCCCCATGGTTATTTCTGCGTGCGCAGAGCTGATGTTTCTAGACTATGGGAAAAATATCCATGGCTTGGTTGCCAAGCTTGGGCTTTTTGCTGATGGGTCTGCGGTGGGTTCATCTTTTGTGTCCTTGTATTCCAGGTGTGGCCAACTAAATGATGCATCTCATGCTTTTGAGGAAATTCCTATGAAAGATGTGGTTGCTTGGACTGCACTTGTAGTAGGGTATGTGCAAAATGAGGAGAGTGAGAAGGGGTTGGATTGTCTTTGTGAGATGCATAGGATTGGTAAAGTTGGTGTGAAGCCAAACTTTAGAACATTGGAGGGTGGATTTCAAGCTTGTGGGAACTTGGGTGCTCTTTTACAAGGCAGATGTTTACATGGGTTGGTATTAAAAAATGGGATTGGATGTTCACAAGTCATAAAATCTTCAATTTTGTCCATGTATTGCAAATGTGGGACTCCCCTGGAAGCCTATCAATCCTTTTGTCAATTAATTCACAAAGATCTACTGTCATGGACATCAGTCATAGGTAATTTTGCAAGGCTTGCGTTGATGACCGAATGTATAAGGCTTTTTTGGGAAATGCAAGAAAAACAAATTTGTCCTGATGGAATTGTCATTCGCTACATCCTTTTAGGTTTCAATAATTCCATGAATACATCTGAAGCAAAAGCATTTCATGGATTACTCATAAGGAGATATTATGTATCTGATGAGATAGTTCACAATTCGTTATTGTCTATGTATTGCAAATTTGGAATGTTAAGTTTAGCTGAGCGGCTTTTCGATAGTGATAAACCGAGCCTCGAGTGCTGGAACTCAATGGTTGTTGGGTATGGTAGAATAGGTAGGAGTGTGAAGTGTATTGAAATCTTCCGAGAGATGCAATATTTAGGTATTCATTCTGAACCAAACAGCTTAGTTTCTGCAATTGCTTCTTGTTCTCAGTTAGGAGCAACCAAAATAGGAAGGTCAATCCATTGTAATCTAATAAAGAATTTTAGGGATGACGGTGTCTCAGTGGCCAATTCACTAATAGACATGTATGGAAAATGTGGGAAGATGGCTTTTGCTTGGAGAATATTTGATAGGATGGAGAGGGATGTTGTCTCATGGAACACCCTGTTATCATCTCTTGTTCAAGCTGGGCATCACCAAGAGGCTATAGACCTATTTAATAAAATGGTTGTAGAAGACCAAAAGCCAAATACAGCCACTCTAGTTGTTATTCTTTCAGCTTGTTCTCACCTTGCATCTTTGGAGCAAGGAGTAAGAGTTCACCACTATCTAAATGAAAGCAGTTTCAAACTCAATGTGCCTCTTGGCACAGCTTTGGTCGATATGTATGCTAAGTGTGGGCAACTAGAAAAGTCTAGAGAAATGTTTGACTTAATGGAAGAGAAGGATGTAGTTTGCTGGAATGTGATGATTTCAGGTTATGGAATGAACGGATATGCAGAATCAGCTGCGGATATATTTCAAAGGATGGAAAAGGCAAATGTTAAACCCAACGAAATTACCTTCCTTGCTCTTCTCACTACATGCGCCCATGCAGGACTTGTTGAACAAGGAAAGCATTTGTTTGCTAGGATGCAGAGTTACTGTATGAACCCCAATTTAAAGCATTACACCTGTATGGTAGATCTTCTAGGGAGGTCAGGTAATTTGCAAGAAGCAGAAGCTCTAGTTCTGTCTATGCCCATCTCTCCAGATGGTGGTGTTTGGGGTGCTATATTAAGTGCTTGCAAAACTCACAATCAAATTGAGATGGGAATAAGGATCGCCCAGTATGCTATTGACTCAGATCCAGTAAATGATGGATACTATGTAACGCTGGCCAATATGTATAGCGCCATTGGGAAATGGGAAGAAGCTGAAAATGTCAGAAGGATGATGATAGAGAGATGCTCAATAGGAAAGAAAGCTGGTTGGAGCATGCACTAAGCTATGGGGAATTTCTAGTAGTTAAAGGCTGTCTCTGCAATTAATAGAGACTTCTTACTGCAAAGACAAGGAAGATTGGCTTGCTGAATGAGTGCTCAACATCTCTCCTCAAGGGCAATGGTGGGTATCTCCCAGAAATTGCTATGCGGCACAAGTTCAGCCTAGATGTTTCCACGTTACATATCACAACAGCTTGGGCAACACCCAACAAGGCAATGAGAAGTGCTGTCACCAGCAACTATACCAAAGCTTTGCTAGTAGTCTGTGCCATACTTTCCGTCACCAGGTAGAACTCAGAAGCAATGAAGTAGCACAATCTAGTTGATGCTGCTCTGATGTCTTTAATGTTGATTTTTAGAAAATCCATCGTTGTGTGTTGGAAACATTTTGCAAGAGTTTTGTTTAGCATCAAAAGTTCTCTGTTTTAGGTGTCATGTGGAGTCATACTGTAGAGAGGTTCATGAGATAGATTTACATGAAAATTAAAAGTAGGGATCATAATTATAAGCAAAGAAACAAAAAAGCTTCAATTGGCCCATCACCTGCCAACAAACAAAAAAGGCTTTTTTTGTTGTTGTTGTTGGGAGAATTAGTCAAGAGTCCAAAGGAAGCAATTAAATCATCAAAAGGTGCCATGAAATAATCAAATGCATCTGAAGTCTCTAGGGACTGATGGTGAGTTATTTGAATTTGGAATTATAAATTTGGCCTCATGAATTTAAAACGAAAACTGAAGGAAAAAGTTAGGGTTCACTCTCTCCTCTCGCTTCTATTCTCTCGCACACTGTCTCCTCACTGGTAGTAGTCGTTGGCGGTTGATTGTTAATATTGAATACCTCAGTCCATGCTGACTTCTTTTGGTATGCCATATTTTATACAGAATCCTAGGTTTTTAGACAACTATCAAAATGCTGAGGTCAGAGATACTTCTTAGCTGCCGCTTTTCTACATCTATGATTTATATGAATTTATGCGGGCAACTTTTAGAAAGTAGTAAATACTTCTTGCATAAGCATGCTTATTGTTCATAGTTTAATTTCAAAAGTTTTCCAAAGGCTAGTAGCTCTGTTCAACTTGATCATGTTTTCTTGTTCATGATCGCTGGTTCCAACTTTTTATGGAGCAATCCTGTTCATTGCTTATGAAGTTATAGTTTAATGCTATCTGGCCAAGTGATCAGTGTATGCCTCATTAATCGGTATTTGGTTCCTCAATCAACGCTGGCTTAGAAGCGAGAAGCGAGAAGCGAGAAGCCATTCAGAAAAGCCTGAAGGTTTTTGTTCATGTGCCATCATAATTGCTTTTCAAGTGCTCATGAAGTTGAGGAAATAGGTAAGCCACCGAATGCAAAGCTCCCGCAATTTAATCTGTAATTGTTATTTTGGGAAGGGCTTTTCTATTTCACTTACATGGTTGTCAAAACTCCCAACAATCGCTAGTTTTGTACGAAGCTCGTATTGCTCGTGTTGGAGTGGGAAACTTCCCGCACCCTTGCAAGACATTGATGATTTTGAAGAGGCATCAGAACATGATCTTCCCCTTTATAATGAATGACTTTTATTTGATGCCATCTCACCTGGTTTTCTTAATTTCTTTATGGTAAATGTAATATTGGCTGTGGCTGTACAATTTCCTGGTCTCGTTCACTTTTCAATATAATATTCCCGTGTGTAGTTTTTTTTTCAGAACTCGGTAAATTGATTAGCATCTTATTTCCCTTTTAGTCCAGTGTGTCTTGGCGGTTTTTCTTTTAGCCTAATGCAGGCCTGAATTTTAGAGGGAAAACTTGAAAGTGGTAGTGGTGAATTAGAAGTGATTACTCTATTTGTGGTTCATATTTCCTTTTGGATTATTAAAAATGCTGACTAATTTCATTATATTTTTTTTTCCTTCGAACCATCAACAGTAGGCCACGTTCAAATCATGGCACTAACGCTGGAAACCAGGGGCTGCACAACAATAACATCAATATGAGCAGCCTGCCCCTCAAAGACGGGTGGTTGGTAAGCGGTTTTTCCCCTGTGATGAGAATACAAATTCAACTATTAAGAAGTGTACTTATTGAGAGTGCTTTAATTTTAATGCTCCTAGCCTGACTGGTTTGACTGAGATTATGCTCAACTTCAAAATGGCTTGGGATACTTTGGGTTCACCAAAAAAAAAAAAAGTTGTGATCCCTACTATTTGAACACAACAAAAGCAAGAGGAAAAGACATGTGATGAATTGTTTTTGTCGCTAAAGCAATCAATTAAACCAGGTCCTAATTAATTATGTAATGTAGGGTCAATCTGGGTCATTCTTCGAAGGAGCAAGTTGTGGGTTTCCTTTAAGTTGATTCTTCCAAGGAGCAAGTTGTGAGTTTCCTTTAAGTTGAATTTAGGTGGTAAAATTACAATGAAATGAAACTAAACTAACTAAATGCAAGATGAAAATGACTTTAAAACCTAAATAAGAATGAAACTACTCTATATGAATTTGAATGCAATTTTTGAGGGGTTTTTTGGTATGAGAGAGGAATTAAAATCCTAAGAAGAATATTAATTAAAAGCAAATCAAATAATAAAGGTTTAATTCAGTTATGATGATGAAAGAGACAACTTAGGAATTGTATGGAATTAACTTTTTTAGCCTAAATCAATTCATTAGACCAAAAGGAGATTAATGAATTTAATCACCCAATTGAACATGAGAAACCCCCTAGATCAATAAGTAGTTAATTAAACCCATTAAAAACCATTCACAAGATAATTTTGGAAATCTTGTTTACAATTATCTAATTGAACAACCAAATAATTTATCAACCCAATTAAACAATTAAGATGATAAACCAAATTAACAATTAAATTAATAACGAAAATTCAATTATTAATTTAATTGATAATCCAAAGGTTGCAAATAAAAGTCTAGCAATAAGTATAAAACTTCAAATTATTAGTCTAATCCAAAAGAAATAAGTTTACAATCTAAAACTAAATTGTTCTCAATTAATACAACTCGAAATCCCTTAAAACTAAATAATTTTAAGTTTGAATTAAAAAGATAAAAAGAAAGACACTCCTTTATGATCTTCAAGTGTAAATCCTAGGTCTTAGTTTCCTCCATGCTTCTCCCAAAGAACTTACGCTGCCATTGAATTTCCATCACCAAGCCTTAAAAACATCATTGCCATATAAATGAATTGTGGAATAGTAGTTGATGAGGCGTGGGTCCCATGCGTGAGATGAATGAAAGCGGAATGAATTAATGTGAATTTGGAGGTGGGCCCGCGAGATCACACTGCGTGAATTGGAATGGAAGGGGAGAATAATCCTCTCCCAACTGCGTCTTCGCTCTCTCTTCAATTCTCACGGCATTGTGATTGCGTCCCCAACGTTCTTCAATTCTCACGGCCTCTCAGCGTGTGGCGGCATGATGCTCTCCGTAAAACCTAGCTAGGTTAATTAAAAGGGGAGGGAGAGAGGGAGAGCTTTTTGGGTTCCAACTTGAGCCCAATAGGATTTAAGAAACCCAATAAAATTCTACAATTGGATTTCTTTTTAGCTTCCTTGAAAAATTCTGCACTATAGGATATTCCAATATATTTTTTTTATTGGCAGAAATTAACTAAAATCATGATATCATATATTTAGAAATATTATTAAATCATAAGATAACGATCAAAATATTAATTTAAGCCCAATAATCTCATGATTAATTTAGATTTGTATTATTTCCTAAAATAGGCTAACAATCTAAATATTATCTAATAATCCCAAATTAGCCTAAAATAATCCCCAAAATAAATGAATAAGATATGATAAAATATATGAAAATTGGGATTTATCAATTCCTAAATTATTAAAGTATATATTTGTTTATTTATGTTTTCATCAAGTATTATTTTAGTCTTTGAAGTTTGTAAAATATATTTATAGTCCTTTGATCTTAACATCGTTAGTCTCCTTTAACAAAAAATGCGGACTCATCAAAGTTACATTATTTTAATTCTAGATGGTTGCCAAGTCAACTCAATTTTTTTTTAAACTAATTCATATTTCAATTAGAATAATAATTACAACATCAACAAAAAAAAAAAAAAATCCCCGCTTTCAATCAATCTTTTTAGAGTTAAGTATCAATTTTGCCTCGGAAGGAGACCGTTAGAAACAATGTTGCCTTGAAAGTATTTTTTGGCTCAATTTTACCTCAAAAGTATAAAAACGTAGCAATGTTGCCCTCCATTTAATGATAGGACTGACGGAGTTAGCACACTTGAGTATCAAACAGTGACACTCGAGTGTGTACCGATTTTTTTTCCTTCCTCCCTCCAAGTGAACACTAAAAAATGAGTGTGCACTGCACACACTCAAGTGTACATTGTGCACACTCGAGTGAACACTAGAGTGTGCGCAATGCACACTCGAGTGAGTGTGCACTTGGTATGACACTTGAGTGTCTGCGTATGACACTCGAGTGTGGTAACTCCGTCAGTTTTACCGTTAAATGGAGAGCAACATTGCTATGTGATCGATGGTACTTTTGTCGTTAAAGTGATCAATTAAACTAGGTCCTAATTAATTATGCAGTTAGGGTCAACCTAGGTCATTCTCCCAAGGAGCAAGCTGTGGGTTTTCTTTAGGTTAAAATTTAGGTGATGAAAAGATGCAATGAAATATAAATGGACCTAAACTAAGATGTAAAACACTCTACCTATATGCAATTGACTCTAAAACCTATATGAAAATGAAACTAATCTATATGAAATTGAACGCAATTTTTGGGGGTTTTTCTTATGAGAGAAGAATTAAAATCCTAATAAAAATGTTGATTAAATGCAAATAAAATAATAAAGGTCTAGTTCAGTTATGATGACGAAGGGGACAACTTAGGAATTACAAGGAGTAAACTTTCTTAGCCCAAATTAATTAATTAGACCCAAGGGAGATTAATAAATTTAATTACCCAATTGAACATGGGAAACCCTCTAGTTCAATAACACATATTTCACTAGAAAACTCATAATGAAATAAGCGTTGGCTAATTAAACCCATTTAAAACCAATCATAAAATAATCTTGAAAATCTTGTTTACAATTATCTAATTGAACAACCAGATAATTTATCAACTCAATTAAACAATTAAGATGATTAACCCAATTAACAATTAAATTAATAACGAAAACTCAATTATTAATTTAATTGACAATCTAAAGGTTGCAAACAAGAGTCCAGCAGTAAGCATAAAACTTTAAATTATCAGTCTAATCCAAAAGAAATAAGTTTACAATCTAAAACTAGATTGTTCTCAATTAACACAACTCGGAATTATTTAAAACTAAATAATCTCAAGTTTGAATTAAAAGGATAAAAAGAATAACACTCCCTTATGGTCTTCATGTGTAAAACCCTAGGCCTTAGCTTCCTCCATGCTCCTCCCAAATTGCCTCCCTAAGAGCTTAAGCCTCCATGAAAAATTCCTCACCAAACTTCAAAAACATCATATGCTGTATGTGGGATTTGGAAAGAATGGATCAATTAATTGATATAGGAGGTGGGGTCCACGGCTAGCTGAATTGGAATTGAAGAAGTCTGCGTGAGATGAATAATTCAATTGATCAAATAAATGAATCAATTGGAGAGCACCACCCTTGTGTTTCTTTCTCCGTCTTCAGCGTGTTCGGTCTCCAGCTTTCAGCGTCTCGCGGCTTCTTGATGATCTCCTGCGGCTGATCGTGGTGTCATCTTGAAAACCTAGCAATCAAGTTAATTAAAAGGGAAGGGGAAAAGAGGGCTTTTTTGGGTATTAACTTGAGCCCAATAAAATTCAAGTAGTCGCTTAAAATTTCACCATTGGATTTCTTTTAGCTATCCTGAAAAATCCTGCACCATAGGATCTTATAAAATCACTATCTATCATATATCAAGAGATATTATTTAATTAGAATATTAATAATTTAATAATTTAAGCTCAATATCTTATAATTAATTCATATTTATATTATTTCCTAAAATAGGCTAACAATTTAAATATTATCTAATAATTCCAAATTAGCCTAAAATAATCCCCAAAATAAATGAAATAAGGTGGGATAAAATATATAAAATTGGGATTTATCAACTCCCCCACACTTATCTTTTGCACTCCTGGGCAAAACAAATTAAGACCAAGGGAGAATAAATAAAAACTAAAACTAAAACTAAAACTAAACTAAACCAAAACTTCAAAAAAATGAATGTTCCAACCACAAGCAATAAGAAAACAAAAGCATTTCAACACTTATCATATCCAAGTGATCTTCTCATAAATTAAGGAAACAAACATCATGGCAATTTACTTGACAAAGGGGAACCTAAGCTAAAAATCTCTCACCAAGGATAATGTGTATTTCACTCTTCTCTCTCAAAAGTGTATAGGTTTGTGTTTACACTCAAATCCATCCCTATCTAGTACTCTTTCCATAGGCTTGACAAGAATCTAAATTCTCCACCACTAATAAAGCAAGTGCATGCATAAATCCAAAGGACTTTTATTAGGTTGTAATGGGGCTAATGTTAAGAAAGAAAAGGGACGGTGTTTGGAAAAACAAAATTGAATATCTTAAAAGATGAAAAGAATGATAAATAGAGAATGTGGGATGCAAGAAACCAAACTAAATCTAAATTGAGTCATCATTCTTTTTCTCTTTTTTCTTTCTTTCTTTTTTCTTTCATATTTTTTTTCTTTTTCAATTTCTTTTTCTTCTTCTTTTTTTTTTGTTTCCTGTTATTTTCTTTTTTTTTTGTTTTTTTTTTGGTTTTTTTTTTGATAACCTACCATATTTTTCACAATGACCCAGTTCCTACTTTTATGCATGTTCTTCCATCCACAACAGATATAATGCAATTCTCTTCAACTCTCAAGACATTCAAAAGGGTGGATTTTTTTTTTTTTTTAATGACTATGGGTGTAGACAAACTAGAAGGAATATAGGCTCAAGGGGCGAAACAAATGACATATGTATGAAAAGGGTAGGCTTTTTGGCTTATCTGGCTAAAATTGAAAATGAATGCCTTTATCATTTTTATAAATGCACATGCAGAAAATATGGCCTCAAATAAGATTCAAGTCAAGTTCTAGATCAAGTGAAGAGATAAGGGTACACACAGAAAAAGTATACTAGGCTCAAAATCTCACTAGGTGTATATGATCATTAGCCTAAATTCACCAAAGTCAAATTCATTGCCACTTAGTTCACTAACTCAAAACATGATCAATCACTTTTCAAATAAAAATGCATCATACTAAAGTTACTTAAAACTTGAAATTTTCACATTCAACACAGTTGATCCCTCCCCCACACTTAAATATTGCATTGTCCTCAATGCAAAACGGTCATAGTATATCACAAAGACAAGTAATACGTGGCACTACTCAACTCAGTAATATGACAATGAGTAATATGACAAAGCAAAATAAAAGAGTGAAGGAAGGAATACAACCGGGGTCTACGTGGTGTCACGTAGTGTAGCAGCCTCCACTGTCTGAGTGGAGAATCCATCAAAGAACGGCTTCAAGCGGTGTCCATTGACAGTGAAACATTTCCCATTTGTTTCTCTTTTGATCTTCACAGCTCCATAGGGGAAAACTTCAGTGACAATGAAAGGTCCCTCCCATCTCGAGCGGAGCTTTCCAGGCATGAGTTTCAATCGGGAAACATATAGTAGAACTTTTTGGCCCACTTGAAATTCTCTCTTCATAATGAGTTTGTCATGGATTGCTTTAGTTCTTTCCTTATAAATTCTAGCATTCTCATAAGCTTCTCTTCTTAACTCTTCAAGCTCTTGCAATTGCAACTTCCTTTCAATACCAGCACTAGTAAGATCGAGGTTGCACCTTTTAATTGCCCAGTATGCCTTGTGCTCTACCTCCACTGGCAAATGACATGCTTTGCCATAGACAATCCTATATGGAGACATGTCAATTGGACTTTTATATGCTGTCCGATACGCCCAAAGTGCATCATCAAGCCTTTTACTCCAATCCTTTCGGTTAGGTTGCACTGTCTTCTCTAAAATGAGCTTGATTTCTCTATTGGAGAGTTCTGCCTGACCATTTGTTTGAGGGTGGTATGGGGTGGCCACCTTATGCATCGCCCCATATTTACTTAACAGGCTTTGAAAACTCCTATTGCAAAAATGAGTCCCTTGATCGCTAATGATGGCTCTAGGAATGCCAAACCTGCAAAAAATGTGAGATCGAACAAAGGAAACTACTACAGAAGATTCGTTAGTACGAGTGGGGATTGCTTCAACCCACTTTGACACATAATCCACAGCCAGCAAGATATATAGGTAACCAAATGAAGTGGGAAAAGGTCCCATGAAATCAATACCCCAAACATCAAAGACTTCACAGAATAATAAGGGTTGTTGGGGCATCTCATGCTTCCTAGAAATATTACCCACAAACTGACACCTGGAGCACTTCTTACAAAATTCATGGGCATCACGAAATAGACTAGGCCAAAACAATCCACTTTCTAAAACTTTCCTAGCAGTACGTTTGGCACTAAAATGTCCCCCACATGCAAGAGTATGACAAAAAGTTAAGACAGACTCAAATTCAACATCAGGAATGCATCGCCTAATAATTTGATCACTACAAATATGCCACAAGTAAGGATCATCCCATATGTAGAATCTAACATCTCTCTTAAACTTATTCAATTGATGTTTATTCATGTCAATTGGCAGAACAGATGCAACTAAATAATTAGCAATATCAGCATACCAAGGGGTAGAAACAACAACCTCACAAAGCCTTTGATCAGGAAAGTCATCTAAGGGTGAAGATGTTACCGCAGGTGTTTCAATCCTACTCAAATGATCAGCTACCATATTCTCTGCACCACTCTTGTCACGAATCTCCACATCAAACTCTTGTATAAGAAATACCCACCTAATGAGGCGAGGTTTGGAGTCCGGTTTCTTAAACAAGTATTTGATAGCTGAGTGATCTGTAAAGACAATCACCTTTGTGTGAAGGATATAGGATCGAAATTTCTCTAGCCCAAAGACGATTGCAAATAGCTCTTTCTCCGTGGTAGTGTAGTTAGCTTGAGCAGCATCTAAAGTTCTAGATGCATAGGCTATGATATGTTGTTTCTTCTCTACTCTTTGGGCAAGAACGACACCTAATGCATAGTCAGAAGCATCACACAAGAGCTCAAATGGAAGGCTCCAATTAGGTGGCTGAATGATGGGGGGTGTAGTGAGTTTCTCCTTTAACTCATCCCATGCATACCTGCAAGCATCATCAAAAACAAAACCCACATCTTTCTGCAATAAACGAGACAATGGCAATGCTGTCTTACTAAAATCCTGGATAAATCTTCTGTAAAATCCAGCATGCCTAAGAAAAGAACGTACATCTTTCACACATGAAGGATATGGAAGAGAGGAAATAATATCAACTTTAGCTTTATCAACCTCAATACCCTCATGTGAAACAACATGGCCCAAAACAATTCCTTTCTTAACCATAAAATGACATTTTTCAAAATTCAACACAAGATTATATTGAATGCATCTTTCCAAAACCTTATCTAAACTAGTTAAGCATGCATCAAAAGAATCACCATAAATAGTGAAATCATCCATGAAAACTTCCATGCAATGCTCAAGAAAATAAGAGAATATGGAAACCATGCAACGCTGAAAAGTGCCTGGTGCATTACATAAACCGAATGGCATGCGTCTATATGCAAAGGTTCCAAATGGACATGTGAATGTAGTCTTATCTTGGTCCTCAGGTGCAATAGAAATTTGGAAATATCCAGAAAAACCATCCAAAAAGCAATAATGTGATCTATTGGCCAGTCCTTCTAACATTTGATCTATGAAGGGGAGGGGGTAGTGATCCTTTCTAGTTACCGAGTTCAGTTTTCTATAATCAATACATACTCTCCAACTGTTTTGAACTCTAGTTGGAACTAGCTCACCTTCATCATTGCGAACAACAGTAATACCAGTTTTCTTAGGTACTACCTGAACTGGACTTACCCAACGACTATCAGAAATAGGGTAGATTATACCTGCAGACAGAAGTTTAGAAACCTCTTTCTTTACCACATCAAGGATTAATGGATTGAGTCGTCTTTGTGGATGTCGTACAGATTTGGCACCATCTTCTAGTAGGATTCGGTGCATGCACACATTTGGGTTGATTCCAGGGATATCAGCAAGAGTCCACCCAATAGCTTTTATCCGTTGCCTGAGTACTTCTAGGAGGCGGGTCTCCTCATCAGCAGCTATGTCGCTAGCTATAATCACAGGAAGTGTCTCGTCTTTCCCCAAATAGGCATACTTCAATGACTCAGGAAGTGCCTTTAACTCTAAGGATGGGGCTTGTTCAATTGAAGGTATGAGCGGCTTCATTTCAGCATCTGTCAAACTGGAAACCTGTATAACAGACTCACATACAGAAGAGCAAACTTTCCCACTTTGGGAAGCATCAGTAGAAACTGTAAGAGTAGAAGAATCACTAGTGCTACTATTAGGCACAGAAGCATTATGTTTAGAGTATCTCATATTCTTAATAGCATCAGTGAAAATATCAATATCAGCAACATCAAAGTCAGCACATGTGTCACAATTACCAATTTTAGCACATGAACAAGAGATACTATCATCTAAACCAGCAATATCACATGATCTACTAAGCATGCTCTCTTCAAGATCTTTAACAGAATCATCCATAATAGCATCAACAACATTAACATCTATTTCTGCACAATCATCAGGGGGATGTCTCATGGATTCAAGTACATTGAATCTAATAGTTTCACCAGCAAATTCTAGAGTAAGGCTACCAACATGGACATCTATCATAGCTTTAGCAGTTTTAAGGAAAGGCCTACCTAAAATTAGAGATGAGTGTCCTTTCTGTCTAAACCGACCATCATCCATATCAAGAACATAAAAGTCTGCAGGGAATATGAAATCTTTTACCTTAACTAAGATGTCCTCTAGGACGCCTTCTGGGACTGTGCAACGTCTATCAGCAAGGGATGCAACAAGATTTGTGGGCTTAAGCTCTACACCATTAAGTTGATCAAAGACTGATTTTGGCATAACATTGATAGCTGCTCCCAAATCTGCTAAGGCATCTGAGAATTCAATGTCACCAATAGTGCAAGGTATGAGAAAGCTACCAGGATCCTTACACTTCACTGGCATTGGCATTTGATAAAGAGAAGAGACAACTGCCCCTAAGTCAACCTTGCCTTCGTGCTTAAACTTTCTCTTTGTAGTACACAATTCCTTCAAGAATTTTGCATATTTAGGTACTTGTGTGACTAAGTCAACTAGTGGAACATTGATCACCACCTTCTTGAATATATCATAGATTTCATTAGACACCTCAATTTCCTTCTTTCTCTTTTCAGCTTTAGCAACCACAGTAGGAAAAGGGAGGGCTTGTGTTACCACTTGCTTTACTTTATCATCCTTCTCTTGTTTTTCTGTGGGCACCACTTGTGTTTCTGATAAGGTGGGTTGATCCTGTGATGTGGAAGTAGAAGGATAGTCATCAGCAACTTCCTTGTCTTTGATGGTAACAGGATCTGCAGAGGTGATTATCTTTCCACGTCGGAGAGATATAGCATTAACTCCACTTATATTAGGATTCTGCTGAGTTCCAGCATTTGGATTGGTCACTACTTGAGATGGAAGCCTTCCTGAACCTTGACTTTGTTCATTACTCTGCATATTAGATAATTGACCAATATGAGTTTGAAGGCTTTGAATTTGTTGTTGTTGCTGTTGCTGTTGTTGCTGTTGTTGTATTAGGATCTTCATCATGGAATCCACCTTGCTTTCTAATCTTGAACTTTCATCTTGGATTGGTATTGATTGTCTAACTTGTTGAAACATTTTGTTACTAGAATTTCCACTTTGATTAAACTGTGCTTGTTGAGGTTGGCCATTTCCATATCGAAGATTTGGATGGTCACGCCATCCAGGATTATATGTATTGGAGTAAGGATCATATTTTTGGCCACCTTGAGTCATAGGTTTAGAAGGATATATTGCATTGCAAGATTCAGCTCCATCATTCAGGTAAGGGCAAGAGTCAGTAGCATGAGTGGCTAGAGAGCAAATAGAACATAGTGACCCTATTAGAGCAGAAGAGTTGGGCTGTGAAGTAAAAGTAGTAGATGGTCCCATAGGATTGACCATATTAGAAGAATTTTGCATATTGAACATAGTCATTTTTTCCACAGCAGATGCAAGCCTATCAATTTTGCTCTCCAGGCGAGACTCAGCGAATAATCCTACCTCATTAACTTTTACTTGTTGTCTAGAGCCAAATTGTTGGCTATTCTCAGCTTTCCTTTCAGTCAATTCCCAAGCATCTTCAATAGTCAAGTGAAGAAGAGAACCACCAGCAGCTAAGTCTAACAAATCTCTCTCTAGAGGTAAGAGCCCTTCATGGAAGTATTGGATCAATAGTGTGTCCGGAATTTGATGATGGGGACAGCTGGAACACAATGTTTTAAAACGCTACAAATATTCATATAAGGATTCCCCAACCATTTGTCGACATCCACTTATGTCTTTCCTGATAGATGAAGTGCGAGAGGCTGGGAAATACCTTTCTAAGAATAGTTTCTTAAGTTGATTCCATGAAGTGATGAATCCAGGAGGTAATCGAAGCAACCAGTTTTTAGCGGATCCTTCCAAAGAGAATGGGAAGGCACGCATCTTAATTTGATCTTCAGTCACATCAACTGGTTTCATAGCAGTGCAGACCATGTGAAACATCTTCAAATGGTTGTAAGCTTCCTCCCCTGAAACACCATTAAATTTTGGAAGTAAGTGTATCAATCCAGGTTTCAACTCAAAATTCACATTAATATCAGGATAATTTATGCACCAATTTTGAAAATGCAAATCAGGAGAAACCAATTCTTTAATGGTCATAGCAGGATCGACATTATGAGCATTTGCATTTGCATTTGCGTTTACATTCTCATTAGCATTAACAACAATATTATTACCATCCATATTGACAGTAGAATCAGAGGATTCAAAAATAGGATTATCAAAGGAACTATTGCCTATAAGAGTACTAGCTCTAGTTCTTCTTTGTTGATGAAATGTCCTCTCAATCTCAGGATCTAAGGCTAACAGTCTTTCCGAAGAGGACCGAGTCATGCAATAAATAACTACCTACGAAGTCACCTGAAAACTCAAACCTAAAGTCTAACCGTTGCTCCCCGGCAACGGCGCCAAAATTGATCGATGGTACTTTTGTCGTTAAAGTGATCAATTAAACTAGGTCCTAATTAATTATGCAGTTAGGGTCAACCTAGGTCATTCTCCTAAGGAGCAAGCTGTGGGTTTTCTTTAGGTTAAAATTTAGGTGATGAAAAGATGCAATGAAATATAAATGGACCTAAACTAAGATGTAAAACACTCTACCTATATGCAATTGACTCTAAAACCTATATGAAAATGAAACTAATCTATATGAAATTGAACGCAATTTTTGGGGGTTTTTCTTATGAGAGAAGAATTAAAATCCTAATAAAAATGTTGATTAAATGCAAATAAAATAATAAAGGTCTAGTTCAGTTATGATGACGAAGGGGACAACTTAGGAATTACAAGGAGTAAACTTTCTTAGCCCAAATTAATTAATTAGACCCAAGGGAGATTAATAAATTTAATTACCCAATTGAACATGGGAAACCCTCTAGTTCAATAACACATATTTCACTAGAAAACTCATAATGAAATAAGCGTTGGCTAATTAAACCCATTTAAAACCAATCATAAAATAATCTTGAAAATCTTGTTTACAATTATCTAATTGAACAACCAGATAATTTATCAACTCAATTAAACAATTAAGATGATTAACCCAATTAACAATTAAATTAATAACGAAAACTCAATTATTAATTTAATTGACAATCTAAAGGTTGCAAACAAGAGTCCAGCAGTAAGCATAAAACTTTAAATTATCAGTCTAATCCAAAAGAAATAAGTTTACAATCTAAAACTAGATTGTTCTCAATTAACACAACTCGGAATTATTTAAAACTAAATAATCTCAAGTTTGAATTAAATGGATAAAAAGAATAACACTCCCTTATGGTCTTCATGTGTAAAACCCTAGGCCTTAGCTTCCTCCATGCTCCTCCCAAATTGCCTCCCTAAGAGCTTAAGCCTCCATGAAAAATTCCTCACCAAACTTCAAAAACATCATATGCTGTATGTGGGATTTGGAAAGAATGGATCAATTAATTGATATAGGAGGTGGGGTCCACGGCTAGCTGAATTGGAATTGAAGAAGTCTGCGTGAGATGAATAATTCAATTGATCAAATAAATGAATCAATTGGAGAGCACCACCCTTGTGTTTCTTTCTCCGTCTTCAGCGTGTTCGGTCTCCAGCTTTCAGCGTCTCGCGGCTTCTTGATGATCTCCTGCGGCTGATCGTGGTGTCATCTTGAAAACCTAGCAATCAAGTTAATTAAAAGGGAAGGGGAAAAGAGGGCTTTTTTGGGTATTAACTTGAGCCCAATAAAATTCAAGTAGTCGCTTAAAATTTCACCATTGGATTTCTTTTAGCTATCCTGAAAAATCCTGCACCATAGGATCTTATAAAATCACTATCTATCATATATCAAGAGATATTATTTAATCAGAATATTAATAATTTAATAATTTAAGCTCAATATCTTATAATTAATTCATATTTATATTATTTCCTAAAATAGGCTAACAATCTAAATATTATCTAATAATTCCAAATTAGCCTAAAATAATCCCCAAAATAAATGAAATAAGGTGAGATAAAATATATAAAATTGGGATTTATCACTATGTTTTTGTACTTTCGGGGCAAAATTGAGCCTAAAAGTTTTTTTAGGACAACATTGCTCTTGGTGATGTACTTCCGGGACAAAATTGCTACTTAACTCATCTTTTTATCCTTCCCTTCCACATAAAAACTTAGATTTTTTGTTGTTGTTATTATTGATATTTTAATTAAAATACTATTTTGTAAGAAAATTTGAGTTGATGTGGCGGTTAGTTAGGATTAAAATAATATATCTTTTTTGAGTCAGTTTTTTCTATTAAAGGACACTAACAATGTTAGAATGAAATGATTAAAAGTATATTTTACAAACTTAATGAATTAAAATTAAACTTACTGCAAACAAAAAGGGTCAAAATGTTATGAATATACTTATTATGTGGATGTCCATTGACTCCCGGTCTCCAAATATTATAAGATGACATGGGACCCATACATAGTGATTTACTATTTGGTAGGACCTGCAGTCAATTATAACATTCACGAGAATGCAAATCCGTGAATGAATAGTTTTGTACTTTGGGGAAAACTACACCAAATGACCCCAGAGGTGGAAATTACACTAAAGTCTCATTTTCCTTCTATAAATAGAGGTCTTCTGTAACTATTCAAGATACAGTTAAAATGAGAATTTCTCTCTCTACTTTCTCTTTCTATAATCTCTTCTCTTATTCTTATCAGTTTTATAACACGTTATCAGCACGAGTCTCTAACCAGTTGAGTGTTTTGGGTGCTTCATCTTCCTCCCCAGAAATTCCAGAAACCTTCATTTCTGTCAAGATTCTCCATCGCCTGATTAGGCGTCCACGCGTATTTCTTTGTCGTCTAACTCCTCGCTCAATCATCTCCGTCGGCCTCTCTTCCGCCTTCTATTCCTTTCTGTTTTGTATTAGTATTTTGCCCCATATTCCTTTCTAGAGATGGTGGACGATGTGACCACTGACTTATTCATATCTTGGAAGAGAGTGAAGGTGGTTTTGGGACCAAGCTTGTTTCCAACTTCAAAGCTCTTCTCAAGTGCCTTCACCTGCTCCATGTTCAGTCTGTTCTTCTTCTCCCAAGCATGGATATTTAATTCCTTGAATTCCAAAGCTTATCCACTATTTCTATATTGTCCACTAGTTCCTATACTTCCACCGCCTATTTTACACACACGTTTCTCAACTTTGGCAAAGTTCATTTGTTTGCCCTCATCCACCTTAGCCTCCCAGAGAAGGAATCAGTGAAAGAAAAAAAAAGGGGGACAAATAGAGTCACGGGGTTGCTGAAAGAAAAGAAAAGAAAAAATTATGGACCCACATGTTTCTTTATGTGCTTCCCCATCTAGTATACATACACACACCCGTGACTTCCTTCTTGTTCCTACTTTCTTTTATTTTAAATATAATAATAATAATATATTATAATATTAAAATAAAATTTTAAAAAAATATAGGATCAAATCATTCTACCCTACATGTTACCAGGTATGTCTCACAAGCACCGAAATTTCTTCAAGTCTATATGATTAAATAAATAAAAAATTAATACCTCACCAATTGTATTTTCTTCTCATATTTTAGGTGCTTTACTTTGATTCAAATATTGCATTTTGAGTGTCGGTATATTCAGTTGATTAGAATATATTATTATCCAACTTCATTCCCCAAAGTGAATGAAGCAAATATATTATTATGGTTGTTTTGTGTTTTCTATGATTATAATAATTGTTGTGAATATAAGAGAAGAATATTCATAAACAAAATGATTAAACAAAAAGCAATATTATTTCAACAAAGTTTAATAGCGAGTGGCTCAACTCCATTACAAACCTTAATCATTTCATTTTGAAGATATTTAATGTCTTCTTCTTTTGCTTCTCTTGAGATGGGATCCAGATGAGACAAAGCTCTTCGTAATATCGAGATTTGCATCATAAGTTTCTTAAGCTTTTTGTGTAGTCACTCAGTTAACCCTTCTTTTTGATAGATCTTTTGTATGGTGTGAGTAGACATATTTAATTGTTTATTCGCATCATCTAGGATTAAGTGAAAATAATCACTTAAATCATGGTGCATTGTTTTCTTTATTCTTTCCCATTGCTCCATTGTTAATCTATATAATCACCCTGATTAAGGGATGATATATCATATGGAATATTAACCGCGGGCTGTTTTCCTTTATCTAATGGATTTTCAATGTTGGTTTGAAATGAACTTCGCGATAGTTCATTTGGGTTTTTAGCCCATTCCGAACCAACACAAAGGACCTCATGATAGTCCAATACAGGATCACGCATCAAGTTATATCTTGATGCTTGTAAATCTATACAATACTGTGTCAGAAAATGTTTTATTTCTCCAAAATTTTTATTACTAAAATCAAACACTGGATGCCTGTTAGTATTGTAAGTGTACATTTTCAAATAAAACAGCATGGGAAATCATACCTATCTTCCTTCCGTGAACTTCAAGTTTATGATATTGAAGTCCGTTGGTATGTATAATTTCCCGTAAAACATGACAACAACTACATTCCAATAAGCTAGTAGTTGCTAATTGGCTTGTAGTTGTTGGCTGATGATTGTTGCTGGCTGGCTGGTTGTTGATGGCTGGCTGGTGGTTGTTTGCTGGCTTGTGAGTGCTGGTTCATTGATTGTTGTGACTATTGGTTGAACTTGACTGGTAGACTCCATCAGTTCGGCCATAGTTCTACACCTTTTAACAGGCCTTCTTGATGAACCTGCTTCAATTGTACCTTCAATCCTTGTAGATTGAGGAAGAACACTTGTTCTTGGGGGAGAAGTAGGTACATTTGAAGCAGAAAGAGGAATAGTAGAAGGAGGAATAAACATCTCAAAAGGATTAGGAGATAACAAAGAAGTAAATGACATGTTGGGTTGATCATCATACAACAAAGCATCAAGTATGTCATGACAATAGAATTTAGAGAAATATGTGAGTATCTGGTAATTGATATTATCAAATGCTTGTGTGTTTGTGAGGCATGTTCGTTTGCCTTCTTCTATTTATAGCCGAATTAAATCCTATTGAATCTCTGCAGATTTGCGCAGTCTTGTTAAATCTCTGTAGATCTGCTCCCTATAAAGCACGAGCTTAGAACCTTTTTGACTTTAAATGCATACGACAATTCGAGTTGTTGCACCTGTGATTCCACAGTGATGCATCTATGATTACATAGTATTGCGCTCGTGAATCTGCAGTGATCCATTTGATGATTTTGTATTTAATATATATTTGTTTGTCGATTCTAGAAAATGAAAATTGTTACCAGAAGTAACAAAATTATGCATTTTTAATATATTAAGAAATCTGTGGAATTTTAATGAAATAGATATCATATATGCTATTATTATGGAATATTGTATGGAAATTCCATGAATAAATTTTAAGGTCTCACACTTGAGGAGGAGAATGATATATATCAAGTGTGAATATTTATGTGATAATTATTTGTGAATGTTTCTGTGTTGATTCCCCCAAAATGAATATTAGATTTGATGATAAATCATATGGAAAGTTGGCATGACTTGTTTGATCATCTGAGTCATATATTATGTGCTGCTTGTTCTCAGATAGAAATAATTATTGGAAATGGATCTCTGGAAATATATCAAATTGGGTGTTTCTATAATTGTTCTATAAGTGAAGAACAGAATACTTGATGACAGAAAGAGAGTTATGCTCAGAAGACATTAAAAATTATTTAATCATCAGGGGAAGCAAAACTGATGTAATCAAGAGGGGGAGACAATACACGCTGCACTCTTTTTCCCTTATCTAGGTTTTGTCCCATTGGGTTTTCCTAGAAAGGTTTTTAATGAGGCAACACTAGATAGTGTATCAATGGATGATGTACTCTTTTCTTTGGCTAGGTTTTTATCCTACTGGGTTTTTCCTAGTTAAAGTTTTTAACGAGGCACATTCATAAATGGACATCCAAGGGGGAGTGTTATGAATATACTTATTATGTGGATGTCCATTGACTCCCGGTCTCCAAATATTACAAGATGACATGAGACCTATGCATAGTACCATGCATTGTGATTTACTATTTGGTGGGACCCGCAGCCAATTATAACATTCACGGGAATGCAAATCCGTGAATGAATAGTTTTGTACTTTGAGGAAAACTACACCAAATGACCCAGAGGTGGAAATTACACTAAAATCTTATTTTCCTTCTATAAATAGAGGTCTTCTGTAACTATTCAAGATACAGTTGAAATGAGAATTTCTCTCTCTACTTTCTCTTCTCTTATTCTTATCAGTTTTATAACACAAAAAATATACTTTAGCCCTGAATTGTTTATAGGTCTTGTTACAAGAAGTGGCCTCATTTATAACAAAATACACAAGCTAAGTTAGATACACAACCTTTTTGTATAAGAAACGGGTATTGACAATTTGATATATTTTGTGTCATTAAATAAAAATAGTAAAAATAATTATTAACTATTTAAGTCCTCATAAAAAAATAACTTAATTTCTCCAATAATATGGAGGAAACGTCTGATCAACCTCTATCTATATATCGAGATGGAGAATGGTGAGGGAAGCTAATTGTTATTGTTGTATTGTCTTGTATATGCTTTGTTTAAGCTACGAGTTATATACATTAAAAAAAAAAACCTTACTGTATTTAAGAAAATTAATTTTAATTCATATTTCCAAGGAAATTGTTTATAATTATTAGTAGCATTTTCTTCTAAAAAAAGACTAATAAGTAGTCATGATATATGCATTTCCGCATTGATAACAGAAAGAGAGACGCGTATTAACTATTAAGTTTAAAATCCTCAATAAATTGATAATCTTCCTTAATTAGTATGACTGTATGACCACTATTTTATTGATGCTGAGTGAGGATATTTCTGTACTAAAAGAATGCATGTATGATCCAAAAAAAATTCTTTTGATGTTTATAGTTTATAGAAAAAGTTGTTGTGTATAAATTTTGATTTTCATGTGAGAATATTATATTTCATCACTGAGATTTTCTAAGTTTGAAATGAATTGGGTCACCATCAGCCCAACAATCAATTTGGGCTAACAGTATTTTATATTCCCCCCCTTTTTTTTTGGAATAATAATCATGAGAACAGAACTACAGACAGAAACAACCAAAAACTTGCTAACGACCAAGAACCCTGTGGCTCGCCATCATATCGGCATCAAGACAACGTTGAATCAGATCAGGGTTTTGTTGTTGTATAATTAACAAGCATATTCAATTATTATATGATTATTTTCAATGACTGAAGTTTTATTAAATGGGTTAAGGTCCATTTTTATTCTAAAAGTTGTCATAGAATCTCAATTTTGCTTCTGAAGTTATTCTTTTAGAGCACTATTGTTTTGAAAATTTCTAAATTGTAGCAATGTCGCCTCAACCGTTATCCATGTTAAGTTTAATTCTTAATTGATCTAATATACTGAGCTGACATGTCTACGTGTCATCTATATCATTTTTGTTAAGGGTGCAAATTTACCGTAAAAGTTTTTCACTCATGAGCAATGTTGTTATGGAAATATTTTAGGTTTAATATTACTCTAGAAGTTTCCAAATTATAGTAATATTGGCCCGACCATTGTAAAAGTTAAATTTAATTGCTACCTGACTAAATATGCTAAGTTGGTAATATCAACAACATTAAAGGAGAAACTGCAAATAGAGAAGCAACTCACATTCAATAGAGAGCAATGAAAAAAAAATCAATATTTGGATTCAAGCACACTATGCAAGATAAATAGGTAGCTTTTCGATTTCTCTTTATCGTACAAGATCCTTTCACATCTTTACCGCTTTAATCTTCTCCAATCATTCATACGTGGCGCATTTGTTTTTTTAATTTTTTAAGAAAATTTCTTAATTATAAATCTAATTTTTAAAAAATGAAGTGGATGACACATAGATTGATCATATAAGCATATTTTGTCCAACCAATGCATATACTTAACTTGGACAATATCAAGGTGAAATTGTTAAAAATTGGGAACTTCCAGAGCAGAATAACACTTAAGTGAAAACTTTCGAAGTAACTTTGCACCTAAATTCAAAAATAAAATTTATGTGGATGACATATGAACCTGCCAACTCAGCATATTTAGTCAATCAATGATCACACTTAACCTGGATAATGGCCAAGGTGAAATTGTTATGGTTTTAAAACTTCCAAGTTGACATTGCTAAATTTAAAGAAAAAGGAAAAAAAAAAACTTCTTAATTGAGATTTTATAACAACTTCCGGAACAAAAATAGATCTTAACCTTTATCAAATCGACGTATGTATGCACAAAAAATCTCAAAAGACGTGTATATACATTAATATTTTCTTCCCCTCCTTTTCTCATCTAAACCTTTATACTGAAATTTGAACGGTTCATGTTTAATATTTCATAAAATTATTAATAAAATATCAAATTATTAAAAATTAATATAAAAAAATTCAAAACTTCTAAATCTTAGCTGTGATATTTAAAAGTGCAATAAAATTTTTTTAAGAATATTTTTGAAAAACATAAAATCTGAACCACTCAAATTTTAATTTAAAGGTTGAGATAAGTAGTAGGGGAGAAGAGGAGAAAAAGAAGATAATGGTAAGAGTAAAGGATGATAGTCAATCACAATTTATTTGCATACTTAAATATCTGGAACTAACACGAACCGATATTGAAAGGATAAATTGTTGAACTTGATCCTTTGTTAAAATAGAAAGAAAAGTGTGTAAGAAAGTAGAAGAGAAAATATAAATACTTTTTTATAATTTTAATATAATAAATAATAAAGGTGAACAAAAGTTTAGGGTGCTTATTGCTACTAAGAATATATTTTAAGTAAAATTACACTAAAAATTACTTTAAGGTATTGAGCATTATTGAGAAAATACTTTAAGATAAAATTGCATGAAAAATTAATATAACATAATGAATGATATTGCTAAATACTACTTTACTACAAAAAATCACAATATATAACGATTATTATTAGTCATAAATCACAGTTTTGGACCGTTATATATGTGAGTGCTATATATGCTTTGGACAAATATATTCCAGCTCTGAAACCATTATTTATTTTGGACCTATATATTATAATGATCCTAATATAACACTCATTATGGATTAAGAGCCTGATTGGCAAAATACAAAATCTAGGTTACGGAGACAAAATCTAGGTTTTGTACTAGATTTGCCAAACATCCCATTTTTTTTAAAAGCTATTCTACATCAAAATCTAGGTTTTGTCATAAGCTTACCAAACACCCTTATTTTTTCCAGAATCTATTTTGTATGAAAATCTAGATTTTGAAATCCAAAACCTAGGTTTTGTCAAAAACTATTTCTTTAAGCTTTTTCTCTCTCCTCTATCATCATCAGTATTTTTTCAGTACTAGTTAGTATCCTTAAGATATTTTTTAGTATCTTTCAGTACCCTAAATATTTTTTTCAAGATCAGTCATTACCCTAAAATATTTTTTTAATATCGTAAAATAAATTTTCAAGATCATTAGTATTTTTTCAGTACAAGTCAGTACCTTGAAATATTTCATGATCTTAAAAAATTATTCTACAGCATTAAAAAGATATTTCAGGATAATTATTCTTACAAAAATATTTCATAGTGCTGAAAGGGACTAAAAAAATATCTTAAGGATACTAACTAATACTGAAAAAATACTAATGATGGCAAATGAGAGAAAGAAAAAGCTAAAAAAAAACAGTTTTTGACAAAACCTAGGTTTTGGAAATGAAAAAAAAAGTAGCTTTTAACAAAACCTAGGTTTTGTGGTTCAAAACCTAGGTTTTGGGGTTCAAAACCTAAATTTTGATGTAGAATAACTTTTGGAAAAAGTAGAGGTGTTTGGTAAGTTTATGAGAATAGCTTTTGGAAAAAGTAGAGGTGTTTGGTAAGTTTATGAGAAAACTTAGGTTTTGATGAGAAATAGCTTTTGGAAAAAATAGAGGTGTTTGGCAAACTTTTGTTTAAACCTAGGTTTTGAAGCATAATGGTTTTTGGATAATTTTGGGGTGTTTGGCAAACTTTTGTCAAAACCTAGGTTTTGAAATTATCTAAACACTATCATTTTTTTTCCAAAATCTATTCTCCAAAAGCTATTTTTCAAAAATCATTTTTGCCTCGTAAATCCCAAAATTTATTTTTCAAAATCAATTCTCTAAAAGCTATTTTTACCCAAAATCATTTTCCAGAAGCTACATCCAAACATGCTCTAAGTCTCAAAAAAGCCATGATATAGGTATTGCTGTGATAATAATTAATTGGCACACTTGAACAACCATTATAATATATGATAATGCTTGAATGATACATAACGTTTCATATTGACAACTGCTATTTATTTAATAATATGTATAGCGTTTCCTATTTGAGAACTGTTACTCTTAATAAAAATAAATAACGATGTTACGTAAATAACCATTATGTATTTAATACATTAATAGCGGTTTCTAAATATGAATTGTGAACTTTTCTAATAAAAGACAATTATTAAATTAGTCGAGTTAAATTTAAGTAATTGAGTTAAAGTAATTAATTAAGTTGATGGTATACAAATAAATCATTAATTTTTTTTCTTTAAAATCAAAGAAACTATATTCATAAAAGGGTTGATTCCATGACTCCACTTCAACTCATTGAATTCTTTTTTTTTTAGATTATTCAATCTTTCTTCATCTTTTTATTTTCTCTATTTAAAAAGAGAGTGAGATGGTCTTTCTTTGTTCTCTGCACTCATTTCTACTTTTAGGATTGGGATGAAATTTGTTTAAATTTGAATCCGTTTGATGTTTTTTGAATGGGTAAAATGGGAAATAACTCCAAGTAACTAATAACTGCCTTCAATTGAATTTGAAGTTACCAGTGATATATGGTGGAGGGCCCCAAAATCTGACCAGTGTTGATAAGATATTTATTATATTACAGAGAGAGAAGACAAAGAGAAGGTGGTCGCCAAATAAGCTCAAAAAAAAAAAAATAAAATAAAAGGATGAAACTTTCGATGAAGATATCTCAGAGACTCTATCAGCCTCTGAACTCGTGAACTTCTTCATTGGACAAACCAACATAGCTATCACTGTAGCATCCCACAGCATCTCCGTGATAACCTAAAGCTGAAGCAGCTGCTTTTGAAGCGACAAAACCAAAAAAAACAACGGCTATAGTGGAATATTTACGATCCATTTGGTTGGAAGAAAATTAGAGGAGGGATATGAAGTGAATTGATGGGAATTCGGGAGAGAAGTGAAGATTGTGAGGGGTGAGTGAAGATATGTTGTTTAGTTGGAAAAAAATAGTAAAATAACTAATTTACCTTCAAAAGTAAGTAAAGAAAATATTTTAAAACCAACTGTTTTTATCAGCTTTTCAAGAGATTAATATATCATTCACTTTCACGATTTTGGTTTCAGAATCTTTGTGGGTGCCAAACACGTTTGTCGGCTAGGAACTTTGTTAAGTTCTTTCAACCAAATGGTTTGTTAAGGTCAACATGAGGTCTATATCATACCACTCTCATTCTATTTATAAATTTAAATTAACTAAACATATTGAGGAGAGTTAGCTAATTGATTAATTATGGGTTAAATTTCTAATTTTTCCTATTTATAATTGGTTTAAAAAATCAACATAAATATATTCTTTTTGTTTATTACAATTAGTAGAGGAAAAAAAAAGTAAAAAAATGCATTTATTACTGTGAAAATGGACTAATAATAATGACAAATTTTTCTGGTAAAAATGTACTTATAAATGGACTAAAGTGGTACTAACTTTAGTTCTAAATATAATATATAGTTGACCTTTTTATTTTTACAAGGATTAAGAAAGATAAAGTAGTTACTTAATTATATTATATATTGTCCATGATTAAATTACATATTAGTTTATAAGTCAGAATATTAGCTTAGAGAAAAAAAAATAACTACTTTAAAATAATTTAATTATTTTCCTTAACCTTTTCAAGAAAATCAATTGGGTTTTATATTTAGGACTAGAGTTGACATAATTTTTATTTTATCATGAAGGTTTTGGGCATACATGAAATTTGACTAATAATTCGTTAAAGTATTCAAACAAAATCAGAACACTGATGTGGCGTTGTATAGCAAAATCATCATTAGAAAGGAAGAAGAGTAAACACACAATCTAGGAGAATAGTTTTCAGAGATAGGAGAAGTCTACTGTGAATTGCATAACTGATTCTCTCAAACTCATATATCCATATATTATGTATAAGAGGTTACATAACATAATAGGGAAAACTACCTCGGTTGTCCCATACGTTTCCTTATAATTCCTAATAAAGCCCCAATTGTATTGGGCTACTAAGGATGGATTAACTAGATAAATCTCAAACATATACTGTTATATAATATGTGATACTATTGAATCGTATTTGAATATTATATTGTTAGTTTTAATTGAAAATATAGCAGCTCCCACAATGTGTGTGTGTGTGTGTGTGTGTATTTTCATTTTCATGGTTTGAATCACTAATCTTAATTAACCAAGAGATATTGAGTCGCTTTGACCTGACCTAACCATTGTCGGTTAAAATATACTCCTTATGACTTATAAATAGGCGGACTCAATATAGCTTTGATGTTTTATATTGACGCTGTCTTTTTCTTTGGACCTGAGGGAGGGATCTGAATACCACCAATCGTATCTTGTTTGAAATTTAATAGCATGGAGAAGGATTTGATCCAACCACTAACATTATATCAAGACAATAGACCATACATTTCAAATTAAATAGGATAAGATACGTACCAAAGTTTCCAAAACGTTTTTCCTGTGAAAAATTCGTATGCTGTATGTATATATTCACTCACTCACGTCTGTATTGAAAGAGATGGCAACAAATGCCTACAACCACCTCACAAAATATGCCATGATGAAGCAACTACCTCCTTTTATTTATGGGCATCCCCTACATTTTTCTCTCTTCCTATTTATTTCCTATCTAGCTTCTCTTTCCTTTTGAATCTCAAATCCTTCACTTCTCTCTTCACATCCTCACATATTCACTAATCTTCACACTATCATATCATATTACGCTGCCCATCTCAATGGCGTCTCAAGACAATCACTTTCACATCTTCCAATGGCATCTCATTGAAATAAATCACTCAAACTTCCACTCATATGGCCATGGCATCTTCCTCCTACTTTTTTTCTTCTCTATCGTCATTCTGATCGCTGTGTTATTCCTTCTCGCCCACTTTTGTCGCCGGCGGCGAGGTAGCGACGACGCCTCTCACGCGGTCCCTGTGGCCACTAGTTTTCAATGGGGTAAGTTAGAGATGGGATCAATGGAGAATAATAAGAGCGTTGTGGGAGACACTAATGTAGAATGCTGCATATGTTTGAGTGTGTTAAATGAAGGAGGAAAAGTGAAGGTGTTGCCAGAATGTGAGCATGCTTACCATTCAGTCTGTGTGGAGATGTGGTTAAGTGCAAACCCTAGTTGTCCTCTTTGCAGGGCTTCACTTCATAGATTTATGAGTAATGCTATCAACAACAACAACAACGATGTATGAAGGTTTTGTTTCTGTCTTTTCTGCCATTGAATTTGATGATAGCTTTCGATTTCAAGTTCTTTTGTCATCTGCAAAATACATATACTCTAGTCTTGCTTGGTTGTAACTGATACTGCAACTGCACTGTGAAAGCTGAAGCAGATGGGAAGATTCGCTTGTTGGTTTTATAATTATTACTACCTCCAGAGTTAAAATTGAGGTAAATATAAGACCTAGATAACTAATATACATTATTACAGCATTTAACGTCTGTTTTTAAAGACCCTTATATCACTGTTTTCAGGGTAGTATATATAAGTGTCTTTGACGTTTGTTGTAAACTGTCGTTATGAGTAAGAGCATATAATAACGTCAGTTTTATATAAAATTGTTGTTGGAATTAATTTAAAACAAGACCTACAATGATTATTTTTTAAAAATGAAATTCGTGTTTTCTATCTGGTTGATAACTCGCAAGGATTCCCAAGACTATCTCCCAACACTGCCACATTAGCAAGAGCATCAAGGCCTGAAGTTTCAAATTCTCGAACCTCATTATTTAGCATCAAATCCAAATGGCGTAGTCGGTACCTCGTTCACAAAAAAGATATAATATATTTAGATTACTGTGCAGCCCTCTATATACAATTGTAAAGGGGGAATTGGGGGGATGATTTCGATCCTGACCACGAGTATGGCACATAAAGGAGATAAAAGAACAAAGCAAGAACTTCAATTTTTGTTTTTTTAAAAAAACAATCACCTGATCCTTTAAAATGTAGGCTTCAGGATTCCTGGGACTTCCAGGTGCCGGCACTTGTTTCTGCACATCATTAAAGAAATAATGTTAATATATATGAACCTAGCTCAGAAGCATTAAAGGTATATGGAAGTTATATTCACCTTCAAATTTGCATTATCAGCAGCAGCTGCAGATTTTTGCCTTGGTATCATATGATGGGACAACAATATAAAAGTCTTGGGGGAAAATACTTAGTTTTCCCTTCTTAATTTTCACTGGAATACAAAAAAGGAAAGAATGAGAACTTATTCAGAGTGCAATCAGCTTAAGTGAATTTTAAGTTTTTTAAAAAACACAACAACACAGAAAAAATAAGCCTTGCCACAAGCATCTATTTCTCCTTGTTAAGGACAAGTGCAGTTAACGTGCCATTCCATGTTTTCTAAAATAGCAAATGCTTTCAGAAAAATTGCTGCACTTGACATGATTTTGCAGATGTCTTAACAGTAAGGCTCAGGCATAACCTTCCTATTCTTTGATTGACACCATTTTTACTTCATTTAAAATACGCTATTTAATATGTAATTACAAGGCATCCTCCAAATATTCCTTCGCTCTGAGTTCTATCCCTATGTAACGTACCAAGACAATTTCAATAACAGCAGAAGCTTCTTTCCTCAGAGAGAGAGAGAGAGTATAACCATGCGGAATCAGTGGTAGCCAAAAAATAATAATTAAAAAAAAAATCAGATTTTACAAAATAAAGAACAAATTAAAATGACGATGATGATGGTACCTAAAGAAGATGGCAACCACTAGACAAACGACGAACATAGACTGTTTTTAAATATTTGAACAAAATGTTGAGGCACAAGAGTACTAGATTGGAAAATATGATTATTTTCAATTTTCGACAACTATTTTTGAAAAATCAGTTATTGAAAGTAAAAATTTCAAACATTCGTATTCTTTTTTATTTTTTGGCTTAACTTTCAACAAACAATGGTTGAAACTAAAAAAGTAATTTTTGTTTTGTTTAACTTTCAAGGATTGTTTTTTTAAAACATATGAACATCTTGTTTCAACAACTTTTTTAGAAAACCAATTATTGAAACTAAAAAACACTCATATTTTTTGAAATTCCGGCTTAATTTTTAACAAATTTTTTTTTATAATGGTCGTTGAACGTAACTTTTAACAACTATTTTAAAAACAATCATTCAAAATTAAGTCAAAATTTTAAAAATGTCATCGCTTCCTTTTTAACTTTTTTTTAAACGAATTTTAATTAGTGTTAATAAATTTACTTTTTGATGTAGTGGTATCAATATTAAGAAAATTAGTTAAATTAGTTATTTGTAATAACAGTGTGTTAGTTTCTCTATAATAATACATTTAATCATTGATAAAAACAAAAGTTGAAAGTTAAACTTTAAACTTAGAAAATAAGTTGTTTGCACTCTACGAAATAAAAGTACTCTTATATATTTATATTGTATAATTACCTTAAAATCACTTAAAATATATAAGGGAAACCAAACTTGTTTGGAATCAATATGGATAGTTTAGGGACAACAAGGGGGAATATTAATGGGAAAACTTCAAGGTCCCAAAAAATTATGAAAATGTTAGAATTGTCCCACAAAAAATTTTGATGTCACAAAAATCTCATTAACAACTCTATCTATGGGTTTTAACAACTCTTTAAAACTTTTATGACATCATGATTTTCTGTGAAACTTTTTTGATATTTTCTTATTCTCTTAGGACCTTAAAAAAAATTTTCTCAATAGAGGTCTCCGTTAAAAATAAAGACTGTAAATAAAATGGTGGATTTTATTTGTCAATATTGACCATTTTTGTGTAATTTTGATGAGGGTAGTTTTCCATATAGAAGAGAATCAGCTACAGCTACTCTATATAGTCTATAATATATGACACTTTAATTAATTAATTAAAAATAAGAAGTTGTAGTCAACTCATTAAATATATCTTAAATTGAAATTTATTTTCACTTTTATCCTTATTAAAAATTTAATAAATGGGTAAATTGAAAAAGAACATTAATTATTTACAAAACTAGATAATAAACATTTATTATCTTTAAAATGACTTATATTATATTGGAAACTAAATTATTCTTGGAGAAACATCTCATTCACAGTACACACAGACACATACTGTAGAAATGAGGAATGCTTATTTTCAATGAATTCGTGTTGGAAGTGAAATAATGAAAATAAGCCTCGGAAATGGATTTGTCAACATTTCAGGTAGGTGTCAGTTTAATGAATCCATACGGCTGGGGACTCCGGACAGTCACGCTCACGCCTTTAGGGACGCGGCTTTAATCCTATGCGGACCCCCATCTGCAGCCGTCCTATGGATGGGATCCGCATAGGCCCAGAGCCGTGTCGGGAGGATCATAGGAAGAACCTCGTCTACAAAAATTGAGATGTGCATTATCTACCTTTTTGGGCAAAATAATAAAATAAAATAAAATAAAAATCAGAGTGCAGCTTTACGCATTATTTACCAATATCCTATAGAGTTGAGAAATTAGACTAAACCCTTCGGGTCTTGGTCATTTTAAACCCTCACCTATTAAAAGTAGGGTTTGAAAATTAGAAGAGCTAAATAAAATAAGCCTTGCAGGGCCGGCCTTATAGGTCTTGAGGTTTAAAAAGGCCAGCCCTGCAAGCCCTTTTAATAGATTTGTTCATGAAGTGAAAGAAAAAATTCATGATATTCTTATCATGAAATAGAGCCTATTACTCGAACTGAAGCACAGTTAAATGTTTTTGAAATTAATGATAATGACGAAGAAGATAACAATGATAGTCATCATACTAATGTTTCTTATTGGTATGCTTCTTATGTTTTATGTGAGTTATTTATGGATAATAATCTGCTTTAGATTACGAATTAGTAAATGTAATTATTTGTTAGATGATTCGTGTTGTTTGGATATTAATATTAACAACCTTTATTTAATAAATTAGAACTTTAATTGTTGTAATTTACTAATTATTTCTTTAAAAAAATTAGAAGAAAAATAGTTAAAATTTAGAATAGCAATTTTCAGGCCATGTAGGGTCAGCTTTGGCCCTGATACTTACGGGCTGAACTTAAAAAAACAGATGTTTTTCTTATTTCAAACCTTGTAGGGCTAGCCTTGACCCTTCAAGAGCTAGTCCTGTAGGACCAAATCGGCCCTAATTCCCAGCTCTAATGCTATTCCTTCTGGTCCTTATTATAAGGCACCAACTACTTTTTCTCACAAACCAAGGAATGGAAGTTAACTCATTAATTAGGTCCAAAATTAATAAATTTTTCCAACTTTACCCCTAATTTAATGATGTAGATTTAATGAGTTAGTTAAAAATGAGAGCATAATGGGAAAAAAAAGTAATAAATGAGGTAGTTAAAGAAGTTGGTGCTGTATAATAAAGACAAAAAAATGTTGGTGGTTAGTGCCTTATAATAAATATTAGAGGAAGTATATGAAAAATCGTTCTTCAAGACAACTTTAAATTATAACACACCAAGTTCACCAGCAGTGCGATCTCTACGATGTAATTTTTTTTTTCTTTTTAATAGTATGGGCCTGTCAACTAGCTACAGCCTCTTCTCAAAACATCACCCTTTCCCCTCTCTTCTTTTGGCTAATTCGGAAAAAGAACTAATGTATCAAATTTTTTAAAAAATTATACTTTAAAAAAGAATTATTGAAATAATGCAGTCAAAATGTGTCACTTGACAAAACGCCACTGAGTTAGTGGCGTCATGAGAGATGACGCTACTGAGAGTGCCATCCTAGGACAGTGGCATCAATTTGTACAACGCTACTCTTAGTGCCGTTAGATCCCCTGATGCATTTGATTGCATTAAATCCGTAATTCTTTTCTAAAGTACTCTAATTGGGTACAATTTTTCGTAAAAAGTTGCTACATTGGTATTTTTTCCTGGCTAATTCTGAAATCAATGTTTCAAGAAGTTTTGCTAGTAGGTTGAGACAATACTCTCTCATATATCTATATCATAAATCTTAAAAGTAAATCTAAACACATATGTTGAATCCCATGATGCAATCCCCCTTATCCTTGTGAGTATAATATATACTCTTCAGTTTTTAATATAAGATATATTTCAGTTATTTAAGAAAACATATATGTTCTAAAATACCATAGTTATCTTTTTTAATTATCTCATTCTCACTCCTTCTTAATTATTATTAAAGGAGTATCAATGAGGATAAATTAAGAAAAAATTGACTATATATATATATATATATATATATATCTTATTTCTAAATACGTTTTATATTAAAGAGAAGATGGAGCATATGAATAAAAGGTTTAATCTTTTCTAACCCCTCGACCACGGGAGACGCTATCTCAGAAATTTATAGACTGATTTTATTAAGGGGAAAAAAAAAACAGACATTTATCATCTGATCTTGACAGTTTTCTAGAAATGCCATTGCATTGATAATTAATCAAGCTGTAATATGTTGATTAGATAAAGTTTAGTAGATCTGATAAACAGCAGTAATTTCTGGTTGGTTATCAGCATGAATGATATTCCGTTTGGTCAATGAATAGGTCATATAACTAATTCATAAATATTAATAAAATTAATTTGGCTAGTTTTATAGTTGTTAAAAAGCACAAATCTTTGCTTCCTAAGGTAATACTTCCTTTAATAATTTGAAATGGAAACTATCCTAGAATACTTCTTTAATATACACAATTAATAAGGATAGTTCATGAAAAAATAATTAATTTAAGAGATAAATTATATTGATGTCTTTTATTTAAAATTAAAACGAGCCCATGAACTAACTAAAACATTAGGAACTAGGTGGAGCATAATACAATGTAATTATCTAAGATCAGATGATAAATGTCTGTTTTCTTAACTAAATTATATCATCAATGTCAGAGATAGCATCTCTGTCAAGGGGGTAAGAAAAGATTAAACTTTTGATTTATATACTAATTCTAGTCCTTGATATAAGGCACATTTAGGACATTAATTTTGATCTTAAATATAAAACATAATTTTTATATTTTATCAATTTTTTCTTAATTCACCTTTATTAATGTTCTCTCAATAATAATCAAATAAAAGTAAGGATGAAAGAATTAAAGAAAATGACTAATGGATTCTATGTAACACGTATCATATTAAATAACTTAACAAATTTTTTTAATTTAATAAATTAAATAAATATGTATTATATTAAATAACACAAAGATAAAGATAGGAATGCGTCATTATTATTCTCGTTATGAGAATGGTTAACTACAACTTCCATTCCCTATACAACAAAAAACTTCATCTATTACATCATTGAAAGGGTGATCGTGATTCCTCTCACAACCCTTGAACGTGTAGTTAATAGCTTCTACGCAATTAGAGAATAAAACAATTTTCCTACAGGTAGGCGGCAGGCCTATATTACCATTTTTTTTAATAAAAATTACAAATAAAAAAAAACATCAAAGAAATCGCATTTCTGGTGAACAAGTTGTCATATAATTTAAAGTCGTCTCTTGAAAAACGATTTTTCATGTAGAATGTTGGTAAATAATTCCCAGTGTAACATTCTGGTTTTTCACTCTAGATAGTATTTTGCTCAGATTATCTAATCAAAGAACAAGAGACATTCCGAGCAAAAAAAAAAAAAAAAAAAGAACAAGAGACATTTTTTTTTTCCACCCATATCCTGGCCAGCCCTTTAGTAGGGAATTACAAACTAAACTAGTTCAGATCGGGCTATGATAGGACCCATATGAGTGACAACCCTACCATGTAGGCTGCTGCATTCCAAAATAATAATCAAACCCGTGTCATCTAGTTAAAGCTAGAACAAGAGACATTTTTCATTCTACAATAAAACACCTTACCATATAGATTAAATCTAATGGAGAATGGCCTACCTTTTGAGTTTTGTGCTTAACAAAAATTAGTATTTACTGGTAGCAAAACAAATACTTCTAGAGTTTCAAAAAAGAGTTTTTTTTTTATTACAAAAATAGTAAGTCAAAAAAAAAAAACCATATATAAGAACTAGTTCTGTAAGGCTTGCTACTAAGCTTTTTAAAAAAGTTATAATTTTAAAATTTTGATGATAACTGTCTTAAAACTTGACACTGGTTTTCTTAAAATCTAATGCAAGTTTGATAATAATTACTCCTTATCCTTAAAAAAAGAGTCAATTGATTTTTTTGGAGAAGTTAAGGAAGTTAAATAAACTACTTAATCATATGATATGTTGTGTATCATTAGATTATATATTAGTTTATAAGTCAAACAAATTAGTTTGGAGAAAAAAAATAAATATAAATACTTTAGTATCATTTAATCTTTAAAAAAAAGTCAATTGATTCTTATACAGCGGATAGAGAAGTTTTTTTAGTTTGATTTACAAAGCACCTCATTAAATTTTTGAGGTAAATGTATCATTTAACCCTTCACTTATAATTGTGTTAACTTTGTTTTTATGTGGTACCATGTATATTAAGTAGGGGTAAAGTTGAAAAGTTATTGAATTTTATGAAAAGTTATTGAATTTTATGGCAGAGTTAATGAGGTTTAAGGTTTTCCTTGATCTATGTGAAAAATGTTGGAATTGCCCAATAAATAGGGCCAGAGGAGTATGTATGATTTTTAATATCTTACCTAGCTTTTACACATACCAGATGCAATGAAAGTTTTGGACAATGCTAATTGTGGGGAGGGGGAGGGGGTAACATTGACAGCAAAAAAAACTTCTGGGGCAAAGGGAAACTTGGACTATACTTGAGGGACAGAAATAATTTATTGTCAAAAAAAACTGAAAGAAAATTAAATGTGATTGGCAGTAGAGTTTGAAACAAGATGCAGCATTACGTTTTTCTTGCCTTTAATTCGCACCATTTTGTCAAGAAGCTTGGCTGCTTAAATACATTTATTGCCACTTTGCCAGTCGCATCATTGCCCATGCTTGTGATCTCAATCCCAAAGCCGTGTTACTTGTTCCTAACTACAAAAACATGGATATGAACCCATAAATATTTAATCTTCCAAACAAAATATCTAGATCTATGGAAGATTCTTTGAAAAGTGTCTAATGTACCAAGAATCTGTATCTAACTGTTCAAGTATTGATCTCCTCTTGTCATTATTCTGGAGTCATAGATAAACCTCATGCAATCAAGCATTTTTCTCTAGCTTTTCTAATTATCCGTTTTCTTTCTATCCCTTTATTCCATTTAAATCAATATATGTTGCATGCTGCAATGCATTTCATCTTCTAGTGGTGCATTGGAAGTGCTAATTTTAGCAATTACAGGAGCTTGACAATTCTAGTTTTTTATTTTTACTTTTACAAAAAGACTTAGATGAGTTGGGTCCTAACTCCTAAAGGCTCACCAAAGCTAGAGCATGCCTCCAAGTTTAAAGAGTACTTATAGATCACTTACCAACAAGGTTTTCACACTGACAGCAGGATTTGAACTCATAACCTCGTAAGTTATGAGCCAACTCCTTACCAACTAAACCAACCTTTGTTGGCACTATTTTTATATATAAGGAAAATAGACTGGCACTGTTCATTATTGGAGATTATTGTTCCTAAGATCACATTATGCAACACTATATATTTCATTTACTTTACTGTAGATACTCAATTTATTCTTCAAAAAGTTTTCATATCCCCTGCATTACACGGGCAGTTTATTCTAGTATTAGAAAGCAGGAGTTACCAAAATCAAAGATAATAGAATTGAGATGGTTATTCAGAATAAAGTCTGGGCGGTTTGAGGAAATATCAATTTTTGCTAACAAATTGAATCCCAAGAATGAAAAATTGATGTTTAAGTGATTGTGTTACCAAGACAAGTGCTCATGTGCTCATTTCAGTCCATTAGTTTGTATCGTTTCTCTTGGACACCTGAAACTCCCATTTGTATCTCTATTATTGTATGAAGGGGGACCTGAAATGATCAAATCTCTCATTAGATACAAAAGTAGTAGACTTACTGTATACCAAAATTGAGATGACAGATTAATATTTTTAACAAGTCACCATGAAAATTGGAGGGTTTTTTTTTTGTTTCGAAAATGATTTTTTTTTTTTTTTTTTTTTTTTTTAAATAGCTCCTCATGTTTTCATAAATAATTTGATTGCAAACTCCTAAAAAACTTCAAGCTTTGTCCAAATAGGAAGTAGTGAACTTCAAAATTTTTAACATCCTTATATCATGATTCAAGAGTATGGCAATGTCACAAATTTCCCCTCCATTTAGTATAATCACAGAAAATAATATACTTCATTTCTTTATTTTATGTTTTCTACCAATTCAGACCTATGCATCAACCGTATTTTCATTTTTGATTTTAAAACGATTGCATTTAATAGAAGGGGACAAAGAGTATCTTTTATATGCACTCTGTAAATGAGAACAAGGATAACTTACAAGTGAACTTTTTAGATAAATCCACAAGTTACCTCTATGTGGGGTATTTCTTTCAAAGGCCTGTCAGCAAAATAAGCATATAATGCCCTCAAAACTGCCTGTATAGAGACGGCAAACAAAGAACATAAAAAATATCACAACCAGTCAAACATTAAGACCATGTCTTAAAAGGAAAATTTAACATGACGCACAACCTGGTGAGATATTATAACAACAGGTGCACGTTGTCTCTCAAGCTCAATAATCACAGGCTCTAACCTGCATTACAAAAAGTTACAAGACTCACTCACATCAAACAGGTAGAAATTTGGATATAAATTAACATAAAAAGTAAATTATTGACCTTTGAATGACATCCAAATAAGATTCTCCACGAGGATATCGATACCTAAGCTTGTCTTTCTTTCGAGCTCTGCAATCAGAACATCAAATTATTTAATAAATTTTGAAGAGCGTTTTACACCCCTAACAAGTCCCTACCCTGTGCTTCCCATTGACTCATTTGTCAGTCACATTCAACTTAGAGAGTGAGCATGTGTGCTTGTCTGATTAAGGGAGAGTTTAAAAATCAATGACATACTCGTACTCCTCTGGCATGTTCTTCTTGATCTCCTCATATGTCATCCCATCACATGCCCCAGCATTTATCTCATCAAGAGCACGCCATTGAATCTAACAAATATAAGGAACACCATTGATGCATAATTTTGCCCACCTATCTGCTGATAACAGTTCACATGACTGCATGCAACCATGAAGATAGGTCAAAAAGGATTACACTAACCTTAGGAAATCCAACAAGTGGGCTTGCAGTCAGAATTGTTCGTTGCAATGTGCTAGTCCATATCTGGATCATCAATTACATAAAGACAAAAGTAACGAACCCTGTGATTAATGTGCAACTTGTTGTTCATGCATTCTATAAAGAGTCCAAAATTACAGTCACCATTCAACACATACACAGCAAGTGGTAGAGTCATCATCGTTATTTACAATATATGTTGATTCCAATAGGCGTAAATGATACAATGTGCAATTCACGCCACAAGCTGTAGAACATTCCTAGTATACAACTTATGTTCACACCTCTATTAATCCCCCTCAAGCTTAATTACATGAAAAATTGACAGACGATCCATAGTCCATTTGATGCAACCATTTCATCAAACCTGACCAATCCATTAAAATTATGGACTCAATGGGTGAAGTCAAAGTGTTTTTTCATAAATAAATTGTTAAGAATGAATCATGTATATTTGTTAGCTCCACCATGAAAAATAAAAGATCCAACATTTGTTTATTTCTGTCTGGTTCATTCTCATTTCGTAAATATTTCTCTGATTTGTTTCCCTATTTTTCTATTATTCCCCCTAGAAAATCTCCCTTCCACCATAAAAAAGTATCTCATTGTCAGAAGTAAGACCAATCTTACTTATAAAGATGGGTTTTCTTATAAAAACTAAACATATGCTATAGCAGCATTATCCACATGTATTATAGATGCATAAATGAGCAAATATTTTTGCCTACATTGGTTTTGTACCTCTACCTTTTCGGTAAAATCCTTGGTTGTGTTTTCGATTTATATACCATAAACCTTAAGACTTACAAATGCAGGAACGATTTTGAATGAAATATATCATCTCCTGGAATCACTATAACATTAACATCAACAATTGACCATGCCCGCAATAGTATGGCTATAAAATAGAGAATAATCAATGACAAACTGTTGAAAACCTAATGATTTGATTGTGAGAGGAGGTCAATCTGATGGGCCACTGCTGTATGCTTACACTAGGGTAAATACACAGCAGCAGCCCATAGCAGTCATTCTAAAGACATTGAATTTAATGGTTACAAATGGGAAGCTTAAACCAAAGAGTGCATATGATGTGCCGTAAAGTAAATTTGTCCCCCACCACCTGAAAATATTTCTTCACCACTCATTGAAAACTTATGAAGAAGGAACAAGGCTAACTTGCAGTTGCACTGTGAAGGCGTATGGTGAATTTTGTTAGAGACAAATGCAAGAATTTTCAAGGGTTTTTGGTTGTCAAATTGCAGAAGAATTGAGTTAAAGTTATCTAATTAATACAATAACATTAGCTGCAAGGATTGTTCCTGTTTTTCCAGCTTCTTACTCCACTTCTTTCAGTCAATGCATATTCAAATTGAGAAATGATATGCTAGTCCACAGTGAAAAATAAATATCATATACAGCATTGGCAGAAAAAGGAAAAGCACTAGATCCTTTCAAGTATGAACTTAATAGAATTGGCTTCAAAGGGCGTGCATGTGCACATTGAATCTAAAAAAGAAAAGCTTACAGAAGCGGCCCGTTCTGATTTGAGTCGCTTTCCTACAAAGTTGGCAAGCTTCTTTGCGTACAGTTGTCCAGTCTCACTGTTGTAACAAAATGCAGCTTCTTCTAGTTAACAGATGTAAACTTGAAAGCACTTTTCTTTCTGACAAAGAGATGTTAAAAAGTTAAGGAAACATTGCTTTAAAGATAGAGGAACTGCTGTTATGTAAAAAAATAATAATAATAATTTGACATTATCAAGAGCAAAAATAAGTAATTCATAAAATAAAAAATACATAAGTAACCCATAATGCAAGCAAGTCCTGACTTGCACATATGAACTTCTACGATTTAATCCCATCTAAATCAAGAGCATCCACCCTAGCACTTACCCCTTTGCATTATCATCTTATCAATCTACAGTCAGTTTTTCTTTTTTTAATGAGAGAAGAAATTTGGGAGATTGAAAAAAGACATCCAAGGAAAAGGGAGGATCAGATACATGGCTATTCAGGTGGCTTTTCATAGCATGCTTCTTCAACAGATTTCATGGCTATTTTATGCCTTAGGTGGTTAGTGACATTCAGCTTACTAACTACGGATAAACTAACTAATTTGACATTAACAGTCCCGATCAACAATATTAATAATCCTCCTTAATTCATCTTCTTAACAATAACCTTGACCTTAACTTAGACTTGGGACTTGTCAGGAAGAACTTTTCTCAATGAATTGATCCAAAAAGTGTTTTAGCAAAAGAGTTTTTCAAAGAAGTAGGTGTTTAAACTTCCAAATGTAAGGGCTTTTTTAAAATATATTATAGCTTTTAGCCTTTTACTATAACTATTTTGCACCAAACGTAGTAGATATATAGGTCACAGTAAAGGCGTGAGTAATTAAGCTCTCCTTTGACGGTACTTAGTCCATAAGTAAAAATAAGAACTACTGTCCCTGTTTGAATTTCTTGCAAAGCCATCAAGTAAGAGAGGAGATAAGCAGCTATTTCTAAGGGAAGGGATGAGACAACACCAATGGGAGGGCATGGCATTCAAATATTTGACCGCCACTTTCAAGAATTATCAGTAATTAAATAAAACTGGCAAATAGGCTTCGGAATTCATTCATACCACTTCCTTTTTAAAAGCTTGTATAAAAGACAGAATGGTACTAGACATGTCAAGCACATACCTCACTGCAGTGTCTCCTCCAATTCTTCCTCTTACATTGTCCTGACTTTCTCCATGCCTAGTAAGTAATATGGGGCGTGGAGTGAGGTGTGTATTAACCTGCAATAGATGAAGGTTCACGGTAAGAGGCAAGCCTGGTTCTTATATAAAGGGTTAAAGTGAATTTTTTATCTGAACATATTCACATGAAGAGACATGGGCACCTGAAAGAAAACATGTTAACTGCTAAAAAAAGGCAATATTGCACCAGTTTTGAAAGATTATGCGCTATCTTGCTCCACAATTTTTTTATGGTGCCCATAGCTTTTTTGAAAATACTCTTAGGGAAAAATCATATTTAAACACTTGAATAAAATGTCAAATTTTTGGAAATTTATGAGTTGTAAAAATTGGGTACTGGCTAATCAATCTATCTCAGAATTAACTACCATGTTCACTGAATATGATAACTTTCAAGAGACTAATAATGTTGTTAATATTCCAGGTAATATTTCCAATTCTATGCTCATTATTCAAGTTGTTTATAGATTTCATTAGTACTAATTTATTCACATAAATAATTTGTTTTTTTGGATGGATCGAATATCATTGAAGGTGGAGGGGACAAATGATAGACTAATTAGACTTCTTGTTGCTTGTTAGGTTTACTATGTTTAATTGTTTGTTATGGATTTATGATTAGGTTTTAATGTTTTGTAATGTGTTTTTCCTAGTTGTAAGTATTGTTATGGACTTATGGTCTTATTAGGATCAATTTAAACCTTCGGAAGCCATGTGAAGGTAATATTTCCAATTCCATGCTCATTATTCAAGTTGTTTATAGATTTCATTATTACTAAGTTATTCACACAAATAATTTGTTTTTTTTTATGGATCGAGTATCGTTGAAGGTGGAGGGGACAAATGATAGACTAATTAGACTTCTTGTTGCTTGTTAGGTTTACTATGTTTAATTGTTTGTTATGGATTTATGATTAGGTTTTAATGTTTTGTAATGTGTTTTTCCTAGTTGTAAGTATTGTTATGGACTTATAGTCTTATTAGGATCAATTTAAACCTTCGGAAGCCATGTGAAGGTAATATTTCCAATTCCATGCTCATTATTCAAGTTGTTTATAGATTTCATTATCACAATTTGTTTTTTTTTATGGATTGAGTATCGTTGAAGGTGGAGGGGACAAATTGATAGACTAATTAGACTTGTTGTAATTTGTTAGGTTTACTATGTTTAATTGTTTGTTATGGATTTATGATTAGATTTTAATGTTTTGTAATGTGTTTTTCCTAGTTATAAGTATTGTTATGGACTTATGGTGTTATTAGGATCATGTGAAAGCTAAAATATTGCCTTCTAAAAAAAAAAATCCCAAATAGGTCTTGGACTGCTTAGACTAGTCTAGGTAGTCCACTGGTCCAGTCTGGTTCGATCTGAGCTCGGGCTCGTGCTGGACTGGACCAGACCTCGAGCTGGTTTGTCCAGCCCGAGGACCTACCTGGACCAGACCTCGGGTTGGGACCAAACCCGGTCCGGTCTGGTTTGGTCCATGATCATCCCTATTAAGGATAATAAAAAATTTCATTTATTAGTTATTTCTAGGAGAGCATTAAGATAAGGGTGGACAAAATAATCTTCTAACATTTCAAAAATATTTTGAACTCATGAAAATCCAACATTTCCACCTCACTCTCATAGAAATGAAAATAAGGGGTTTCGTAGCTGTTGCTTGCATTCCTGAACACATTTTTTCTTTTTAAGACTATACAAAACATTTCTAGGAGCCAAAAAAAGTTCACAAACCAGACACCGGTGATGAATTTCAAACACATTCTTGAAAGAACTTACCAAGAAAAAAACAATCCGACCAGGAAGGTAGCCACTGATATTGTTAACCTACATCAAAAAAGAGAAATTATCACAAACCAGACCGGTCTTGATGTTGGAGCAGAACTCAAGGTAAGGCCCCTAAATTCATTTCTTCATTCTACTATTATATTTCAGTTATTAAAGTACAGCTACCATATGAACACAAATGTTTATCTGCAAACTGAGAGGTACAGGATGACCTGGGCATCTTTTTTGCTTTTGTTTTTTTAATACACACCTGGCCATCAGCTATATAAAAAGGCTATATTCAATGCATATGATTCATGACAGAAATAAAAACTAATCTTACTTGTATTTGCCCTCCATGTCCACTGACCATATCAATCATTTTAATGTAAGATCCTTCTTCTACAGGTTCATAAACCTGCCAATGAAAAATCTAGATAATGTGAGGAAAAATTCTCTAATAATTACTAAAAGCGCATTCAAAAAACTTGCCTTCTCATAATTGGCTAGACGGTTTTTAAAGTCTTGCATCCCTGCTTCAAAATCTGGCCTGAAAAGTACATTAATTAGGTCCAACTTCATGGCAACCAAGATGAGGATATCACTGTTTCTAAAAGAAATTTTACTCTTCCGCATAGTCAGGACTTTGCTGAATTTTAAGACGTATATTTCTTTCTATTATGTTTACATCATTGCATATTGTTTCCAGAAATATAATCTACAAGAAAAACGCAAAGATGCATTAGAAGATATCAAGATTATCTGTATAAATATCATATAATGTATTCTTGACAATGTCCATCTGTGACTGCAGTACCTTGCATCTTCCTTCAGCTAATTTCATCAGCATGTTTCTTCTCTTCCTGGTACTGTTTGTGGCATCAAATATCCCAACCTAATATCAAAGTAAAAGTGATGGAGAGAACAGGAAAGAAGTAATAGTAACGAAAATATCAATAAAATGAGCTCACCTGGCCACGTTCTTGCATCCAAGAGATCATATCTTCAAATGCCAACGCTGCTACCTAGTAACATTTTTACATTAAAACTATGTGCAGAGAAAGGACATGATAGAATACCAGAATCATCCCCGACAAAAAAATTGCTTGAAGTGTAATTTTGATCAGGGTGTCTGTTATGCAAATAGATCTTAGGTTTAGAAAGGAGATGAAGAAGAGAGTTAAGAGACACAAGAAGAAGAGAGTAGAAGAGAGTTTGAGAAGAGAACTCCAATGGTTCTCACAAATCTGTATTCTGTAATGTCATGACTAACATGATTGTACAATTAGGAGGATTGGACTATTTATAATAAGATAGCCTCCTTCTAGTGCTAATCTAGTGGTTAGTAGGATATTATAATACTTATCCTACTAACTATGTATGTTTATACTTAAGTCCCTATAGAATCTTTACAATTAGGTCCCTAAGTACATATTATGATGGTTTCTATATCAGTGTCAAAGCCTGAATAGAATAGGTTATACTTGATGTCCATCAATATGAGTTTTCCACTAGGATTTTGTTTTCTACTTTTTACAAACTGGAAATTTTTGCATTTGTCAAGTCTTCTGCATTATAAAACTATCATTTGTCCATTTTCCTAAGTGTTAAAAATATGTCAACCAGTCTTCTGCTGCCTGTTTTCTGCTTTCGCATTTTGTCAAGTTCTTAGTATTGAGCTTAGGATCCACTAAAATTCTTCCAAATCAAGCTATTAATTCATATTCAAGTAACAGAGCTGCACAGGTATCAAAGCGTATACAGCTGACTTCCAAAAAGCAAGAAACTTCACAAAAGGCACGAGATATTAAAAAAGACAATATGAAAATATCGTAAATCTACAACCGTAGAAGCACAGATTTAAGAAAATCATAGAACCACCATGACCATTCCAAGTTCCAACTATAACTAATAAATGATGATCTAAATATACGGAAGTTATAGATTATAATCTGCATTAAATTTGATCTCAAGGCAACAAACTATTGCCAAAAGTTACCTCATTGCGGGCCTCCATGCCTTCTGGATTGTCAGCTCGAAAAAAGTCAGCAGACTGAAATGAAGAATATGACGTGCATCAAGAATTGCTTGTGCAAACATGACTGACTCGCAAAATTGTATGGTTATAATAATAAAGTTGCTGAGGAGGGAAAGTGGATGACCTACCATTCAAGACAGCACAATAGAGCAACATTGAAAATTTATGCTCCACCAAATTACAGCATATCATATTAAAAATTACTCGCATAGCAAAAATAACTAGCAGCTTTTATGACCTTTTAGATCAAATGATTTTCCAACATAGTAAAGCATCTTTAACTTGGAGGTTTACTGTTCAATCTTTCCCAACTCCCATGTCATTGTAAGCTCTTTCATGTTATTAATTAATCAATAGCAAATCTATCTATAAGAAAACATAAAAAACGTACTTCAGAAGATACTGTATGGCGATTAAATCAAACTTTATTCAAATAGAGTTCACCTGATTAGTTCCATGCTTAAGGCGACGATACTGTAACAATCAAAGAGAAAGGTGTGTCACTCTCGTATCTGAGATATTTTGACATTGCAAAAGACTATTGAGTACAAAGAAAAGTAATGTCAAAGATGTCAGCAACCTTCCCAACATTGAAGTGCTTGGTTTCATGACCTAACCAACGAAGATATCTTGTAAGTTTAGCAGCAGTAAAGGTTTTACCTCGAGCTGGCAAACCCACCTACAGTAAAAGCAACTACTTAGAACTGTTCATTTTATTTTCTATATAAAAAATTATTAAATACTTATAGAGATACAAAGGAGGAGAAAAAGATATCTTCCAATAGGAACTGCATAAAAGAAGACTAGCAGCCCAATCTCATTGTGAACTAGAGAGATGGCTGAATCTCAAGTCAGCATCATTCAATTTTACATATATTAATTTTCTGGATTTGATGAACTACAAAAGGAAAATAAAATATTTTGAGTCATTTCCAAATTCCAACATACACATAAAACTCCAACTTAAAGGGGGAAGCAAGATAGATGAAAAATTACTAAACCTTATTAAAATTCATGATCACTACTAATGCTAGTAAGTACCAGGATAATTGCTAAATGTCTGTCCTCCTTGGGACCCAGCATCTGGTCAGCCACAGCTGCAGCTGCAACAGCTCCAGCAGCTGCTGGCATTGAATTCTATCAATGAAAAGAAAGCACACAGAAGTAATCAAATGTGCACAAGTTGAGACTACAAAAGTTTGTTCTCTAGTATTCAAATTGAGGGCGAGAAGTAAAGAAAAAGGAATATAAAAATCATTCATGCAAACCTTGGTATCAGTTTCCAGATTAAGATTAGTTGTGAAAGTTGTTGAGCCGCATTTTACAAGTCTAGGGGACCCAACACCCCTATCAACAAAATATCCGCTCTGACCATCTTGCTTTTGCAGTGCTGTAAACGTGCCCACTGACTTTGATTCAACCAGTCCAGAACCTTGACACACCATTGATGGATCTGGAACAATGATCTCTATCCCCTAGTAGGAACATCAACTTTATTTGCAGTGAAAGCAAAGGTTTAAGGAAATGATGACAAGATATACTTGCATGGATTTTTTGGAATTTTAGTTAGATAGTTACCAGTACCATACACTATAGAGCGTAATGACCACTTAGAACAATGTTCTAAAATACAGATAAGAGAAGCCGATTGTGGTTTAGTGGTTCAACCAAGGGTGAACTAGAATAAAGAAAGCAGCACATGGTGCATTGCCCTAGTGGCACAAGGCGATCCTTGTATAGGGGTGGTGGTGAGTTCGATCCCCCATAGGGCCAGTTCGGCCTCACTTCCAACTCAAGGAAAAAAAAATAAAGAATAAAGGAAGTAAAACCTTAAAAGTTGTAGGTGCATCAACTGGAACATCAACATCCCTAAGGGAATATGTACTGCAGCCAGACCCAACAACTGGTGATCTGGGATTCTCCGTCATGTTAGCTGTATATACAATTGAATTCACAGAAGTAGAGGGAGCTGGGACAACATAATGTTCAAGATCAAGATCCAGACCCACGGAAGAGCCATTCTGGGCCAAAAAAAAAAAAAAAAAGAAAAGGAAAATTCTTTAATGGAGTAGTCCGTGAACAAGTGTTTCCTATAACATATTTGCCATTAAATTGGCATAAGGTAAATATGGAAAACAGTGTTATTTAAAAAAAAAAAAAACAAAAACAAAATAAAGGCATGTAATTGCCTGAATTGACACATGACAAGGTAATGTATGAGAAAGAAGAGTAATATAAATTGAGAGATGAAGGCTGTTTTATTGAGTTGTCGCCTGATACTTAACAACAAACCATTTTGCATGTAGAAATACTGCATTTCTTGCACAGAAAAGAAAAACGATATAAAACAAAACCAAGATTTGCTGGTCAAAAAATATAAAAATTCCAACCAGAAACTTAAAAATGAAAGTCTACAAGTTCATACAAGGTTTTTTGACTCGTCTATTCTATTTCATGCATTGCATTGAAAAAAACATTGTGCTCAACAGCTAACAAGGGGACAAAGAATTAAAAACAATATCGTAAAGCACCAAATACCACCTGAAGCTCTATTGAAGTCTTACCTCACCACCTGTCTGCGGCTCTGAATTTATACTGACATCAGGAATCCCACGCACAGCTGAAGGACGAAAATTTTCTTGATAGGCCCTCCAACTAGCTGCAAGATCAAACGGAGAAACCCTATCTACGTTAACAATTACTTGATACTCAAGAACTTCGGCATTCTCAAGCCTAAACAAAGCAAGCCTGGTATCCTCCTGCAATGCCCCCCTAATCAGCAGGCGGTTTGGACCCTCCTCAACAATACAAGGTGCATTGCTGTGCTTAGGCTTCAAGAGGAACTTGAAATCCAAAGTTTCTGAAAATGCCAAACAAATTAAAGGTATCAGGTTCAATCAGGAAAGAGCCCTTTGATGAGACAATTATCAATTATGAATGATTTACTAATTAAAACTAAACTTTCAAAAATTCAAAACGCCAAAATACGAGCCTCTCTGCACGCAGTAATCCCACAGTGCTACGCACAAAATAAGACAACTGTTTCTTCAGTTAAATTAGCTTAGAAAACTTAGGCCATTTTACTGTTTTATTAAGTTTTATGTTGAATGTTTCCAGAAAGAAAAACAACGTATCTTGTGAATGAATAATGAGTAATTAACTATTACATCTTAGAGACGAAGAGGGGAAAAAAAATACACTACCATGATTCGGCGGAACAACGAAGCTCAACTCCCACATTGACACCGATTCCCGTTCCATGGAAAGCTTATTGTTGTAGCAAAACAAACCAAAACAATTTAGACCACCAAAATCACAAGTAATCATCCAACAAATGTAGAAAGTAGGGTTCAAACAAAATTACTGCTCTTGAAGAGTCCCAGGAGCCCACAAGCGGAAGAGAACCAAAGACGTAAGGGACGAGCTCCCCTGTGAGCTTACGATTCTCCATTTTAAGCGAAACATAAAGCTGCCCGTCTTCGTCACTCTCATTGAACTCGCCATCCGTATTCTTCGAAGCACCCGCGCCCATTATACGAATCCAACAATCACTGCTAATCTCAGTGCTTGAGATTTTGCTTCAGTGTGAAGAAACAGAGAAGAAATGGAGCTTAGTATTTTATTATTGTGAAAAGGAATGAATGTGGATATAAGGCTTCCTTTCTTCTGGTGGTTATGTGTTTGGAAGCATCGATAATTGCTAGGAGCAGTGAGATGAATGCTGGCTGGCTCTTCTGGGCGCTAACGCCATGTATCGTTTTGCGTAAATCGTAGTATTTGCACAAACACGTGCTGTGAATGACTTGGGTATTTTCTTAAGTATTATTTATTTAATCACTCAACCCGTAGGCTTTATTATCAGGGAAATACATCCCATCAGTAATTAAAAATAGAGAAAAATACAGAAGAAGAACTTTAAAATTGTAGAATTTTAAATTAAGTATTTTCAAAAAAATGCATTGTAAATTATTTATCAAATTTTATCATTCCCTTATCAACTTTTAGTAACAAACATAAGGTTTTACAATTTTAAAGTTCTCTTTTTGTTTCCCCCTTAAAAAATACAAGTAACATGCTTAAAAATATAAAAATAAAATTAATATTTCAATCGTTTTGTGATTAATTGGAAAGAAATATACACAATTTTCATGCCTTTATGGATAAAAAAAATATATATATTCAAAAAGACATTTAATTAGGTTTGAATCCAACTTAATAATTCTCCATCCGCTACTCAATATAAGATCCATTTTATAGTTCAATGGTTTTTTTAAAAAAAATTGAATATTATATAAAGGATTGGAGGTAATATCAAATTTTATATAATACTATGGTAAATGATTTGACGCACTTAATTCCAATCTTGGAAAAAAGAAAAAGGAAACACTTTTATTGAATGCTAGGTTGCCCTAATGGCAATGTCACGTTCTTAGCACTTGTATGGGATAGAACTAGAAAGTCTCAAAAGTCACACTTGCAATACCATTTGTGAAAGGCTAATGTAATAGCAGGTGCTTTGAGCCAGAAGTCACTACACGTGTTCCATATATGTGTTACAAAGCACAACCTATTGGAAGGATTATCAAAGGTGTATCTCAAGCCAGAATCTAAGGTGACCTTAAGTGCAGTACTTAGAGATTTTTACATTTTCAGAGATTTGAGAATGACCCAAATAGAGGATTACACGCGGTTAATGATTAGGGAAAATTGGAGAATAACAATGTATTAGATTATGATATTGAGGTATTTGAGGTACACGTAAGAAATATGTGTCCCAAATTATATTGAGATCAAGAAGACTATCTATGAATAGACTCATCAAAGCATATATACACCATTCATTCAAGAATCACTGTCACAACCCCTTTTGTTGACATATCATACATCACGTCATACAACAGAATTAAGTGTATAATATCATTTAGGCGTAGAATACTGATAGAAATAATAAAACTACCTTAGCTATATACCAAAAACAACTCCTCAAGATTATTAATATTACATTCATCCAAAATAAAATTCAATTACTGTCTAAAATCTCTCATCCAAACTAAATAGTACAATACAATTATAATACAAATAATTTCTCCAAATTCACTACCTTCCAGCCTTCAGCTATGCTCCGTGTCCACCAACTTGCCCCGAGAGCCCTGTTCTTTACTATGGCCCCTTTCCTGATTTTTTGGCATGTTTGAGATTCAAATTGAATCACAAAGTAACAGGTTAATCTTATATTCAAAGTATGTTCAGTATATATTAATCTACCACAATCATGAAAACAACAACAATACAACATTCAACATATATAATACACAGTCACATAATGCACACTACGTTGATTGCAAAGTACAACACATAACAATGCTCGAATCTACAGCAATGGGAAAAACACAACTGAGCCTCGAACATAGGACATTTGAATGCAATAAACGTGTGTCCTAAACACGGATCACAACCATGGTATAAAATGTGCATACACAGAGATATAAAGAATATAAGATTAAAGTTACTACTTGTTAGCTCAATAACAAATTAGCGTTCAAGTGCCTTGTCAGGCCTTGGGCTTTAATAATTTCCTATAATAATGAATAATATGTATTATTTCCACGATGTTGCTCGGGCATCTAAGAATTGCTTGGGCATCAATGGGTCTCTATTATACTCTATTTTATGTTGATAGAACAGAGTGTCTTGCAAAACAAGATTCTAAATACTTCAATGCTAAAGTTAGTAATGATTTTGTCAAATTAAACTTGAAATTGATTAGTAAGAGATTACATACAACTCATTGGGGTTTACCATACCCAATTCTCTTTGGATGTAGAGAAAATGATCCTTATCTAACAGTATGTACCATCCAATTGCTTTATGACCTATTAGGGGCACTTTTCTTTATTGGTGATTGTATTCCTAGAAATCATAGTATTATGGCCTCCAACTCTTGGCTTTCCTCTTCTATCCTCCGTCATATAACAATCTAGAAAGAGGCACATTCGCTAATGGGGGATTGGCAGTCACCCCCTGGGATTTAGCACTAGGCACGCCAAAGGCGCCTATTGTATTATGAGGGCTTTCCTGACCAACCTATGGCTCTTCTTGTTCGATATGAGGGCCTTCTTGTTTGGCACAAGGGGCTTCTTGGCGAGCTCACATAACTACCAAACAAGCATTTAAACCTGCAACAAGAGTTTCGTTAGTAGGAATCGTGTTTTCATTATAGTTACCTTCCAACTCTGGCTGATGGTCTATTAAGGGCATCCCCCAGGGTCAAACGAGGGGAATGCACGAGAACATCCCAGAGAAGCAAACTAGGAGTGGCTTGTATGGTGGGTGATATGACTTGCTACTATAGGCTTGAATTATCTTCCTCCAATCGTTGGAGGTGCTCTTGCTACTACATAAATTGTTCCTCTTGTTGTGAAACTACCATAGCATGTGCGGCGAGTTGTGTGGTTTGGTTTATCACCAGCTCAGCTAATTCAATGATGGTCACTTTGTCGCTAGCAATTGCTTATGCCTTGGTTAGTAATGCTGGGAAAAAGGAAAAGAGAAAAACAAGGAAAGATGAGTGGTCTCTGAAAAATTTGTTATGGGTCCCTATGGGCGACACCAAATTATTTAACCAAGATCTGGTAAGGAAAGCTTTTACTTATTGGGTCACCAACAACATATGATTTCATAACAAATAGTATAAAAAAATAAGAAAGGATTATATGACTTGTAATGTGCAAGCCAATTAACAAAGCGTTGGTCCTTAAAAGAAAAATAAGAAATGAATCTGATGAGTGCCAGAGTACAAGATGTGATTGCTAAAGTGCATCTCTTGAACCCCATTATTTTCCCTTTATATTCACCCCTAGGTCTGTTTGTTGATATTTTCACAGATCGAGGAGGATGTGGTCATTCCTATCTTCATGGGGCTTGGAGCTTCTTCCAATTGATTGGTTTGACTAGTGGCCCATTTGGATGTGTTAGTTCCCTATGTGTTTTGTGTTAGTTCTCTATGTGTTTTGATGATAACTGACAATTGTAAACTTAATTTAAAGTTTGCCTTTAGTAAGTTGTAAAACTTACTGCTTAAGGCAAACTCGAGTTTTGGTAGCAAAACTCGAGTTTGGACTTGATAAGACAATGACTCAGTTTTTACAAAGAATGTCAAACTCCAGTTTGCTTAGGCAAACTCGAGTTTGCAGAGTTATAGAGAACAATCAAAGTTTACAAGAGTTGTAAACTCGAGTCTAAGTTTCGTAAACTCGAGTTTAGATCAAAGGTAGTGTCACTCGAATTTCAACTTGTTTTCAAACTCTACCTTTAATCTTGACAAACTCCAGTTTACAAGAAAGTTTAAGAACTAAAAAGTTTAAAGACTTGTAAACTCAAGTCTAGGTTATGTAGACTCGAGTTTGGCATAAACAGAGGCACTTGAGTTGTTTCTTATTTTCTAAACTCCAGTTTTGTTTTCAGAGACTCCAGTTTACACTTAACAGAAAGATTTCAAAGTTTCAAATTATACTGAAACTCGAGTCTAGATTCTGGAGACTCGAGTTTAGGACTATCTGAAAACACTCGAGTTCTTACATGATTTCTAAACTCCAGTTTTGAAAATGGAAACTCCAGTTTGAGCCTTCAAAGATATTTCAAAGTTTCAGTATTCACTGAAACTCGAGTTTGGGTTTTGGAGACTCGAGTTTAGCTCAAACAGAAAGCACTCGAGTAAATGCCTATTTTGAAAACTCCAGTTTGAAAAATGAGTTTACGATTATAGAGACATTTCAAAAGTTTCAGTTTACATTGAAACTCGAGTTTTGTATATCAAAACACGAGTCTGGACCATACAGAGAGCTATACAATATTTCAAGTTTTGTAAACTCCAGTCTGCATTTCTAAACTCCAATTTTGAAGCTATGAACTTGAACTTAAGATTTTCATAAAAGCTTCAAACTTGAGTCAGTCACTAAATGACTCGAGTTTAGGCATGTGTTCAAAACTTCATTCAAGGCCAACTCGCGACTTTCCTCTCTGTAAGAACCAAACTCGAGTCAGTCACTTATCAACTCGAGTTTAGGAAGTTTTCCAAAATAAGATACTCTCTGGATGAACTCCAAACTCGAGTCTGGTTTTGTAAACTCGAGTTTGTGATGCACAGATTTGTAAAACCAGATGGCGCCAAATTGCGAAAACCTTATGTTTGATGTTAAAACTTCATATCTTTAATTGCTACTGTCTCTAATGCTATTTAACCAGTTAGCTAGCAAGTTATAGATGATCTAATGAAGGAAACAGTGAAGATTCAGATTATTAGCTGTAAAGCAAGAGAGAGAATATGTTGTCTCTTAAAGTGCACCAACTTGGATTAAACAAATACAACTTTAGGTACAACTCACTCTAACATAGGGACATCAACATTATCTTCATATTATTTTTAAGTTCCAAATTGCAAGATTGTCTGCATCAGTTGGAACCAAAACAGATGAGTTCCATCAAGAATGTTTTGAGTGGATTCTCAACAGCTACATTTGAGAAAGTGCTCTTCCAACAGCCAAATTTGAAGTGCTCTTCCAACAGACATATTCTTCATTGAAAATGAACTTCAACTGCTATAAATACAATCCAGATTCAAAGAAGAAAGAGAGACAAGACACTTACAGTGAACTACATTAAAATTTCTGTATTCTTTCTTCTGTAACATATCTTGAGAGATTTGAACTTCAGTGTTTATCAATATCTGCTCTTAGAGAGAGTTTGTTTCTGTAAAATCACTTGTTCGTGATAATCTCAAGTCAGGGGACTTGGAGATTGGGAATATCAGTGTACAACTTGTAAGGGGGAGTGTATCCTAGTGAGAGGATAACTTTCGAGTACAGAGTGTGTAACTGATTGTGAGTGATAGTGGAAATCCCAGAGAGTCTGGGGACTGGACGTAGGTCAAGGAGTTAGACCGAACCAGTATAAATCTTGCTGTGTCTTATTCTTCTCTCACATTCTCTGCACTATTCTATTCCTGCGATTAATTTCTAGAATTGAGCAAAAGAATTTTTCAAATCCCCAATTCACCCCCCTCTTGGTGATTTGCTCTGGTTTTTCATTTTGATGATAACTGACAATTCTAAACTAAGAATTTGCTCTTTGTTGCTAATATTCAAAGAAAGGTAGAAGTTTGTTGACATTAATTTAATCCTTGTTATGTAAGTCAAACTCAAGCCTAACCTGTTAAACTCAAGTTCATATTTAACATACTGAAGGATAAGTGTTTTTGAACTTAGGAAAACTCGAGCCTCCTTTGATAAACTTGACCCTACTCGTGACAGAGAGTAAGTTTCATGATTTTATCTTAACTAAACTCGAGCCCATTATATTAAACTCAAGTCTACAGGTTACAGAGGGTAAAACAAGTTTGTCGCTCTTAGTTAAACTCGAGTTTGTCATAATATAAACTCAAGCCTATGCCTTACAAAGAGCATGTCGACATTTTGTGACTCAAGCATGTTTTTATTTAACTCAAGCTTAAGTCTTACAGAGAGTTCTCCATCAATTATTCATGTGAACAAACTCGAGCCTGCTAAGCTAACCTCGAGTTTGTCCCTTACAGAGAGCATTCAAATTATTTTGAAATATGAACTCGAACATGATTATGTAGACTCAAGCCTATCTCTAATATCAAAAGTGTTTGACTGGAGCAAACTCGAGCTTGGAACTTATAAACTCGAGTTTGGCTCAGACAGAGAGTTATCAAAGCTTGAGAAACGATTAGACTCAAGACTACATGATTTTGACTTAAGCCTAGCGGAACTCTGTTTTGCTAACGACATCTTCTATCTATTTGATTCTGACTTATGAGTTGATTTACTCATATATTAAGTTATGAATGCAATTAATGAAGAACCAAGAACGAGCCTGAAATTCTCCTCTATCCCAATGGTTCAGCTCAGGCCGTTATAGATCGTCCAGATCACTCTCCAACGGTCAAATAAGGTTTATGGAATGACATAAACACTGGAAGATCATATGTAACGTCTAAATCCAAGATTCTAGCTGAGAATTGAAAGAATAGAGAAAAATATGCAACTATCATATTCTAGAGATGAAGCTGAACATTGAAGAATAAAAGAGAAGAAAATGCAAAGGTTAGTTTCTCTGATCAAGCTATAAATACCCAGGAAGACTCATTGCATCGAAACACATAGAACTACAACTGATTACATTTTCGACTTTAGTCTTTGTTGTACATTCTATTATATTTAAACTTCAGTGTTTACTCATATCTGCTCTTTTTGAGAGTTTGTTTTTGAAAATCATTTGATTACTTGTTTGAGGGAACTCAAGGTTGTGGAACCTGTGAGTTGGGTCATTTGATTACTAAGTGTAAGGGGGAGCAAGTCTTAGGTGATTAGGATTTCTTGAGAGTTACATTGTTGTAATAAGAGAATATTCATAGTTGAAAAACCCAAAAGATATCTGAGGACTGGACGTAGGTCAAGGTTAGGACCGAACTAGTATATATTTTATGTGTCTAAGCTTTTCTTCCTTGCCTTCTTACATTCTGTTTTCAATCCAAAAACTTGAGTGTTTTCGAAAAGATTTTTAAAATACTCAATTCACCCCCCCTTTTGGTGATTTCTTCCATTTTAAGGATGGAATAAAAGGTAGGAATGAAAATGAAAAGAATGGAATTGAATGGAAAATATTTTGTTAATGCGTTTGGTTCACATTGGAAAAGAAAATGGATTGATATTAAAATTTTTGTTTAGTTGGAAGAAAATAGGTAGGAAAATGAGGCAAAATATCATTTTACCCTCAACCAAATTGCTCACAGTACCACACACTCAAGTGTTATAGAGTTGGAATCCAAGAGGCACAATGATTATGCCTAATAGTCCTTGCCTCCATCCTAACTCTAAGTCACCATCTCGATTGGTTGTCTTCATCGGTTGAAAGCTAAGGGGGTAAATTTGTCTTCAACATTTTTTTAAGGTTGTTGGAAAATGGGTTCCCACCAAAATTATTGGGAAGCAATTTTCCCATGTTTAAAGGAAAATTTGCAGTTGCCGGAAATTATTTTCTTGAGAAAATGGGAAACCAAATATCGCTGTCGACTAGAAAATCTGATTTTCCATTTCCTTCCTCTGATTTTCAGTGAACCAAACAGGCCCTAAGCATTTTGTCAAGAGATGTGGGCTCAATCAAGATCTAGATCCTATTAGGCTTCCAATAGTTTCACCTCTCCTTGGGTCAGAACTTTCTTACCGGGCTCACCTTGTACGTAGGCCTAATACACTATATGTACATACATACATACATACATACATACATACATACATGTATGTATATCACATGTCATTAACAATGAAAAGTATATAATCTATGTCATGGTAAATTGTTTAAATATGAGAGAATGGCCATCAACGCGAGATTCCGACAAACATGGTTGTCCATAAAGCAACTCTTGATCTCATCCCAATTTTTGTCACTCACCACATACCTCTTTTAATAGTTGTGGAAATCCCACGTCTTACTACTCCTTGTGCCCTTTCTTTGACACCTTCAATTTTGTTGATTATCAACAGTGCCAAGTTGGTGAACAGGATGAGCCCTATAATCAACAAGAAGAGGAAGGTCATGAACAGTTAGATATAAAGAACTAGACTGATTCTACACAAAGAGCCTGCACTACCCAGCATGGATACGACGATAACAAAAATGCCACGGAATAAGAGCGGCAACCTTCTAAATCTGTAATAGAGATCATGAAGAAGATTATTTTAAGGGATTTGACCTCATTTAGGATTTGTTAAAATTACTAACTCAATTTAGAATTTGGGCAATTGAATTGTCTTTTCTAAGGATTTTCTCAAAAAAATTATGATTGATTATTATGTACATTGTTTTTTTTTTTTTTGATAACATGATTATGTATATATTTTTAATTTAGTTTCAATGACACTAACTTTCTAACTGTATGTGAATATCGGAAATGGTTTATATTATATAAATGTTTTTCTATAATAAGCTATTTTCTTAAAATAAAGTTGTGTTTTATACTTTAAGCGAAATTAAACTATACACATCGAAATTGATTCTATTATCTCAGAAAAAGAGATTACGCTGATAAATGATTTGCTCCTATAATTCCAAAGATGAAATCCCAACAATTTCCCACATGCTCACACGCGTATAAAAAAGGCTTTTAAGACTGGACAAATGAGGCCCCATAAGACCGGATCCATGACCGGTCTCGTTCCAGGCAGTCTTAAAAGTCTGTAACTTTTAAGACCGGACGCGAACCGGTCATAAATATATATTTCAAAACCAAACATTAAAAAACAATAGGTCTTAAAAATCATACTATATAGACCTGATATATATATTTTGTTAGGTCTTAAAGCAAAACTTTTAGGACCGAACAAATAAAACGACCGATCTTAAAAATATAACTTTTAAGACTGGACAACAGAACATCTTGTCTAAAACTTCTCACCTGTAAGACTAGACAAACAAATTAAACAAAAATTTGAGGACCAGACATATAAAATGGCTGGTCTTAAAAATATGACTTTTAAAACCAGACAAAAGAATATCCGGTCTAAAACTTCTCACCTATAAGATCGAACAAACAAATACATCGGTCTCACAAAACCGAAAATTAAGACCTTACAATTACATACTCCGGTCTTAAAAATAAGACTTTTAAGACCGGACTAAAATATTCATCCGGTCGTATAAGTTAGCCTTTTTAGGCCGGTTTATTAGGACTTGTAAAACCGTACAGAAAAACGTCCGCTCTAAAAATTTTAACTTTTAAGACTAGACTAGTAAATACACCGGTCTTAAAAGTGGAATTTTCCTCTGTCCTACTTCCTAATCATACCACATCCGCCTCCCAATCCAACATCTAAAAGATAGTACTCTAAGCTACAAGCTAGCTATATATATATATATATATATATATATATATATATATATATATATATATGAACAATCTATTATAAATTACTATAATTAAATAGGAAATTGATACAAATATTATTTACTTGGCCATGAGTTATATTGTGGCATCTTAATAAATATATATACGATTACAGTACACACCTATTAAATGAATAATATACAATACAATAAGTTACAAAGACTGTACATCACCTAAATGAACATATACATGCCAATTCACCTTGTCTTCATCAGATTCCCGATTCTCACCCAATAACAACATAACTAACATTCCTCTTCTTTTGTAACAAGCCCCTTTCGATCGTATCCTGCCAAAAATATAAAAGCAAGAAGAAAAGCTTCACAGTCAGTTGCATTGTTTAAGAACATAATTAAGAATGAATATATTTAAAACCTTAAAGTTTTCAAAGAATTCTGCATATAAATATTACCTATGAATTGTCTCTTTTATAAAGGGATATCCTTCCATATCCCTTCATGATGATCATTTCTTATTCCGGGTTCATTATCCACTTCATCTTCTTCATTCATGATCAGTAGACCTCTTGAAAAAGGAGCACTCTCAGGAAGATCATAATTTGAATGAATTTCCTCATCAATATCAATGACCCTTTTTCCATGGAGAGCTACAAACCACATTTTATTTTGTTGATCGATGATATAGAACACTTGTTTCGCCTAGTCTGCTATAATAAAAGGTTTATCTCCAAAACTTCTACTATTAATGTCGACTAATGTAAATCTTAGCTAATCAATCTGAACACAATTATTGACATTAACCCACTTACATTTGAAAATAGGAAATTTAATTTTAACATAGTCAACCTCCCAAATCTCATCAATAACCTCATAATAAGACATGACTATCAATTTAGGCCTCTAGTCTTTCGTACTGAAGAAATGCATAGATTCAGCTTTTACATAACACCACTGTTCTGGACGATGCTCATATCATCTAGGGACTGCGTATAAAATGCATAACCATTGATCACATACAAATTCCAATTCATGACATCAACCTCATGACCATATTGAAAGTGGAAGAAATCACCAAGAGGGGGTGAATTTGGGATTTTAAAAATTCTTTTCAACTCTTAAAAAAATAAAGCTTAAGAAATGAATAATGAAAGAGTAGAGAAAGAAAAGCTCAGACACACAGGATTTATACTGGTTCAGTCTTAACTTTGACCTACGTCCAGTCCCCAGATACCTTCTGGGTGTTTCCACTAGTTCAACAGGTTTTTAACTACAACAATGAAGACAAGACACAATCCTAATCACCTAGGACTTGCTCCCCCTTACACCTTGTAATTTAAACAACCCAACTCACAAGTTCCACAACCTTGAGTTTACACAACCAAATACTTTAAAAGAATTTCAATCTCTCAAAAGAGTGAATATTGATAATCACTGAAGAACAGATAAAAGAATCACAATACAGACTCAAAAATGCAAATGTGTTCAAGTGTAGCTTCGTTGTGTCTTTCTCTGTGTCTTCATAGCCTTTTATAGCCTAGCTAGATGAGCTAGCCGTTGCAATATCTTCTCCAACGTTCAGCTGTAAATCTGGGAAATGACAGTTGCATATTTTGCTCTGTTCTTTTAATTCTTTGCTGAAATCCTGGAATGTGTTGTTGTAAAACGTCTTCTAGATTTTTAGTCATTCCATAATCTTAATTTGACCGTTTGAGATGATCTTGATGTGTTACAACGGTCTGAACTGAACATTTGGGATAAGGGAGAAGAATCAGCCCTGTTCTTGGTTCTTCATTAAATGCACTTATGCTGGATCTTGATTTCACCTTGATCTTGTGATGAACCTGTCTGAAATTTATCAAAAAATTGATCAATAATGTTAGGAATAATAATACAATAAGATATGATAATTTCATATTAACCCATAATGATTTCGCAGATTGATTCAATCTGGTTTTTCAAAATCTCTGATTCAAACTCGAGTTTATAATCCTAGACTCGAGTTTGAGGTTCATCCAGAAGACATGACTATTGAGCATTGGTCTAAACTGGCAGTTTGCAAAAGCTAACTCGAGTTTAGTTCTTACAGAGAAGAAAGTGGCGATTTGGTCTTGAATGGGATTTTGAACACATGGCTAAACTCGAGTCATTTAGTGACTGACTTGAGTTTGAAGCTTTTATGAAAATCTTAATTTTAAGTTCACAGCTTCAAAACTGGAGTTTAGAACTGCAGACTGGAGTTTACAAGACCTGAAATATTGTATAGCTCTCTATATGATCCAGACTCGAGTTTTGATATCCAAAACTCGAGTTTCAGTGAAAACTGAAACTTTTGAAATATCTCCATAAGTGTAAACTGGAGTTTCCATTTTCCAAACTGGAGTTTTCAAATCAGTCATTTACTCGAGTGTTTTTTGTTTGAGCTAAACTCGAGTCACCAAAATCTTGACTCGAGTTTCAGTGTTAACTGAAACATTTGAAACATCTTTGAGGGCTCAAACTGGAGTTTTCGTTTTCAAAACTGGAGTTTACAAAATAAACAAGAGCTCGAGTGTCTCTGTTATAACCCAGACTCGAGTCTTCTACGTCTAGACTCGAGTTTTAGTTGAAAACTTTAAACTTGAAGACTTTTGTATTTGGTAAATTGGAGTTTGTGGATATGAAACTGGAGTTTTGAAATCTTGATAAAGCATTAACGCTTCTGTTTGATCCTAAACTTGAGTTTCCAAAACATAGACTCGAGTTTACAGTTCTTAAGAATTTTGATTGCTTTCTATGTAATGCAAACTTGAGTTTGTCTTACACAAACTGGAGTTTGGCCAGCTTTGTAAAAATTGAGCTTCTGTCTGTCAAGTCCAAACTCGAGTTTTGTTATCTAGACTCGAGTTTGCTTTGAACAGTAAGTTTTACAACTTACCAAAGACAAACTTCAAATTTAGTTTACAATTGTCAGTTATCATCAAAACACATAGAGAACTAACACATATGCTAACCATTTTATTGTATCAAAAACACATTCATCTCCCTCAACCTTTTGTTTTAACCAGTTTGCAAAAGTTCTGTTATGCTCCCTAATTAGCCTTTGTTCAGTCATTCAATGATTTTCTTTCCTCACAACTTCTTTATGTGCATCTATGCTGGCTTAAACTTCATCAACATTATTCAATATGTATAAGTAGACTTGAGACAATTTATCAGGATCCACACTCTTTACTGAAGCTCCTTGTCTACCCTCTTTAGCATGTTGATGTTTAAGAAGCCCAATATGTCTTACTTTGGCCAAATAATTTTGACGAAATTCTATGGCTTCTTCAGATACATTTTTCTAAACAATTGATGCTTCTGGTCGGTAAGCGCTCTTCACATACCCTTTTAGGAATTTCATAGATCTTTCAATTAGGTTCATCCATCGTTAATGGATAGGGCCGCACAACTTTATCTCCCTCACTAGATGAACCATGATGTCAAAAAATGTAGGAAGAAAAAGCTTCTCAAGCTGGCACAATATCAGATATCCTTCATTTTCCAATTCATTCAATTTTTCAATCTCAAAAACTTTCATACAAACCACATTGAAGAAGAAACAAAGTCTAGTCAAAATGTATCAAAAATCATACTCAGCAATGGCTCAAATAGCTATTAGGAGTAGTTGTTGCATTAAGACATGACAATCATGAGACTTTTGGCCTATTAATTTCAAGTCCTTCATCGATACAAGCCTCTTAAAATTAGAAGAATACCCCAAGAGAACTTTTGTGCCATGTAAACACTCAAAAAAACTTATTTTCTCATCCTCAGACAAAGTATGAGAAGCCAAGGGACAATAAGTTCTCTTACCATATGACCTTGGATGTAAGTCTTCGTGTATTCTCATTGCTTGCAAATCCAATCTTGTCTTCACACCATCCTTGGAACTACCTTGTATGTTTAGAAGTGTGCCAACAATACTATCACATACGTTTTCTCCACATGCATGACATCAATACAGTGTCTCACATCAAGATTGAGCCAATGTGGAAGATCAAAGAATACAGATCTCTTTTTCCATATATTTATTTCTTTTCTACTCTTTGCAGTCTTTCCGAAGATAACATTGATATTTTTCACCTTTTCATAAACTTGATCCCTAGTCAATGCCACCAGAGCATCTTCATACTCTTGGCCACCAAAAAAGGCTTTCTTTAATTGACAATATAGGTGACCCGGTCTAAGAAATCTCCTATGTCCAAGATAAACCGTCTTTCTTCCATATTGAAGTTGATGGTAGCAAGTGCCTTCCTCACAAATTGGACATGCTTTATGGCTTTTTACACTATGCCTTGTAAGTTACCATATGCTGGAAATTCGTTTATAGTACAGAATATCATGGCTCGCAATTTAAAAACCTCCTTTTTGAAAAAGTCAAACACATCAAACCTTCTTCCCACAACTCCTTCAAGTCTTCAATCAAGGGCTCAAGGTAAACACATAGACAACATGATTTACTTTCATTTCATGCATAACATAATGTAGATTTTGTTGGTAAAAAAATTCGTCCTTCAAATTTGTCAATGGACAGTTGGACACCCCTTTTGTGTTTGTATAGCAAAGGGCGCCCATTTGAATTAGGGAGGCGGGGGGGAATTACATTTAAGGACATGAATTCAATACAAATTGCTAAATTGTAAAAAATTATCCTAACATTTCAGTCAGTTGCATAAAAATCCTGCCATTTCAAAGTTTAAATTTAACTTCGACATTTTATTTTTTTAACCATTAATATCTTCTTGTTAGGTGATCATTATCTTTTTTAGAGAAAAATGTCATATCAGATTATGAGAAAACATGTGGCATCCAGTGTAAAATACCAATTTCATAAAAATCTCATGAACTTTAAATAGTTGCATAAAACCACATGAATTTTGATCGGTTATAAATAACCCCTAACATCTCAAAATTTAAATTTAACCCCCTTAAAATTTTTAATTTATAATATGAAACCACATGTAGTTACTTTTATCATTTTAATAAATTTATTAAGATTTTTATTATCATTTTCCAATTAAAATAGTTCTTTTGTATGGAAAAACTTAGAAAAATATTTTAAAAAATATAAAAGTAAACGTTGAACCTCTTATTCAAAAAAAAAATGCATTATGAATTAAAAATAATGAGGGAAAATGGTATTCCCTAACACAAATGTAATATTTAAAGTATTAATACAAATGATGGTATTTTTATACTATCAATACTCAATTATCCTAAGAAAATAAGTAAATGTTATGTAAATGATGATATTTTTATTTTTATATTTTTTAAATATTATTGTTCTAGTTTGTGATATACAAGAAAAATACTTTAACTGACAAATGATAGTAAAAAAAAATTAGTAAATTTATTAAAATGGTAAAAGTAACAACATGAGGTTTAATATTATAAATAAAAAATTTTTAAGGGAGTTAAATTTAAATTTTGAAATATCGAGTGAGTTATTTGAATAATAATTTACTAAATGAAATAACTTCCACCTCATCATTTTATCTCCACCTAACCATTCCTCTCCTCTCCCTCTCTCCTGAAAGAAGTGATGAGATGAGATGAGATAAAGGGCTTGGAGGAAATTAATTTTATTTTCCAGGTTAGCAAATTATTATTCAAAATTGGAGAAATACTAACATACTACAAGAGTACCATATTATCTGAACTTTTTTCCAAGGTTCTGAAAACTAGACAGGTCATTGAACCGATGAAACTAGTGGGTTAAGAGTCAATGAGTCAGATCGGAGTCAACCCAGTATTAATTAAAAAAATATAATTTAATTAGAATAAGTAAAAATATTTATATTTTAATAATAAAAAATATTTTGTGTAAATATGGGAAAATGTGTAATATGGGAAGATATGTCATAATATATTTATTTGTTTTAAAAAAGAGATCACAACTCTTGGAAAGCAAAAACTTAGAGATATTTCTCTTCACAGGTCATGGGTTTATGATTTTGAAGCCAATATAGAATATAGCCTTGTTGATGTAATGAATAGAGGAAAGCAAGTTGTCAGATATGATATCAATTACCAATTGTTTGGCTTTACAAGCTCAAAGACATGAGCACTACAACCTTAAGCCCTCCAATATTCGACATACTTTATGTCTCTGTCATAATATTATCTTGCTGCCGCTTGTGAACACAGAGAAGAAGATCCATCCTTGGCGGCGAGTAGAGTAAGTGTAACATCTCAAATTGTGGGATTTGAAATTTTAAATATTATATGGAAATTATTGTGAAATTTTCCCTATGAATAATTATGAAGTTAATTATCATAATATTTAAGGTATGTTTTCCTATAAATTAAAGGCAATCTAGTTAGGAATAAATATTAGCCAGAATATTTTAGAGATGATATTTTAAGGCCTAGGAAAATTAATTGGGGGAAAAAATCCCTACATTAAATTAAGGATTTAATTTTAGTATTTAATTTCAAATAAATGAATAAACTACCTAAATTTCAATAAGCCACATGGTCCTATGCATAAAATCAATCCTCTATTTCTTCATCATATTCTACTCATTTGCATTATTCCATTTCTCACTTTTAGATGGTCAAACACGTGACCAACCCACTTCTTATAGACCTAATTCATTTAAAATATTCATTCTTCTAGCCATCACGTGAACCAAAAAAAAAAAGAGCACATATGTATATATATATCAACCAACAGATTTCCTCTCTGCACAACCACATCATTCAATAGATATACCCCCTCCAAATTGCAGTCCAGCCTATCATTCTCTTCGGCCCAACAACACGTGATAACCCATATGCTTAAATAAACTAATGCAATTTATTATAAAATTTAGAATATGCTCTCTGTTCCGGAAAACCGCAACGTTCCCTCCTCAAAAGAGGAAGATGATTTGTTATCAAGAAGCTCAAAGAAGATCAAGAACACGGGTGCTGAAGCGGAAAGGGAGGTTTTACAGGGTCCATGGCCAAAGCTGGGAGGGCACTTTTCATTATGCACTGAAGGAGGTCTGTCCTTTGCAGATAAGTTAAAAGGGGTGGATAGGTAGGATGATAGCATGATTCATGATAAGGAGGAGAACCTATCAGATGACTCCCTCTTGGACCATGGCCAGTAAGAGCCTGACCATGAGTGTAATGACTGGAGATGTACAATATCAGAGTGTGAATCCAGGAATTTCCCAACCTTCCACTTCTCCAAAAAGATGAAGCAGCAACTCTATAAAGCCTGGGGAAAGCTGTGATCGTGAAGTTGTTAGGGTATTGGCTTTAGGGCCTTGGAGAAGAGGTTACAGGCAATGTGGGCGAAGAGAGGGGTCTTTAACTTGATTAATGTTGGGCATGGGTATTTTGTGGTGAAGTTTACTAATCAAGAGGACTACATGAATGCACTTACTGAGGGCCCTTGGATGGTATATGATCACTACTTAATAGTGAAACCCTAGGAAGCAAACTTTAAACTGGATAAAGATGAGATTGAAAAAGCAGCAATTTGGGTTAGGATTCCTCGAATGCCATTGGAGTATTATGATGAAGATGCTCTAACGGTGATCAGTAATAGGATTGGGAAAACGTTGAAAGTGGATATGATTACCTCATGTCAACTACGTGGACATTTTGCAAGAATTTGTGTAGTAGTAGAACTGGGAAAGCAGATGATGCAGGGATTTTATTTAGATGGAGAGGAGTTCTTTATAGAATATGAAGGCTTACATCTTCTATGCACCATGTGTGGTATTTATGGACATAGAGGTGAGGTCTATCCTCAACGGAAGGCGGCAAATGAGGAGGTGCAACAAGCTCAGGTGGGAGGGTTAAACGCAGATGGAGGGGAACCTCAAGAAAAACCAGCTGAGAAGCAAAAAAGGATTGTTCAGAAGGCGCGTCGACCGAGGATTCAAAAAGAGAAGGTGGTTAACTTGCAAAACATCAGCTAGGGGGTTTGAGGTATGGTGTTTTGGCGGAGGAGTCAAGGGCAGTTAAGGAGGCCGAGAATAGGGGGAAGGAAGGAGCCCAGGAGGGGGTGGTACCCGAGGTGCTGGAGACAGGGAAAGGGGTGCAGATGATGTACGGGGGAGGAAAAGGAGGGTCAAAAAAAAGGAATGGCGGTGGGACTAAAGGAAAGAATCAATCAAATGTGTTGGAAGTAGTGGAGAGAGAGAATGATAGCCTAGTGCATAGGAATAGAAGGGTTGAAAAGAGAGCTAGAGAAGTGTCAGCGGTAGTAGGAAACGAGGTTCTCATGATAACGATGGGCGATGGGGAGGATGTTGTGAATAAGATGCGAATGAGCCCTGCATTAGTTAAGGAGCGGGAGGATCTGGTTCGTTTGGATTCTTCGGTGGTTGAACCTGGGGGAATGGGGGATGAAGGTAGTGGGCCATCCAAATCTATTGGGCCAGCTGAAGTTGTTGGGCTGATGGAGGAAAATATGGGCCAGTTAGATGAAAAGGGGGAGGAGTTTATGGAAGCGTGTGGGGACCTAGACATCTCGATGGTTCCCGAGACGCAATTCTCATAGGCAACCAGATAAGTAGGCCTGGCTTGTGTTATTGGTTTTGGCTTTTAAATATTTATTTTTTATGTTTAAAGCTATGTACTGGAACACAAGAGGCTCATGTGATGTGGTCCTTTTCAGAAACCTCAAAGCAATTATCGATGGAGCTAGACCCAGCATGATTGTTTTAGCTGACACTAGAATCTCCGATGAAGCGCGATTGCGGCATCTTCTTCGTCTGGGGTATGATTCAATAAAATTGGCTCCCAGCTTTGGAAGATCAGGTGGAGTTGCTATGTTGTGGAATTCCGCTAAGGTTTCGATTTCGATAATAAAGGAGGATCGTCAATTTTTGCACTGTAGCTGTAAGGTGAGTAGTCTCCACGATTTTCTTCTCACCGCCGTGTATGCTATTCCACACTCAGACCTAAGGTCTGGGTTATGGGAAAATTTATTTAATGTATCTTATGGATTGGTATCGCCATGGGTTGTGTGGGGGGATTTGAATGATATTCTCTTGCCATCATAAAGGGTGGGGGGGAGAAGTTGTAATTTGCAAAGGATCAGGTGGTTTCAGGATAAGGTGGCTACTTGTGGTTTGAATGACCTTGGGCCGTCGAGGCCAAAGTTTACATGGAAAGGGCCCAAGCTGAGAGGATGTAGGAGGTTGTTCGAACGATTAGACAGGGCATTAGTGAATCAAGCTTTTTTGTCAGTAATGCAAGAGTGTGCAGTAACGGTAATGCCAAGAACGGGGTTCTCCGATCATAACCCACTTCTCCTGTCTTTAGGGAGGAGGGCGAATGGAGGATACAAGAAACCTTTCCGATTCGAGGCCATATGGTTGAGACATAACCCACTTCTCCTGTCTTTGGGGAGGAGGGCGAATGGAGGATACAAGAAACCTTTCCAATTCGAGGCCATATGGTTGAGACATGAGAATTTTGGGGATTTTCTTAAGAATCAGTAAGGTGGTAGTGGGGATCTTGATGGAAGGCTAGGAAGGGTCTGTGATCAAATTCCACAATGGAACAAGAATGTTTTTAGGATGGTAGAACAGAAGAAAAAGGAGCTTATTGCTAGATTGAGAGGAATTCAACAATCTTCGGCATACCCCTACTCAAGGTTCTTGTGCAATTTGGAGGAACAACTTCATTATCAACTGAATGAAGTCTTAAAGGCTGAGGAAATTAAGTGGTTCCAGAAGTCACGAGCTGAATGGATAGTGCAAGGGGATAGGAATACAAAGTATTATCATCTGAAGACTAGTGTGAAGAGAACGCGTAATAGAGTTGTGCCTCTTCAAGATGAGTCTGGTGGATGGTTACAGGAAGAAGAAGATATAAGAAGATTGGTAGTTAACTTCTTTAAGAATCTTTACAAAGATGTTCAGCAAGGTGGTGAGAATTTGGTTACAGAAAGGAGTTTTCTTGTAATTGATAAGACTAGAATGGAGGCTCTGGTTGAGGTTCTGCAGAAGGAAGAAATTCATGGAGCTATCAAGGCAATGGGGCTGTATAAGGCTCCTGGTGTGGATGGCTTTCCACCTATCTTCTATCAGAGGAATTGGGAGGTAGTAGGACCATCTCTATGTAGCTTTGTGCAAGGGATATTTTCGGGGAAGGGAGGATTGGAGCTTGCTAATCGTACTTTAATTTCTCTAATACCAAAGATTGACTCACCGCAGAGGGTAGCTCATTTCAGGCCAATCTCTCTCTGTATTGTGCATTATAAATGTGTTACAAAAATTCTCGCTGTGAGGATGACGAGTATTATGGATCGGCTGATATCTCCGATCCAAGCGAGTTTTATTCCTGGGCGCCATGTACAGGATAATATTATTCTGGGTCAGGAAATTATGCATAAGATGAAGAGAGCGAGAGGGAGGAAAGGTTATTTGGCAATAAAGATTGACTTAGAGAAAGCCTATGATAGAGTTAAATGGTCATTTCTGCGGCAGGTACTATATGAGGCCGAATTTGAAGATAGATTAGTCAATCTTTTAATGAATTGTGTCACTGGTACTTTCTTTAATGTCCTATGAAATGGCTCGGAAACAGAAGAATTCAAGCCAAGTAGGGGGTTAAGACAGGGAGATCCTATATCCCCGTTTCTCTTTATTTTGTGTATGGATAAGCTATCTCACATTATATGTGATGCGGTGGAGTCTAAGAGATGGAAGCCAATCTTCATGACAAAGGAGGGTCCAGCAATATCGCACTTAATGTTTGCGGATGACCTCCTTCTCTTTGGGGATGCCACAGAGTAGCAAGCTGAATGTATGATGTCTGCTTTGAACCAATTTTGTGAAGCGTCGAGGGTGAAAGTAAGCGTGGAGAAATCTTCGGTTTTCTTTTCGCCGAAGGTAGCTCTGGGGTTGAAAGGGAAGATAAAAGGCATTACGAGCATGAAAATTAATTGTGAAATAGGAAAATACTTGGGATTTCCTCTTTCTAAACAAAGGAGTAACAAGGATACTTTCCAGTATATAGTGGATCGGGTGAAACAAAAACTCTCAGCATGGAAGGTAAATTGCTTATCAACTGCAGGGAGAATTACTCTTGCTAAACCTGTTATTGCTTCTGTTCCGATATATCCAATGCAGGTAACTAAGCTTCCAACCAGCGTTTGTGCTGAGGTGGAGCGCTGCCAGCAAAACTTTATTTGGGGAAATACAGATGCAAGGAGGGGGTTCCATCCGGTGGGGTGGGATATGATTACTCAACCGAAGCAATATGGTGGTATTGGTTTCAAGAAGCTAGGATTAGTGAATAGAGCCTTTGGGGCTAAAATTGCCTGGTCGCTAATTCAGGGAAGTAATGGTTTGTGGGCAGAAACCTTAGATAAAAGGTACATGCTGAGGAGTGATTCATCTTTATTGAATGTTTAGCCATCGGATTCTAGTCTATGGAAGTTTGTATGTGACCAAAAGGACATAGTAGAGGCTGGAATTAGGTGGCAGGTGAGAAATGGGCAATCAGTTCTTTTTTTCCTGGACCGTTGGTTACTGCAGAATGACCTGGTTATGACAGCTTGTATCCAACCCTTGTCAGCTGAGGAGAGGGAGAGTAAGGTCGCTGATTGGGTCTGTTATGGAACTTGGGACTTTAATAGATTAGCAAATATAGTCTTTGGTGAAATCATTAAGAGGTTGATGGCAGATCTTCCACCATTTTGGGAGGCAGGGGATGATGTTATGATCTGGAATGAGAGTTGTCATGGGGGATTTACAATCAACAGTGCATATTATTTGATAGAAAAGCCTTCGTATAGATGTATTTGGAAATGGAAAGGGTTAGAAAGGATTCGAGTTTTTCTTTGGATGGCTGTACAAAACAGGCTCCCGACCATTGCGAGGAGGTGTCAATGGTCAGGAATGACATCTACATGCAGTCACTGTAATGCTGGAGTGGAGGATGAACTTCATATATTTAGGGACTGTTCCTATGCGAGGCAGATATGGCTTCATCTGGTGAGTCCTACGAAACTATCATTCTTCTTTTCCTGTAATCTGAAAAATTGGTTCCTTAATAATCTGACCGAAGGAATGGAGGGTTATAGATTTGAGGATTGGAAGCTTCTATGGGGGGTAACCACGTGGTTATTGTGGCTATGGAGGAATAATTGCGTGTTTAATGATAATTTCCAAAAACCTCATAATCCTTTAGGTGTTATTAGGAGAACATGGAAGTCATATTGTGAGTGTATGGATACACCGCTGGTGAGTGAGGCTGCAGTTACATTGGGGAATAACAAATGGGTTCCTCCACCTGTGGGATGGGTAAAACTGAACATAGATGGGGTGGTTTCCGTGGTTACTGCTGCAGCAGGTTGTGGTGGAGTTATAAGGAGTGATAAAGGTGAGTGGGTAGCTGGATTTTCGAGAATGCTAGGTCTGTGTACTGCTTATGAAGCTGAGGAGTGGGGTTTATTGTGGGGTTTGAGATTTGCAAGGGATGAAGGCTTTAGGAGGGTTCTGGTTGAGTCTGATTCGAAGGTGTTAGTGGATAAAGTTCTCCAGGGAGAAAGGGAACCGAGGCATAGTTTGGTTCTTCTGCAGATTCGTCATCTACTTAATGAAGATTGGGATGTTAAGTTGCAATTCATTCCTCGTGCCCAAAATGCATTAGCTGATGGGTTGGCCAAAGAGGGCCTATCTGTTTCTTCGTCTTGGGTTTTTTGTCCAATCAACCTTAGACATGTGCTCTTAAGTGATTGTATGGGACTTGCTCCCTTTTCTAATTCTTCTAATATATAGTGGCTTATGCCCCTCTTTTTATCAAAAAAAAACTAATGCAATTTATTTACCAAAAATAAAAAAACTAATGCAATTCAGTCTCATTGAAACTTAACAGCAAATACATCAGTGAATTACCACAGCGTTGATTACGGAAGCACAGAAAAAAGAAGAGAGAAGACAGAAATCTCAACAGCATTCATGCGGTCTCGGCAGAAGAGAACCATGCTTCTTGATCTCCACCCCACCTTCCCATTCCTCCCTATATCACCAGACTCCAACAAGCAACCTCAGACAACAACAAAATATCTCAAACAAGCAACGTGCCCTCTGGTTCTTCTTCTTGGACCATTAGTTTCTTCTCAAACTAGACCCTCTGTTCATTATTTAACCACTGTTCCTTGGCTCTTCCATTCACGTTGTCTAAACTAACCAAGAGAGAGAGACAAAGAGAGATGCAAACTAAAACTCTTACTTTGCTTGTGCAATTAGAAAACGGGGGAGAAAGAGAGCCATGAAACTCCATCATTCAAGCTTGAAATGTGAGGTAAATCGTTGGACCTCTCCTTCCTTTCATTTTCATCACTTTCCCATAGTCAGTTGAAGTTTTACATTGAGGAACTGAAAACCATGAGTTGCTAAAACCTGAAAATGAAAAATAGGGGGTGTAGGTCCCGTTGAGATTTTGTCTCTGTTTTATGGAGTAGAAGTATAGGTGAACATTCAACTGCTAAAGTAAAATCGTGCATGAATAGTGCCATGCTGTGTCACTATAGCAACTAAATGGGATGTTCATGTGTATTTTGCTAACTGTAACGTTAATCTTTAACTAAGCCAAAACCATGGTTAACCTTAGTTTTTTTTACATGAAATTTTAGCAGTAAATAGAGCACATATTAAGCTTCAAAACTAGCTAAAGAACAGCCAAAACCGACTTCTAGAATGGGAGCAATGATTTTTCAAAGTTGAGCTATAAACACTGAAACTTTCTGTGTTAAAAAATGATCATTTATTTTCAGGCCCCAGTTTGGAATAGAAAACTCTAGTATTTTTCTATGAAAATTTTACAGGAGATAGTACGCTCCTTAATTTTTAAAATGAGCTTTGGTTCATCTCAAATGGAGGTCTACAACTCCAGTTATGATTTTTGGAAGTTCAGTTACAAAATAGGAAACATTTTTTTTACTACTTATGGAGTGGTAAAATGACGTGGCATTTCAGGATAGGTAAACAAACTTCAAAAATTATGAAATTTTACAGATAAGCTTTAATTTGATAGGTAATTCGTTACATTTTAATAAGTATACAAAAAGTTATAAATTTTAGAAAATTGGTTACAATTCTACGACTTTTTCTGAACAGTGGATACATTTTCAAAATCTGGGAATGAATGGAATATGATACAATTTTGAAATCAATTTTCCAAGAAACTAGACTTAATTAGGAGTTCATAGATTTCAGAACCACCTAAATCCGATGCCTAAAACTCCAGATATGAATCTTTGAAGTTGGACTATGAAAACTGGTAAGTTTTTTTTCTCAGTTTGGACAGAGCTTATATTTTCGAAATTTGGGAATTTTTCTTAGCCATAAATCAATTGGATGACTTTAATTTATGAAAATAGACTTATCAAGGATTAAAAGAAATTGGAATCACTCCATTCGGAACTGTATAAACCAAGTTATGAATTTTCCAAATACCCATGGAAATTAAAGGTCAATTTTTGATAAGTCTTAGGATAGTCACCTAATTTGCTAATTGTGCTTAACCTTCAAAGTAAAAGTTTCAGGGATAAATTGAAAGGTTAAATGGCTGAGATGATATTTATTCCATAATGAATAGTATCTAATTAAATAAGTTCTAATTGGCATACATTCCTAGTCAGAAGGAAAATAAACATTCATTTTCCCTGGTTCTAAAGGTATGATTATTGTCCTTAGGGCCAAAAGGAAAAGGAATGAACTTCAAGCACTCCAAATTTATTATTAAAATTTGTATATTTTTAATGTGTAGAGTTTTAAAGAGTTATTAATGGTTAGTAAATTGGTTGTAGTAGATTGATTTTGACGTGTGTTGAGCTCTTGGATTAGGAGCAGAGTGATAATAATTAGTTTTGGCGAGAGGTAACCACTTTCCACTTGTTATGCATGTTGATATGTTGTTTGTGAGTATTTTGTGAAATAATTATGAATATTTTAATATAAATTTTCTTGTGGAACCTTATAATTTCAATTATGAAATATATGCATATATTTATTTATGTATAAGATCATATAAAAAAAATTATGTATAAGAATTGGAATTGAGATATTATGATATGGTTATGAGAATTGTTTAAATTGCATAATATAAATGTGAAAATCTTGGAAAAACTTTTATTGAGTTAATTATTATGATAATTATGGAAATTGTTGAATTGGGAAGAAATAGAGTAGTTATTCCACCACATGGTGGGTCCTACATTGGTGCACAATGGTTGGCTTTCTCTTGTCAATGAGGGACTGACACACTAGTTCAAGAGGGCTTACAACAACCCGTTAGTTCAATGAGGAGAAATGACCCATGGTCTAGAACATGTGCTCTCAGGATTTTGGCTGGTCCTCATCATATGACCAGTGATCTTTTGAGTAACTAGTAACATTGATGTAACTTAGCCCATGGGTCTAGTTGGAGAAAATAAGATGGATCGGTTGGAGTAATGGGAGGCATCTTGGGAATTGTCTTAATGAGAAATTGTGATACATAATTTATGACACTTCAATTATGATATAAGAATATTGGTGAAATGTATTTTTAATATTTGATTATATAAATTGTTCCACTTAGCACTTCACTAGCATATATTAGTATTCGTAATAAGTTAGATTAATGGTTAGCACATTTTTTAGGTGATAGCTCCCGTCTGAGTCCACCAAGGAAGACCTCAAAAGCTTAGACTACTCTGCTAAAAGTAGTGCTTCTGTCTCTTTTGGTCTGTGCTAGATGATTGTATATTGCCATATTAAGGCTCATTCTGCATACTTTGGCAAGATTTGGATATTTCGTTAAATGTTGAAGCACTATGAAGTTACTAATCTGAATAATATTTAGTTATTTTGTTAAGTACAATGGAGAACGTTTCAGGAAGGAAGCTAAATTGCACATCCATCCTTATTCTTCCTTCCCTCTTTCATCGGTGAACATAAGGCACCATCCTCACCTTCATCACCTTTTTCAACGAATATGAGGCACCGCCGTCGACTAACATCGACAAAACTCGCGCGCTAGGGATGATTATGGACCAGATTGGACCGGGTTTGGTCCCAACCCGAGGTCTGATCCAGGTAGGTCCTCGGGCTAGAAAAACCAGTCTGAGGTCTGGTCCAGTCCAGCACGAGCCCGAGTTTGGGCCAGACCGGACTGGACCAGTGGATTGCCTGGACCAGTCCAGGTAGTCCAGGACCTATTTGTGATTTTTTTTTTTTTAGAAAGCAATATTCCAGGACCTATTATAAGCTTCCATATTTATAATACGAACAAGAGATGAAGCAAGGCAACCAATAAGCTTTGATTGATTGATACTTCTGACGTTTAGTGAATATTATAAAAGAAAGATTCAAATGGTTCTATGCCTTGTATTGTACTGCACACTAGCACAGAATATAAAATGTTAAGAAATAAGCCATAACAACGAGCATGCTTTGGCATATCAACAAAGCAATATCCCAATAAAGTTAAAAATAAGAGCTTAAGAATTGGTCAAACTAAAGACTAAAGAGACTTTTAGGACTTTACATGAATTACTTAGTTTAAGTAAAGTTTCGTCAAGTCGGTGTCAATAATTATTCATGGGTAACTTGTAGAACCAGAAAATCTAGTTCACACTAGACCATTCATACTCACACACACACACACAAACGCCTTCTTAACTGAATCAGAACTGGAAAATGAATCAGAACAAAAATTAATCATAATTGAAGTGAAGAAGACAAATTAATCATATTTGGAAAATGAATCAGAATTTCAATTCCCAAACTTCTTTAACAGTAATGGACTAATGGTTATGATAACAATTGATCATAATTGAAGTGAAGAAGACAAATTAATCCAAGACGACAAGACAAAATCACAGCAACCAATTCTCATATAATTAATCCAAGACAAAATTAGAGATTTCCAATAGCCACAACTCTCATATAATTAATCCAAGAATTTAGTTTTCAGCTCCCAACTCTCTACAACCAAGGGTCGACGACAAGAAAAAATCACAGCAAGCAAGGGAATGCGACGACAGCACAAAATCACAGCAAGCAAGCAAGGGAAATCATGCTACAAAATCACAACAAGCAAGGGAATGCGACGGACTGAGGTGAAGAAGACAAATTGGTACGCAGAGCAACAAAAAAAAAGGGAATCACATCTGACTGGCTGATTAACTGTTGAGGGACTGAGGAGGAGAGGCACCTGGATCTGGATCTGAAGAGGATGGAGGTGGAGAAGAGCACTGAGCTGAGGCCTTTGCGCCGGTGATGAGAATGCTGAGAGGGAAGGACAGTGACGAGAATGCTGAGAGGGCGAGAGGCTGATCTGCGCTGATGACCGGCGAGACGAGAGACCCTGAGTGCCGAAGTGAGTCCGTTGTGCTTGCCCAGTTGCCGAAGTGAAGAAGACAACCCTGAGTCATTGAGTGTTCGAGTTCGACTATGACTGCTTCTTCAATTTTTTTTTAATTTTGAGACTTTGAGTGCAGCTGTGCAGGCCGGCCAAGCCCATTGGACATTTGGAGTTTGGACCCTACCCTAATGACCTAATCCAGTAATCCTATATTCCTATTGAATAAAAAAAATTTCGGGCCAAACCAGAACAGACCAATGTGTTTTATCACTTGGCCCAAGGTCTAATCCAGCCTGATAGGTTTGGTCTGGTCTAGTCTGGTCTGTTTAAACTGTCTCAGACCATTTTTTAAAAATATCGGATCAGGTCAGACCGGATCGGGTTACCTAGACCAGTGGACTTTTTGATCAACCCTACTCGCCGCCATGGATGGAGCTACACCTCCCTCTATTATCTCTCTCCATCTCTGTCTCCCTTTGTAAACATCAACACTGCCTTCTCTCTCTTCAGTCGGTTTTTAAAAAAAAAAAAATTTAGTGACTCAACCAGTTCAAGCTGAGTTGACCAAGTTAACTTCGGGTCAACTCGTGACCCCGGTTTTAATCTAAATTGGATCGGTTTTCTGACCGGTTGGTTGGTTTCCGTTCTGAACCAATCAGTCCAGTCTAAGTTTCAAAACATTGCTTTTTTCAATGAAAATATAACAACTCATATTATTTTAATCCTAGATAGTTAATGACTCATTTTAATTCAATTTTTATCTTGTTTTTAAGGGGGAAAACATCTTTAAAAAAAAAACTTAATATAAATGATCAACCAATATTTTTCTTAAAAACAAGATAAAATTTAAATTTTTTCATGAGTCATCAATCAACTAGGATTAAATTGATTTGAATTGTTATATTTTCTTTGAATAGAGTTTAAATGACGTGATATTCCTAAAGTATGTAAATATCTCTCCAAATTATTTATTAATCATCCACGTTATACTCAATGTCACCACTTTCAATCAAAAACTTCAATAGCCTATGTGTATTTTTATGCCTATTTTGAAAGTTCATAATTACTTTTACTTGTCAAAAATACATTTGTGTGGGACACACTTTTAAAAAAATCTCAAGTATTTTTAAACCTTCACCCTTAAAGAATTGCTAACTCGGCAAAGGAAATTAATATCCTCCAAGCACTTTATCTCATCTCGTCACTTCTTCCAAAAGAGAGGGAGAGGAGAGGAATGCTTAGGTAGAGATAAAGTGATGAGATGAAAATAAAGAATTAGGTGGAAATTAATTTCCCTTGTTCATTCAGCAAATTATTATTCAAAATTGGAGAAATACTAAATACAACAAGAGTATCACATTATCTGAACTTTTTTTTAATGAAAATATAACAACTCATATCATTTTAATTCTAGTTGGTTGAGACTCATTTGAATTTAAATTTTATCTTGTTTTTAAGAAAAAACATCTTAATTAAAAAAAACTTAATATAAATGATCAACCAATATTTTACTTAAAAACAAGATAAAATTTAAATTTTTTCAGATGAGTCATTAATCAACTATGATTAAAATAATTTGAATTGTTATGTTTTCATTGAATAACATTCGAATGATGTGATACTCCTAGAATATATAAATATTTCTCTCTAAATTATTTCTTAATCATCCTCAATGTCACCACTTTCAATCAAAAACTTCAATAGTCAATGTATATTTTTACACCTATTTTGGAAGTTCATAGTTACTTGTATCTCTTAAAGACACATTTGTGTTGGACATACTTTTAGAAAAATCTCGAGTATTTTTATATCTTAACCCTTAAAAAATTCAAACAAACAGTCAACTAAAGGTCAATATGCATTTTTGCACATATTTTGAAAGTTCATAATTACATTTGCCCTTCAAAAAAACATTTAATGTTGGACACTCTTTTAATAAAATCTCGTGTTTCTTTTTTCACCTTAACCAAAAAAACAAAAAATTGCAAGTAAAACAGCACCTTTGCTTTTTCTTGAATGTAGAAATCAACCAAGAAGATCCTGAAGATTCTGGATGAAATCTGTCGGATGTGGCTCTCCAAACTGTCAGATTTCCTTGGACGATTTTGTATCTTCTTGATCATGATGAGCTTGCCTTTTAGAATGTTCCCATTCTCATTCCTTACCATCTTCATCTTCTTCCTACCATCTTCATCTCTCTTAGTTGCACCATTTCATCTTCATCAAGCTTTTGGCCATACACTACAATATTCAAGTAATATGGGTATGGCTGCAGAGATCCAATTTCATGTCTTGGCTGTTGATGACAGTCTCATTGACAAAATGTTGATTGAGAGGCTCCTCAAAACCTCATCCTTCCAAGGTACTATGTATAACATGTGTGTGTGTGTGTGTGTGTGTGTGTGTTTTTTTTTTTTTTCTTGTGTTGAATGTTTGGTTGGGTTAATGTGGTGATATCTGATTCGTGTGATGTGTTTTTGTCATAGTTACAGCCGTGGATTCTGTAAGCAAGTCTTTGAAATTTCTTGGTTTAAATGAAGATGAACAGAGAAAAGCAGATACAGATCTCTGTTGATTCTAATAGTCATCAGGTTCAAATTGCTCTTCCATCTTCAGGCATATGGTTTAACTATCTCAAAGGATGAAGCTAGGTTTAGATCTATGCATTTTGGGCTAATTCCTATTACTTGTTCAAGCAGGATTTAGAGGTGAACCTAATCATAACAGACTACTGTATGCCAGGAATTACAGGCTATGATCTACTGAGAAAAATCAAGGTAAGCTCGTACATATTTTCCAGATTGACAGGCTATGATCTAACTTCAATTCCACAAGAACTTGATAGAGTTTTCTTCTCCAAGCCTAAAAACTTAGTCTAAATCTCAGAACTACCAAATTTTTGCAGTTCTATTGTATTTATCTGAGGTTTAGATAATAACAGAATATCATTAATTTTTCAGGAATCAGAATCTCTCAAAAACACATCAGTGGTAATTATGTCCTCAGAGAAGGAACCATCAAGGATCAACAGGTGAGGGAAACTGATAGGATAGTTGTAGAAAATAGAAGAAAAGGGAAGAAACAGAGTGGGGAGAGAAGCAGAATTGCTGCACTCCTCATTCATTCATCTTTACTCAACATAACAAGTATATTATACACTGAAGAGTGATATGCCTTATATAGGCTACACCACAAAGCTCATTTAATCCAAAATGGTAACTAAACTAACTAACTAATACAACTAACCCCCTAACTAACTAACTAACATATTTATTTATGGTTTACAAATCAATACCCCCTTCCCAAAGACATCCTTACCCTCAAGGATGTGAAATAACAAAAACACAAACCTAAATAACAAAAATACAAATTTGAATCAATCAAAAACATCTCCTTCGAGAGCCCACTTCCAGTTAGCTGTTTCTCAAAGAACACACTATTGATTGATGAAGAGTTTATTGGTTTCCTTCCGCCGTTGTCCCATACCAACAAGAAGATGATTCTTTTTCTTTTTTCTTTTCAGCCGTTGTCCCATACCAACAGGAAGAGTAATTTGTCTTTTATATTATTTTCAACTTTTTTTTTAACTACAGACCTGCCCATGTTGCCATATCAAGATCCGGTACCCATTTGCGTTTGGATCTCCAAGAACCAAATTCCCAATGAAGCCGAATCCAAAATCATGTGACGCGAATCAAAAGCGCAGAGACCATAATCACGAAGCAGACAGTACCCTGAATCCGACAGCCAGAACAATTACAGAATCCCAAATCTAATATCATGACTAGATGATAACTAATAATTTCAAAATTATAAATTGAGGCTATAACTGACTGAATCTTATGTCTGACATGGCCTAATTTTAGTTTGTATCAGATGCTTAGAAGAAGGAGCTCGAGAAGTTCTTCTGAAACCTGTTCAAGTCAGATGTAAACAAGCTGAAGCCACATTTGATGAAATCAAAAGTTAAGGAAGAGGAAGACCAATTCATCAATAACAAAAGGAAGGACATGGAAGAAGAAACCCATTCACCAGATAAAGCCAGAGCAAAATTATAGCAGTTAGACATGTTTTTCAATTAAAATTGAAGACAGATATAACCCAGGACATTTTCCTCTACTGTCTCAACATCTCAGCAATGAGAAGGAGTGGATGGCGCAGAATAGGTCCCTGATATGATGTAAATTGACAAAAGACAAAGATTTTCATTCAATTATGGTGGATAAATAGCTTTTTCAAATGATTTTCATCAATCAAATATGCAACAAAAGAATTCTAGTTCTGGCTACATATTTTATTCCAGGGCCAATAAGGAAACAACACAACAGATCTATTCCATTAATGGTCTAGCAATGAGGTTAGTTAACGCCAAGAGAATCATCAACAAATATTAACTTTGCATAGTTCAGTAGTAATACAGATAATGGTAATGCAAATGTCTCTTCCACCGATATGGTTAATTTGAAGAAGATGGGAATAAAGAATTGAAAGAAATTTCAGTAGTCCAACGATACTGCAGCCACAGCTATATTGGACTTGAACAACACACAATACTCAAGCAAGAAAAAAATCTGACTTTATGCAAAATAATAAAAGAGCATGCAGCAGTATTCAGTGGCCACAGCACAAGGAAGCATCAAACTATGACTTGTATATTCATGAATCATGATCTATCTGAAGTCTATAAGAATTTTAAGAAACCTGCTAACTTTGCATGCCAAATTACAGAGAAAAGTAGTTATGCCTCAACATGATATAGTAAATTTAATCCATAAGCAGTAGCAGCATCAATAACAAAGCCTTATCCCACTATGTAGAATTGGCTACATGGATCAAATGACACTATTGAACTCTGTCAAAAACCAAATCTCGGAATAAATTTAATCCATAAGCATATAAAGATATTGTCCAAGCTTTGTTAATAAATAGTCAAATTCAATTCACGGCTAGTAACTGCCATACAGTATATTGTGAAGAAAAGATTGAGAAAGAAAGCCTATCGATGCATGACCAATAATTCATTTTCCACTAGGAAATCTTAAAAATCTAGTTGTGAGGATAATACTGGACTATGGTTAATCATCATAATTCCATTTGCTTTATTTCGTTCATTGTATTTCCTGACATAGGGCCCCTTTCCACCACATAGTTCCAGAATGAACATGAAGTGTGGTTTTCACTACCAGGAGAACTACCAAAACATTTATAGATTTTGCTTGTTATCATCAACCTCCTTCTGGTCATCTCTTCTAATATATTTGATGCAAGCTTTGCATTCCCTAATTTCCAATAAGCATAAGCAAGACTTGTGTAGACAACACTGTTGCCTAATATACCCCTCCCTTCCATAAGATTAAATAACTTCAAAGCACAAGGTATCTTTTCTAACTTACATAACCTTCTTATTAAAGCCCTGTATATTGAAACATCAATACAAAGACCTCTTCTAAGAAACTCATCAGGGAGTGTAACAACTGCATCTTCATTGCCTTTATTGCAGTAACCATCTATGATCCATGAATAAGTGTAATAATTGGGGGCAAACCCAGCATCAAGCATGGAAAACAACATCTCCTTGGCTCTTTCCAGCTCTTTTATCTTGCAGAACCCATGAATCAATGCTTTATATGTAAATGGGTCAGGTTTCAATCCAGCCTCTAACATCTTGTTCTTAAATTTCAATGCAGATTTCATATCTCCTATCTTGCAATAAGCATTAATCAATGTGTTGCAAGTGACATTATCAGGCTGAATTTTTCTTTTGCTCATCTCAATCAAGAGTTTATTTGCCTCTCTTATTTTGCCATCCTGACACAGCTTACGCAAAATTGTATTACAAGTAACAACTCCTGGGTACAATCCCTTAGCCTGCATCGTCTCACGCATTTTCAGAGCTTGCTCCAGGTCATTAGATTTACAATACCCATCAATCAATGTAGTGTACGTAACAGTATTGGGAATTGCACCTTTGATGTTGCTGAATATTCTCATGGCTTCTCTTATCCTACCCTCTCTACAAAATCCATAAATAAGAGAATTGTAACCAACAATGTCAAGATTTATTCCTTCTCTTTCCATTCTTTCCTGGATACATAAAGCCTCGTAGTGCATACTTCTCTTGCAATATAATGATATCAAAGTATTGTAAGTGAAAATATCAGGATACACACCCTTCACTTCCATCTCATTCAGTATATTTCCTGCCCTCTCTACATCTCCTGATTTGGAACAAGCATGGATTAATACATTATAGATATGAATATTAGGAAAAACACCAACTTTAACTATTTGTTTGTAAACCTTCCACACCATGTTAGTAACCCCATCCTTGACCAAAGAATTTAAAAGCACAGTACAGGCATGCAAATGAGGCTTCAAATTATATAACCTCATCTGCTCAAAAACCTGAATGGCATCATCAATCATCTTGGATTTTGCATAACGTATTACAAGCCAGCTCAATATATGTGAATTCACTTCGGGGTCATGTTGAATTTCAATTAAAGTTCTCAGAACTGACGGCGAAGAAAGAAAATCCCTGTGGGAAATTTTCTCAAGCATCTCTTGTGCCGTTCTAAAATGTTTACGCTTGACAAGGATATGAAGCATGGACCATGAACATTGCAGAGAATGCCTATAATTTGGAATTGTCTCGACCCATTTGAAGAATGAGAAGGAATGAGACGGAGCAAAGCCATGGAGAGATAGTTGCAGAAGTACCTGGTGAATGGTGGAAGAAGTGAGAGCAGAAGCCTTCTCCAGCTTCAACAGATTACTCCAATGATCCTTTACGACGATTGCGCATATGCTTATGATGAACCGGGTGGGGATTTTGAAGACCAACCATAACAAAAACATCTAAGAAGCAACTGTGAATTGAGAAAAGGAAGTTTTGGTGATTCAGAGACAAAAAGTGGTCAAGCACTGCTAGAGCAATCACAACTAACTCTCTCAACCCAGAGTAGAACTCCAACAGCCGAAGGTCCAACCTCACCACCGTCACCGAAGCAGGGTCGGCGCCTTTGTCGTCGAACTGTCAGAACTCAGAATGGACCGTGATGATTCTTAAAGTTTGTCTTTGTCGTCAAGCTTAAAGTTTTCTGCAATTCAGAAATGAGATATAGTGTTATTTGAGGATTATTTTCTTTTGACATGTAATGATAAATGAGCAAAGACTTCAGATATTGATGTCCAACAATACCATTTCCACATTCAAGAAGGAAAAATATATGTTGAAACAACTTAGCCCACTGTTAGTCTTAGCTAAAAATAAAACAGAGATGATGTATTTATCTCTCTCTATCGATTAGTTTACCTATGTTGATCTAAGTGTATTCGTATTGCTACCCTGCTTTCCACTGCCACCTCAATACCCTCTCATCATGGATTCTCCTGCTTGAATTTGATACAGAACATAGCACATTCATTACACACACAAATTCCGAATGTCTGCCCCATCGCTTAAAGGAATCTATGACCAACTTGAACAAAGACCTATAGGGAAGAAATTGAAACCCATACTCAATGATTTGTGAGAGGGAAGAGACCGAAAGAAAGAAAATAAGGACGTAAGATCTCGTACCTTGTTGACGAAGAACGACAGCGTTCGTCACCTTTTGAGAGTGGACGGAGGGCGAAGTGGTAATTGCCGGCGTGAGAGAACCAAGGAAGGGCGGTCGGCATGCTCTACTCATCGCATCTATGAGCTGGGTATGCACATCCCCGAATTTTGGGTTTGGGATTATTTTTTTCAATTTTTTATGTATTCTTATTTATTTGAATTAAATTGTATGTTGATCCTTAAAGTATTTTTGGCACCCAATATTTCAAGTTAATTAATTTGTAATTCTTCATTCAAAAATGCTTTTGGGAAAATTTCATTTAGATATCTCAAAACCCCAAAACTTGTGGTAAAAAATTAAAAGGATAAAGAAGTGATGGGGAAGAATATGAGATTTTGAAATTTAACTACTTTACTAAAATGCACTCACATATTATTTCTTTTTCCTCACCTTCTCACATATTCTCTCTCTTCATATATCCTTATGATGCTTTGCTCACCCACGATGACCGCCATTGATGGACTACAAGAAAGCTCCATGCCTCTAACCAGTGGCGGACCCAGGATTTTAGGTTTATGGGTGCATAATTAGTGGTGAGATTCGGAGGCAGCGCCATTGATGCACAATTAGTGGTGGGATTTTAGATTTTTGAACTTATGTAATTATCTATCAAACTATAAACAATTTCCTTAGTTACAAAGTGCAGCAAAAGATATAAAATGACTTGAGTTTGACAAAATCAACATCATGTTTCTTAGAAGCTTCAGATTTATCAAATCTATTTTGAAATTAAAGCAAGAACATATGAATACCTTGGGGATCTTGTCAGTGGAGAACATTAGTGCAACCCATACCAAAAATATATGAAAGATCAGCACAAATACTATTGATCATTACTAAAGATAGAATAAAATTGTTCAAAAAAACAAGCAGCCACTTACATAATGGGGATTGCTCAAATAAAACTTAATCTTTCACAAAGGGGAATAAAGATGTCCTCCATCTTATTCATAATCCAACATACAAAATTTGCAAAAAGCACTTAAGTTTGATCATTCATGCAACTCTCACAGAACTGAGGAACAACAAATGAGAATCCTAGTTAGTGCACTGTTACCTCAAGTACCAGCTATTGAACAACCCCGATCAAATTTTCCATCAGCTTGCATCTTCAATCTCATGCTAATGCTAACCTATACATTGACATGTTAAATTAACAGTTCTCATAATTTGGCAATATGACTAATCTAAATACTAAATAAAAGGCTCAGGTGTACAAGGGAAGAGCCATACTTGCTAAAAAGAGAGAAATTTATTCCTAGTAACACAATTTTATTAGGTCTCTCCTTGCTTTCTTTCCAATATCTCAACATGTGGTCCCAAGATGGACCAAACCCAATTATCCCTTTACAGTACATATCAAATGCCTCTTCTACTGTCAATGAAGGGAGTGATTTTGGCTTGATTTTGTCAATAAAAATCCAGGAAGAGACAAAAGTATCAAAAGGGTTTCTGCAGATGTAGATTATCTTGCAACCTAAGGTTTTGATTGAGCTCGGCATTGCGTCGGACGGTAAGTGAGTGCCAAAGAGCCTTAGATCAGGAGGAGCTTCTTCTTCTTCCTCAAGCTGGTCATGGTGGCTTCCATAGATAATATACTCAAAGAAAGGAACAAGGTGGTGAGGATTTGAAAGGATCAGAGGGTGGTTCTTCGAAGAAGGCGAAAACTTATTGCGGTTAACGATGGCGAAAGTGAGGCTTTTCAACCATGTGGTGCCAGATTTAGGGATTGTGGCAACAACAACATCAGAATCTTTGGCTTGGAAGTGATTTTGAAGGAAGGTTATGGCTTGAATCTCAACTGGCTGGCACTAGAATCCTTGGAGAGATAGAGATAACGAGTTCTCCAACCTCTCTCTGTGGGAAGGAAAACTCTGGAAATAGAAAAGAAAAAAAAAAGAGAAACTGAGGTGAGGTTTGAACCCGTGACCTTGAGCAAGAGGAGAGAATTGAATAACCACTGCACCACTTACCCACATTGTCACTCATTTCCATTAAATTATATATATTTTATGTCTACAATTGCCTACATTGGCACTAGTGTAGGTCTGCCACTGCCTCTAACCATACCGTCAATCCACACATTCCTTCACATCCACCATCACGCCACTTTCCAATGGGGAGTATAGGAAGGATCAAGAAGAAGGAGAGGAAGAGAGGGTGAGGAGAGAGAAAGAGGAATTTCATTGTTGGAAAGGTTTGAGATATGGTGGTTGTTGGGGCTAGACTCCATCGTTGGAAGGGGAAGGAATGAGAGATGAAGAAGATAATGAACAGTAACCCTTGCATATGAACAAAAGTCATAATAGGAATAATAAGTTCATTAATAGCATTAACAAATTCAGTAACACAAATAATAAGTTCATTCTTTAAGGGGAACAAATGCCACTTTGATGAAACAAAAATCTAAGCATCATTAACAAATTTTGTAATGGGAATAACAAGTTCATTAATGATATTAACAAGCTCAATAACAAGAATAACAAGTTCATTCTTAAGGGGGAACACATGTCACTTTGATGAACAAAAATTTGAGCAGCGTTAACAAATTATGCAATAGAAATAACAAGTTTATTAATTGGATTAACAAGTTCAGTAATAGGAATAACAAGTGCATTCTTTAGGGGGAACTTGTCAACATTTGTTAATAGCTGACAAATAAATTTGTTTATTCCATTACAAGACTTATTAAACTCATTGATGAACGTGTTAATCTCATGAGGAATTTTGTTAAATGTCATATTTATTGTTCACCTTATTCTTCCTCAAACTCATTTACTCATTTATGGATTTTTCAACCTCCTGAGCTCGTTTTACTGTTTACATTCTTCTTCATCTCTCCTTTCTTCCCCTTCTAATAATGGAATCCAATCCCAACAATCACCACATCCCAAATGATTAAAATTTCATAAATCAAATTGGAAACAAAATTCTTAGGGATTTTTGTGAAACCTAGAACCACAACCTAATTCGAAGCAAAGTCCTACCTTCATCAGGTTTGTGTTTGCCCCGATCTCAATGTAGTTACCACCATCAAGTTGAAGAACCTAATTCGTTGAATCAGAATCTTTCTTGGTTCTATCGCATCAGAGCTTGTTCAGAATCTTCTGTGGAGGTCAAGCCAGCATTCGATGAAGGCAACAAGGGAGGTGCGCGATGACGGTGGTAGAGTGGGCTTCATCTCCATAGCAACATAGCAGCCATGGAATTATAGGAAGATCAAATGAGGGAGAGAGAAGATGAGGAAGAATCACAAGCAACACAAAAGTGTGAAAGGGAAGTTTGGACTTTTCTCCAAAATTTCTATATCCTTATTGCCCTTTATACTTTCACAGTCATTTTATAAGTTCAATGGGCTTTATCTGGGTTGTGGAATTTTATATGATATTTATATGTCATTCTCCCAATATTTTTCCTGTAACACGAGAATCTTGAAATATTTTTCCACTAGCACTTCATAACTAATATTTTTTCAACACCCAGTATTTTAAGCTCATTAATTTTTAGTGTATGAAACATTTTTTCTAAAAAAAGGATTAGAAAAAACTTTTAATTTGAGGATGAGATCTAATGTGGATTCAGGAAGGGGCGAGGAGGGCATCAGAGGCCAAGTCAGATAGGAGGGAAATTATGGCGTTTAGATGCTTTTTGCCTTTGATTGAGTTTGATGACTATGGGGGAGAGCTTCAGGTGAAACAGGACACAAACATGGAAATCAATATTACAGTAGCACCTCATCCTTAATGTAAGAAGGAATTGGCTAATTTAGATAGATTTAGAAAATTAGTTATATTAATTATTTATAATAATTATAGTTTGACTTTTTTAATAAGTAACACAACTAATTTGAGAAAATATTATTTTAGAAAAGCCAAGCTACATCAATATATAATATAGATCTCATCCTTCAAGACACTCTTTTAATGGTTGAATGATGGCTCTAGAGACAAAACACTGTTCATAAGCCATGACTCAAAATGTTTGGCTGTGTGTAAGCCATTTAAAGCTATGAAGAGAAAATAACATAAAGCAATCACACTTCAGCTACAGAGGAAATCTGTCAGCAAAAACAAAAAAAGCTACGGGAAAAGTAACCGATTCAGCCTGAGTAGTTTGACCAAAAAAATAAAGAATACATTGTGAGTGAGCTGTGAGCTATCAATTGCAAGTCACGGGCCGTGTACCTATTCCGTCTAAACTGTGAGCTTGCACTTAGGGTTAGCTCTGAGCTTTGTTTCTTCGTCTTCCTCTGAGTTCCTTGGCATTTTCGGTTGATCTTGCTCTGAGCTTGCTTTTGCCGTCCAACCTTGCTCTGAGCTTGCTTTCGCCACGGGTTCCTTGCGCCACCCAAGGAACTCACGATGCCTTTTCGAATCGAGATTTGAAGCTGCTCTCCTAATCTTGCTGAATGCACAACATTTTCGAATCCAGTCCCGATCGTCAAGGATCTCCAACGTGGCATGATCTCCTTCAATCACATAGGTCAATACTGCATCCCTTTTGTGTTACATTTTCTGATTTCAGCTCAATCGCTTTCTTTTTCATGTTTCAAATAACTTCCATTTTGGTGAAACTAAGCAACAGTAATTAACAAATGCATTTGAATTCCCCTCAGAAAAGGTGAAGAAAGGATTCCTGCCAATATATCACGGACGCCAGTCCATAAAAGGATTCAAAACGCTCTACCATATTCATCATCAACATCTTCAGTTCTGTCTCAGTCCAGAAACTCCTATTGTTTTGTGTTCATAGTAAGTATATTCTGAACCAAGCCTCATAATCGACACATATATTTCAACACCTCTCTCTCTCTCTCTCTCTCTCTCTCTCTCTCTCTCTCTGTATTCAACTTAGCATATTTATGGTAACTTGATTTCTGATTTTGGTAGGTTCCACCATGGTGTGTCTTGCTTTACTTAAGGACTTGGACGATTCAACTGATCGGTGGGCTATTGTAGTTAGAGTCTTTCGGAAATGGAATGTTTTTCCAAAATCTGCCCCATCTGAATTGTTTCATGTTTCGATGGTCTTAATTGATGAAGAGGTATGTTTACACTTTAATATGATATATTAAACTACATGTTTTGTGGAATATTAAACTACATGTTTTTAATTCGGATATCTGTGGATAATCTTATTTAGCAACAGTATCAGTTTAATATATACAAGTCCTTAAATACTTGTTGATGTTGAGATAAAACGCTCTACCAAAAAAAGTATCAGTTTAAATTCAACATCTTCATTCTCAAAAGCTAAGTAACATCTGAAGTATCAAGCAATAGTATCAGTTTTTTAATGTACAAGTTCTTTATCAGTTTTTAAACTGATATCTCAGGCAAATCCGTTCTATGTTCACATTCCATTTCTGTTTTTTTACCTTTGTTTTAACTATGGTTTTTTCTTTGATAGTTGTTTTCTACCACGTCTTAAATCTATGTTGTTCGTTTATCTTGAATGATTGGTACTGTTATCTTGGTTTTTTACCTTCATTTAGCCTTTTATGTATCTACCATATCTTTCAATCAGTTTGTTTTCTACCTTCATTTAGCCTTTTATGTACTGTTATCTCTGACATATATAATAGTTCGTTTTCTATCAGTTTGTTTACCTTTGTTTTTTACCTTCATTTAGCCTTTTATGTACTAGTTCTACCATATCTTTGATCTTTTGGTACTGTTATCTTGGTTTTTAGTGATGTCAGGTTTAAATTAGATGACATGGTTTCTTAGCCTGCTATGTATGATTGCTATGTCAAGACTCAAGGTCTATCCATGATTTCAGAAAGATCCTGTTCCCCTGTCTAAGTTCTTTGAACAATGCAACAACTCAACTTCACCTTCGTTTCAGCTTCTCTAGCGGCATGATATTTGATTTTAATATGTACAGTTTTTCCACACAAAAAAAGGTCTTGTGCGTTTATGGGTTAGAAATTTTGATTGCTTACATGGAGTATTTCCACAAAAAAAAAAAAAAAGATCATGTTCCCTAAATTGAATGTCTTTGCGTTTATGGGTTAGAAATTTTGGAATTGTCTTGTGTAGATTCAGTTTATGGTGTTGATAACTGCATATGACGTACTTAGAACTGAATGAATGGCAAGTGTCAAAACAAACTTTTATAGTTTCATTTGGTTTCACTTCAAGTTGAAAACAAATTTATATTCCCTAAACCTGTGAGAAATATACTTATTCAAATACAAAAATATATTGGTCAGAATTTGCTACCTATGACATCTTCTTTGGAATTAAAACAAAATAAATACATAATAGTACAAAAATATATTGACTAGAATTTTTATACCATTACAACTTTGTATCTTCAGTGATGGTCTTATTGTACTTATGACTTTATGCTTTCCTGATGGTCTTACTGTGCTTAATTATAAGACTAAATTATATTGATAGAGAATTCTTGAACAAAACCAGGAGGATAAAGAACATACCAGGATTGCAACAGATGTCTGATAAACAATAAACTTAAAAAACACTAAATACAGAGTCCGATGTAAATTTCATGAAGTAATGAATCAAACATAAAATACGACTTCTTTTCAGGGAAGGAAAAATCTTCTGTATTAAACCAAACAAAATAATCAGTGCACTCATTCTAACCATTTGATGTGTCCAGCTGAACAAAAATTATATGAGCTAACTAAATCTCATGCTACATTTACCAAGACTTCAATTTTGACCTTGAACAGTTAAATAGTCATTCCCACAACTTTATTTGAGCTAGCTAGGTAGACCTGTTTCTGCCTTTTAACTAATAGATAAACTCGCTCAAGAAAAAGAAAGAAATTATTGAAAACTTATGCCAGAAACCAAGAGTTGTTTTGAATGAACAGTTGCATGTAACTATGATTGGGGTGGAGTAAACAGACACTTATAAAAACATGTGATCCAAAAAAAGATGTCATACGAACAGAAATACAGATCCTGTGGTAATTTTTAAATTAAAAACTCATGTTTTATAATATCATTTGAAAGTTACACGCCCTCTTGCTCACTGAAGGTATCTTCGTGCTATTACATATATCTTTCTTCACTTACTGACATTGAATTATAATACCATTACAACTTTGTCCATAAGAAAGTTACATCACTGAAGTTACATATATACCTTTTAATTAAAAAAGCTTAAATACTTGCTGATGTTATTCAGTTTTTGCAGAATACTTGCTGATTAAAAACGTTCTTAAATACATATTAAAAAAGCAGTTACATATATACCCTTCTTTATTTTATAGTCAAGTCTGGTTTGAAATAAGCACGTTATAGTAATAGCCAAACCACTTGCTTAAAGTAATTTTGGGATGGTAGGAGTAGCAAAAATAACAGTTTGTACATGCATGGTGATTAAAGTAAAAGGTAATTACTTTGCATTTATACTTGCAATATATAGAGAATCACTCAATCACGATTAAAGTAATTTTATAGTCTTTAGTCATCCCTTTGCATTTATACTTAAAAGTAGAATTCACTCAATCACACTGTTGCATCAAACCACTTGCTGAATTCTCTATATTTACTAAATACAAAACAGTTTATTTCATTCCTCTGGATTCTCTTGAGATTTTACATTTGGCCTATTGCAAAATGCAAGCAGGAGCATTAAATTTTGCAGTGTGATTATTGGTGACCCGTGAACACTATGAACATTTAGCAAATATAGGTGACTGTTTTTATGGGTTAGTATGTTTATCAATATAGACAAATAACCCATGTTATCAACTTCTTCATTCTTCATTCTTCATTCTTTATTCTTTATCACCACTCTTTTGTGAAGATTTTTTCAAGACTTGGAAATGGTTTGCAGACTTTGAATTACGGTTTCTTTTCCCCAATATCATTGTGGGACCCTCTGATTGTGAGAAATGTTTTTCAAGATTTATCGGTGACTGTTTTTATAGATAACTTGACTTTAGTCATAAACTCTTATCAGTAAATTTTTAACTATGTGATGTCATGTTTACAAAAGGATGAAGGTGGTTTCTTATTTGTATATGGTTGTGGTGGAATTGGGAAGACATTCTTATAGAATGCATTGACGTCATCACTACGTGCACAAGGACAAATAGTCCTCACAGTTGCATCAAGTGGAATTGCTGCAACATTATTACCAGGAGGTAGAACAACACATTCCAGGTTTGCAATTCCTATTCAAATTAGTGACTCCTCAATGTGTTCAATAAAACAAAATTCCCCTTTAGCAAATCTCATCACATCTATTAAACTTATTATATGGGATGAGGCACCAATGGTGCAGTGTTTTTGTGTTGAGGCATTTGATAGGACCTTAAGGGATATCATGCATTGTGATAGACCTTTTGGTGGCAAGTGTGTAATTATGGGAGGTGATTTTCGTTAGATATTACCAGATATACCAAAAGGAACAAGAGGCACAATTGTTAATGCATGCATCAATGCTTCTTATTTATGGGATCACTGCATCATTTTCCAATTGACCAAGAATATGCGGTTGAATTCTTCTGCTTCAGGGATTGATCATGATAAGTTAGTGTGGTTCTCAAGATGGTTATTAGATGTTGGTGATGGGAAATTAGGGGACTCACATGACGGTGTTGAGGAAATTGAAATACCAGGTGATTTGTTGATTTCAAACTATGAAGATCCAATTCATGCGAATGTGGAATCAACATACATGAACCTCTTAGAAAATCTTGACTCTAACAGATACTTCAATGATAGAGCAATCCTGGCTCCAACTATTGAAATGATTAATTGTATAAATGAGCACACGTGTTCCATGTTGCCTGGAGAGGCATATGAATTCCTTAGTTGTGACTCAGTTTGTAAGTCAAGTGAAGATAGTGATAATTTTGATAACTTGTATACAACAAAATTTCTTAACACTATTAGTTGCTCTGGTATGCCTCCACATAAGCTAACATTGAAAGTAGGAGCACCTATAATGTTGTTGAGGAATATTGATCAATCCTCTGGGTTATGCAATGGAACACGACTCCGTATAACTCGGCTTGGGAAGACTGTCAGAGGCGATCACATTCATAGGATGGACATGAATCCTTCTGAAAGTAGATGGTCTTTTCGCATGAAACGGAGACAGTTCCCTATCACCCTTTCCTTTGCTATGACTATCAACAAAAGTTAAGGACAATTTATTCGCCATGTTGGTTTATATCTTTGTAAGCCAGTTTTTACACATGGCCAATTGTATGTTGCATCATCTAGGGTTAAAAGCATGGATGGTTTAAAGATTGTTGTGGATGAGAATGATTGTGGCAACAAGAACACAACAAGGAATGTTGTCTACAAAGAGATATTTAGAAATGTTAATCGATTAGAAGACATTATTTTTTGACAACATTGAGATTTTCTATGTAATAGTACTTTGAATTGATTCGAGGATGTTGTTTAACCATTGTTGATGTTTCATTTCTAATATATAGTCATTCATTGGTTATGATGTTTTAATATTCGTTAAAAATAATAGTTACGTAACTGAAGTGAAATTTATTTAAATAACCCATTAAAGACTATCATCCCGTGCGTTGCACGGGAAAGTACAGGCTCGTTTAGTACAATATGATAGATAGTATTTTAAGAAAGTCAAGTTATATTTGTTTCACCACATTCTTATCAAATTAATTTAAAGGTAAATGTATTAAAACCATGTTGCTTAAGAGTTTATATTCTTTGCTTCTCCCTTGCTCTTTACATGCTCATCCCTCTAATAATTGAGGGGTGGGGGCATTTTTATTATTATTTTGTATATTTTATTTATTTAGATTAAATTATATGTTACATCCTGAAATTTTTTTTTTTGCACCAAATATCTTAAATTAATTAATTGTTAGTCATGCATTCAGAAATATTTTTCCTTTACTATAAGTTTCCTGAAAATTAATTAATTTCAGATATTGGGTGCCAAAAAAGAAAGAGAAAAAGATGTCATATATAATTTAATTTTAATCCACAAAATATTTATAAAAAAATGCTCTCATCCCTCTAATTAGAAAGATAAATATATAAAAAAAGAAGCATAAAATGTGAATTCATTGTTTAATGATAGTGGAGACCAACGGATGGATTTGAAAAAAAAAAAAAGAGACCAACGGATGGAAGCAGCAATTGAGAGAAGTTGAACACTCATATTAACATAATTTTTAATCAAGCCAAGTGGCCTAATTAAAGATTTATGAGGGCAACTCTACTTGATTGTTCGTGGAGTCTCTCCCCAAAAATTGTTTCCTTTTGCATGATTATGCGTGGAGTTGGGATAGATGGCCAAAAAAATGTTCAGATTCTTTCTTATTAGCAATAATTCAGAATCAAGAAATCATCATACATAGAATGACAAATACAATAACAATAGGTGTGAAATCAAATGGATTTATGTATGCTAGAATGAGCATTTGGTTTTCTTAAAAAAAAAAAAAAAAATAGAATTACTGAATATAATGTTTTTTTTCAAGACCAAAACTAGACTGAGCAGTACTAACCAAGCCGAATTATTTTATTTTGGTTTTTCAGTTAATTCGGTTACAGTTTGTTGGGCTTTTTTTGTTACAAACTTGTCCGATTCAAAAACATGCAAAATTTTAAGACACACTAAAAAAGAACACGGGAAAATTCAATTTAAAATAAAATTTGGTTCCTTCCAAAAATTATAACCCTTTTTTTTTTAGCAAACTTGCAATATTTTTCTTTTGACACTTGCAAACTCTGCAAGTCATCCATAAATTTATTGTAGTCACAGTGTTGAAAGTTTTTTTAAAATAATAGAAAATCACTCAAGTGATTGTTTAAACACTCGAGTGATAATCATTTTCATAAAATCTCACTGCTATTGACTATTACACAAAGATTATTTGAGCACTCAAGTGATTCTAAGTCACACTCGAGTGTATATTTATCGTCTTTAATAAATCAATGTCTCATTAAATTTGACATTTATCATAAACATCCTTATTAACACTATAATCTTTTATACTACTTTTAAATGTTAATAATCACAATTATATATAAGTTTTAAGTGATTCAACTCTAGATTAATTTCAAAATCAAGAAAAGTAAAATTTAATCATAATCGTTAAATGCGTGGCAAAGAAAGCCAATGGAAACATTCAATTTCATCAACGACTACAATTACTCTCTAAAGGACAAATTTGAATGGTCACAACAGTCATTAACGAGATTCTACCTATGAATACGGAAGTATTCAAGATAAAGTATTAACGAAGCCAACAACAACAAAAAATTAATTATGTTCATTAAGTGCTCTATTATTTTCAGATATTATTTGATATTCTTATTGCTCTTCAGTGTTTATTTATCAACTATTTAAAAGAGATTTCCCAACCTTATTTAGTACTCTTGTAAAACAAATCTCAAGACGAAGAGACTTTAAATGAAGGTGTCAACTTACAAAGTGTAAGGGAGTGTCCTGTTAAGGAACTCTCTTGCACAAAGGTGCCAAAAATCCATCAAATCTTAGGAGTAATGTGAAAATATCATAGGCACTTTGAGGACTAGACGTAGATCAAGAGGTTAAGACCGAATCAATATAAACTCTAATGTACACTTCTATGAAATTTTTCCAACTCTTATCTTCCATTAAGTTTCTTAATTGCAATTTTTAAATTTCTAATATCACTCAATTCATCCCCTCTTGAATGAAACCAATGACACTAAAATCAAGGAGTGTCTACCCAAAACAGTTAACTCAAAATTCAAGCCAAAAATGAAAGAGCAAATGAGCACAATTTCACTATATCTCTTCCACACAACCCAACATGTATCATAAGAAAAAAGTGATATATCAATATAGTTTTCAAAACACATTTACAAGATTATCATCCCTCGTACAATATTCCATCACAAACATCATAATTATTAAAACAATGACAATCATAACAATAATCTTCACTCAAATATACAAGTTGGAAAATACACTGCTTGATTATCATCCCTCATACAAGTTGGAAAATACATTGATTTATTGAATTAATTTCATATTCGAACATAGACATAATTTTTCCAAACACATGTAAGTAGCATAGATGAAAGTAAGGTTTATAAAACACCTTACAGTCCAAAGCTAGCATATATAATATATTAACCCTGGTTACCTCAACTCTAAACTTAACCTTAATTTGAGGGGGAAAGCACGAGTGATAAGCAATAACAAGAAAGTTTTGCATAATCAATGTAGATATCAATCAATTACAAGTAATAATAAAATAAATAAGTTGTACAATTCAACTTTCAAAAATCCAATTTCCTCTAAAGCATTATCATCAACATCTTTATTTCCTTAACAATTTAAAGTTAGAGATCACTTCTCATGGGTCCAAATTGCTCATTAAAATCTTTAGATAGCCTCTATACCATATTCTCACATCAATTACTCAATTTCATAAATTGAAGTTTTACCCCCAACCCACCTATAGTCATTAATTCATCGATATCAAGATCCTATACCAATTAAATCTCTTTTTTAACTTAAATGAGCATAACCCAATTATTAAACAAGTCTTTAAACCTCCACATAATTAAAATCATAACTTATAATTTCATATAACTGAAAATCTATAAAACTAAACCAATTAAAATTTCAATAATAACTTCTTTGACCCAAATAAATTATTTAAATCACATTTAGTCAGTAGAAATATCTTATAGAACATAAATCTTAAACTTTTTAAATAGAAAATTAATTTTCACTACATTAAAATTAAGTATTAATCATCATCTACATATATATAGTAATCTATTATTAAAACTTAAAACTCTCCTAAAATTTTTACTGATCAACATAGTATTACCTTCATTAAAAAAAGAGAAAAATAAATGGAATAACTTTCATAAAGAAAATTTGTTGAAAAGAAGTTAATTTAGTTATGATGTTTTGAACTTGCCTTAGATATGAAACTATGGAGAAACACGGCTAACAATACTGAAAACGCGTTTACAAGCTCTAAGCGGTGAATAACAATGATGGAAACGCATTTGCAAGCTCTAAACAGTGAAACCATTTTTATTTTTTATTTTTTGAAAAATTTCTTTTAGGTTTCAAATGACTAAGAAAATATTAAAAAATCCTAAGGGAAATTCAGATATTAGAAAATTTTTAAAGAGTTATTAATCCCATAGATGAAGTTGTTAATTCCACATATGAGAGTTGTTAATGGAACTTCTCTAATATCTGAATTTCCTTTGAGGTTTTTTTTTTTTTAATTTTCTTGGTTTATGAGATCTGAAAGAAATTTTCCTTTTTTTTTTTTTTTTTTTATTCAAATGGCGATCACCTGGTTGCATCACAGTGGGGTTATTATACAATAAGGGCCATCTGCCCTATCCCACCTGCCCCTTCCTGGTGCCCCTTTAGTAAATTTTAATATTAATTTTTCTTGCAATTTTTTTTCATAATTTTTTTCTTTTCTTAATTATAATTATATTATAAAAATAAAAATTAGGATATACATATGACTTGATCTGTTTATTAATAAACATTTAAATTTTGTCTCAATTTTTTTTATTAATTTATCATTTTAACCTTATTTAAATACTCATATTACTAATATCATTATGTTTATAATTCACACCCATTCCCTCTCTTTCTATTTAAATGAGGGTGTTTTTAGCCGAAAAAGTTACACTTTTAACATTTATATTGTCTCTAGCCAACTTTTTGATCCACATGACTTAGTTAAGTATTTCTTTTAATGGAGGGAATAATTTATTATTGAAAAAAAAAATTAAAGATTAAAAATTGTAAATCTTAATCGTTAAGTTAAGATTTTTTGGACTCTCCAAGTCATAGTTGTGATTAACACTAAA